>VXBO01008299.1:780163-825422 GCA_013400135.1 Rhinoptilus africanus | reverse complement strand
GCTCTGCGCGCGGGCTGCCAGGAGCTCCTGGGCCACAGTTCAGGGGCACCCCATTATCTGCCATCTGGTCACCTGGCTCTGCACTGATCCAAAGTAGCTAACCCTGCAAACTATAATAATAATAATAATAATATGTAATATATGTAGGAAAAAATATTGCAATTTGGTATAACTCAGTGTAACTACCCATATAATAAATACATAATTGCCATTGCAGCATCAGGTGTTTTATTGTCATCCCAGGGAGAATCCTTCCCTGCTCTCTCCGAGACTGGCCAAAGGCTGCTCCTTTCCAAAACCTGTTTATTTTCTGGGAGGGGAGAATAAAAACCCAAAAATCTCAGGTCATCTTCTAAGAGCAATGGTGGAAGCAGGGGAACCAGGGAACTTTCCCACCTCTGGGAAAACCTCAGAGAATTAACCCTGTCCCTGCAGGACAGCGATGCTGCTCTCCAGCCTCTCCTAAGGCGTTCCAGGTGGAAACACCCGGCCTGGTTAGACAACAGCTCACTTGAACCCTGGACACAACATTCATTTATAGTTTGATAATAAGAATATGGGCATAACCATTCACTTTTTAAAATATTTTTGGGCTTTATGGTTTATGCTTTCATATCAAAGAAACTAAACCCTTGGGAGTTAACCCCCATGAAGAGCAAGAACTTCCCTGTTGCACAGGCACTGGAAGCAGATGGACTCTGCACTTGACTTCTGGAGGGGTTTTTTGAACCACAAAGCCACAGTTAGAGCCCACACCTCATTGCACCACACTTCAAACATGCTTTGAATGCACCACGAACCAGCTATTGATTGATTTAATTTAATATATAAATAATTTTGCTGTGGAGCAATTTGCAGTTACAAAAATGGCAGTCCTAAGTGGTGCCTCAAAAAGGCGGTAGACACCCGCGTGCACANTGTTTTATTGTCATCCCAGGGAGCATCCTCTTCCTTGCTCCCTCTGAGACCGGCCAAAGGCTGCTCCTTCCTCTTTCCAAAACCCATTTTTTTTCTGGGAGGGGAGAATAAAAAACCAAAAATCTCAGGTCATCTTCTAAGAGCAATGGTGGAAGCAGGGGAACCAGGGAACTTTCCCACCTCTGGGAAAACCTCAGAGAATTAACCCTGTCCCTGCAGGACAGCGATGCTGCTCTCCAGCCTCTCCTAAGGCGTTCCAGGTGGAAACACCCGGCCTGGTTAGACAACAGCTCACTTGAACCCTGGACACAACATTCATTTATAGTTTGATAATAAGAATATGGGCATAACCATTCACTTTTTAAAATATTTTTGGGCTTTATGGTTTATGCTTTCATATCAAAGAAACTAAACCCTTTGGAGTTAACCCCCATGAAGAGCAAGAACTTCCCTGTTGCACAGGCACTGGAAGCAGATGGACTCTGCACTTGACTTCTGGAGGGGTTTTTTGAACCACAAAGCCACAGTTAGAGCCCACACCTCATTGCACCACACTTCAAACATGCTTTGAATGCACCACGAACCAGCTATTGATTGATTTAATTTAATATATAAATAATTTTGCTGTGGAGCAATTTGCAGTTACAAAAATGGCAGTCCTAAGCGGTGCCTCAAAAAGGCGTGCACGACGCCACCTGGTTACTAATAAGCTTTGTGCTGAGAACTAAGACGCTTANGCTCTGCGCGCGGGCTGCCAGGAGCTCCTGGGCCACAGTTCAGGGGCACCCCATTATCTGCCATCTGGTCACCTGGCTCTGCACTGATCCAAAGTAGCTAACCCTGCAAACTATAATAATAATAATAATAATATGTAATATATGTAGGAAAAAATATTGCAATTTGGTATAACTCAGTGTAACTACCCATATAATAAATACATAATTGCCATTGCAGCATCAGGTGTTTTATTGTCATCCCAGGGAGAATCCTTCCCTGCTCTCTCCGAGACTGGCCAAAGGCTGCTCCTTTCCAAAACCTGTTTATTTTCTGGGAGGGGAGAATAAAAACCCAAAAATCTCAGGTCATCTTCTAAGAGCAATGGTGGAAGCAGGGGAACCAGGGAACTTTCCCACCTCTGGGAAAACCTCAGAGAATTAACCCTGTCCCTGCAGGACAGCGATGCTGCTCTCCAGCCTCTCCTAAGGCGTTCCAGGTGGAAACACCCGGCCTGGTTAGACAACAGCTCACTTGAACCCTGGACACAACATTCATTTATAGTTTCATAATAAGAATATGGGCATAACCATTCACTTTTTAAAATATTTTTGGGCTTTATGGTTTATGCTTTCATATCAAAGAAACTAAACCCTTGGGAGTTAACCCCCATGAAGAGCAAGAACTTCCCTGTTGCACAGGCACTGGAAGCAGATGGACTCTGCACTTGACTTCTGGAGGGGTTTTTTGAACCACAAAGCCACAGTTAGAGCCCACACCTCATTGCACCACACTTCAAACATGCTTTGAATGCGCCACGAACCAGCTATTGATTGATTTAATTTAATATATAAATAATTTTGCTGTGGAGCAATATGCAGTTACAAAAATGGCAGTCCTAAGTGGTGCCTCAAAAAGGCGGTAGACACCCGCGTGCACAACGCCACCTGGTTACTAATAAGCTTTGTGCTGAGAACTGAGACGCTTAATAATTAGATGGTAAAATTCCAACCTCAGAACTGTCCCACAGCCTTTGCAAACAGCTTGTGCTTCCTTGCGTGAGTGGCGAGGCCCAAAATGAGCGGCTTTTCCACGAGTGAGAAACAATGGCTGCAAGCTAAGGCTCACAAGTGCTCCGAATTATGTGCAGATTAATTCTCGTATTGATGTTAAGGGGGTTTCCTTTCTTGATATGATCATTTCCTTTAACTGCTGAACTTGGAAGGCAGCCGGCCGCTGTGCCATTGTGCAGGGCTGCGCCGTGCTGGCCGCGGGGCGGGTGTTTTCGGGAGGGCTGTATGTGCCAATCCTGGCTGTCCGTCTCCGAAGGAGCTTCTGTGCCCCGGGGTTTCATCGTGTGGCACGGGGAGTCATTCTGGAAACATCAACGTGAGCTCCCCCGGCCAGAGGAGGAAAGCCCCTGAGATCTCCCTTGGTTTTACTCCTCATGCAAAGAGGGGGGTCACCTGTGACAGCCCCATGCTAACTCCCTGCCCTTCCGTTAGGAAACTCAGGTTTTGTGATGTTTAGTCTTAATTTTCTCCTTTCAGACAAAGGGCAGCTCCTCCCCATCCTTGCCTGGTGTCCTCAAAACATCCTATCCTTTCCTGAGCCATCACTTGTTGCCTGTTCCAGCCTTTTACCTTCCTCCCTGGCACCATCCCGGTCCCTCTCCAGCCCCACAGCTTTCGCCCAGTGACACACATGTGCAGATGCTGTTTTGACGGGTGGTTAAGAAACATCTCCCCACAGCAATCTCCAGGCAGCACCGCACCAACCTCTGCTTCAGACCCTGTTTTCCCAGTGCCCCAGACATGATTTCAGCTCAAAGCAGTGCTTCATCATTAACAGGAGCAACGATGCTCTAGGAATTACGTGCCTGGCTCATCACGCTGCTGCTGATTAACACTCCGCAGTCTTGGAAGAAACAATTCAACAAAAACTGATGAGCTACAAAGGGAAAAATATTCCCTATGGCCAAGTTGAACTCCCACTGAAATCCCTGTAAGGGTTTCCACTGGCTCCAGGGGGAATTGGGCCAGTCTCTATCCAGGAGACAACCTATAAATGGATGAGATTTCTGCATGAGTCATCTCTACATACAGCCAAATTTAGCTCCTTTCTCCGGTGGGTCTTTTGTCTTGTCAGTGCTGTTTATGTGAGGAACTCTGTCCTTCTGTCACCTCAATACTTCAATGGCCAGACACCTGGCATCACGCAGGGGGTGGTTACCGCAGGCTGCAGAGCACGACGCGTCACCTCCCGACTTTCTGCGTGAACGTGAATTCATTTGTTCCTTCACGTCAGCATTTGCTTACGAACATAACCTTCCACAATACAAATCTTTTCCCCTCCATTTTGAAATAACACATCCCCACGAACAAGAAGCAGGGCTTCAGGAGACCACATCAGTTTGTAAAGGCATTTTGTTAGATGGCGTTAAAATAAATACCAGCCTAGACTGACTTCCCAAGGAGCGCACCCAGGAGGAATGCTGCTCCCCTGGGATCTCCAGAAATGCTCTATGTCAGATAGTTCTTGCCATCCTCCCTCTGAGGATGACGAGTTTGTCAGGAGACTGATAACTTCATCTAACCACATGGAGTCTGGAAACAGATGTCTGAAAATCATACTGGGAAATGGCTTTCAAAGACTTTACACAGTACTCAGCCATGACCTGACACGTGAATGAGTAGCGACGGAGAAGGAGCTACACCACCACCTTTGTAGATCCAGACATCAGAAAGTCATTAGCCAGTAAATTCTGTATCTGGACACTTCAAAATGTTTAAAAGAAATAAGCAGCCTTATCTGTTACAAGGATTTAAGGAAATTGAGGCCAAGACAGTTCTTGAAGAACACCCAGAAAAACAAGCAGACAAGCAGGGAAGTCTTCCAAATCCAAATCCACCCTCGTCTGCTTCACCAAATTACCACTAAAGTAAATTTAAAGGGATCTAGGAGCACCTGATGAGCTTTAAGAGGGGATTGCTGAAGACACTGGCAGAGAGAAGAAATGCAGTAATGACAGGGAAGCCCTGAAGAAGTGACGAAGCCTCCGTCACACCTCGTGTTTGAGACAGAGGAACAAACAAAAGCTGTAATTACTAGAAGGAAGCATTTCCAGAGCCAACAATTATCTAATTAAAATAAAGGCGGATATATACAGGACAGGCCTTAGGACAAGCAGCAAGTTTGTGTCCCCAAACTGGGCCTCTATAAATGCCTTCTGCCCGAAATCAGGCTTTCTGGCAAGATGCAGCCAGTCCCCACTTTGAGGGATTCTTCTGTGCAGACAGTTTATGTTTGTTCTTGTCATTCAGTGCCCTGAAAATGTCACCATCTCATTTGCTGATCTGTGGACAACCCACCTCTGCCTCAAGCCCATCACACCAAAGCCAAGGTTTCTACCAACCACACTCCTCCCCTCGCCAGGGCTCCAAAAGGACCCATGGCCATAGACTCACAAGATCTGATGAAAAACAGGATACTACCAGGTGACGACCAGTGATACCTCTAGACACTGTGATGGGTCCACATTCAGAAGATGAAAGAAAGAAAATCTTTATCTACTCAGTGGGTGTTTTTCCTTTATGAGACGAGAATTGGGTTTGGTTGGCTGCCTCTCATGCTTGAAACACATACGCCGTCCATTTGGACCTGTCCAATCTTTGTGGGCTTTGTCACACTCCCACATGGCATGATTGGCCAAGTGTAATCCTAGAAGGTGTTTAACTCTCAAATTTTCATAGGCTACAGCCAAAGGCTCAGTGTTAACAAAGATAGTCATAAAGTCATTGTGTCAAGCTACAGAAACTGGGTATATAATGGCTTGCTGTCACCTTCCAGGGTCATCTTCCCCACGCATCCCAGTGCTTTTACTCTACATTTCATTTCTTGGTATTATAAATTAAATTGTCCTCACTCTGAAAGATGAGAGAGCAGACTTTATGGCCTCCGCAGTTAGAAGGAAAACATGTGAAAATATAAACATTAATGTAATATTACCTCTAAAAGCATGGTTGAGTGACAGCTGATTTTTTCTGAAGTGTAATTTTCAACTTTTCAAAAATCCATTTAATTAAAATTCATTCAGAGCAACAGAATTAGAATCCAGATAACTAGGGAAATTTCCTTTCATTTACAATTTTTTCCGCTTTTTTAATTGCTTGGCTCAGAAGCAAACAGAGCTTTTCTTATCAGTCTTCCATGCTTATTGTTGATTTTCTTCTATAAACTAAACTCCAGACGTCTTCCCTGTAAAACCATGCCAGAATTTACAGTGGCACCAAGCTAAAGCAATAATTCCAGCAGAAACTAAGCAGATTTCATTACTGTCAGCATGTTTTTCACATCAGAGGAAAAGGTTGTACAATTCAAATGTCACATAAAAGGTGGGATCGTTTTACTAGGAGAGAGGGCTGGAGGACCTCAGTCCCCTTGGTATTTTAGCAGCTATAATTCCTCCTTCAAGGCAGAGGATTGAGCTGCAGAAATCTAGAGAAAAAATACTGAAATAAAAGCTTTCTCTTGATTTCAGCAGAATTTGGACCAGCACCGGTATGCAGAAATGAGCTTGATTTGTATCTCCTTCAGCTCTTACAGAAGGTTTTGGCATCTTTTAGCTGGAGCAGACTATTGCCACATAAGATAGATCTGCTGAGGAAGAAGCAAATAGTCCTTCAAAAGAGAAATCTGTCCTGGAGACCAACATTTACATTTCTCATTAATTCTCTAATCACCTAGCGCAGCCCTCAGGAATTCATCCAAGAGCTCAGGGGCATCAGGCATTTATCTTTAAATCAAACCCTATCCTATCAGCACCCCATTCATTTTATTTTTCAAGTTATTTTTTAAGCAAGTCTCCTTTCTCTCGCTCTCTGGCCTCATTTTCACCTCTTGTTTGAATGTTTGGGGACAACAAAACCAGGTCCAGCTGACCAACAGTTTCTCAGAATAGCAAATGGCAAGAGTCCTCCTTTCTTTAACCTTGAAATATGTTATTTGGAGGAACTGCAGGAAAAACAAACAAAACAACAAAAAACCCCAAAGCAAAACAAACCCCAAGACAATATAGGAGAAACCCAGCACACAGAGGGGAATAGAGAAATGTCTTTTTACCCTCACACAAGAATAGAGGTACTTTCAATCTGAAAGCGCTAATGCGGACAGGCAAATTCAAGAAGTCTCCTTAGAGCTAAGAGCCTATTATTAAAAGATGTAAGGGTTTCTTGCTCCACGTAAGGCCCAGAGGACAGGCAGGCAGGCTCTAAAAAAAGCCTTGAGGGGCTTCACACCTTTGGGCTGTTTTCCTGCAAGAACAGCCAAAGAGAGATGCCCAGAGACCTACATCTGTCCATACTGGAGCTGAATTTGTTCCCCACAGTTCATGTATAAGGTGCTGCTGAACCAGTGGCTGAAGAAGGACTTAAAAGAATTTTTTTTTCCATTTACCAGCCCACACCCATGTTCTTCCACTTTTCAATGGCGTAACAGGAAGCCTACCAAGTCCTGACACTGTTATATAAATGAAAGTCATCTTAATTACATGGTAATAGACACATGTTTACGTTAATGTTTAACAGCTGATGAGGAAATGAAACTTGAGATTAATAGCTGAATTTTTGAAAGAATCCATGACTATTCCATCAGTCCTGACTCTGGAGGAGGATCAGTCCCAGAGAGACTGAGGCTCCAATGCGCCTTAACATCGCACCAGTGATCGATTGCTAGAGACATTACATCAGGAGCCAGCTGGTGCGTGCATGGCCCATGCCTGGCTCTTGGCCTGCGTTAGCATTCCACGTTACACAACGGACGGGGGAATAACAAAACCACATGGAGAGCCACAGCCATCGAAAACCACGAGATCCAGCCAAAATCCTGGGTGTTTTGGTTGCAATAGAAAGAAGAATATTTTCTGAGTAAAATCAGAGGCAAATGTTTTCTTCAGGACCTTACGGCCACACTTAGAATTTAACATGTTCACTACAACTAAGGAAAAAAATTAAAGGTGGCACATGGTAGAGCTACATTCAAGAATCCTAATGGTGGTACTACATTGCTTTTGTTTCTGAACATGAATGTAGGTCTCCATCAGTTTGGGTTTTTTTTAATTCAGAATTAGCTGGAAAAATTTCAAGTTAATATGCAAGCTATCAGCCACATCTTTTTTCCACTAAAACCACATTCAAAAGCTTTTGTCTGACATCACTCCCATGACCTCACTGTTCACCACCCATTTCTGTTTGGCATCCAGATTCACTAGACTCCAATCCCTCCAGCTTCCAACAGCTAGCAAAGAAAGAGAGGGGCTTTTGCAAGAAGAGGGGAGTCTGGGACTCTTTCCAGGGGGTTGGGGAGGGCTACCCTGGTGTGGGGATTCACGGGGAGCTGGGGGAACAGGAGTGGAAAGAAAGATGGTGCTGACAGACCCATGCTCACAAGGCGCAGTGCTCCATTCAGGATGGTCCCAAAAGTGCACGGGAAAGGGAACTTCCAGCCATTGCCTGACCTTCAGGCGAGCTCTGCGGCCACCATCTCTGCAAAGCCAGGGGAGATGCCCTGGATGTCACATCACAGCCCAAACCTGGCCCAGGCTGGTCTCTTCCCTTCTGAAGGGCGATGCTGTTCAGATCTCCAACACCTCTGCAGAAAGGATGAGGTGGGCTGGGACTGACAGGTCTTGGGTCAAGGCTCAGTGGAAATCAACCCTGATTCCGCAGGGCACAGCAAAGGCACTTCTACTTAGTACAGAAAAGAAAAAAACCTCAGCAAAATAGTATGAAACGTTGGATATTGAGGAAAAGGATCAAGGTGCAGTAGCACATTTAAAACAACTTTGCAGATGGTGAGTAGGCTGCAAAGGAAAACCCAGGACACATAATATTATAGGCGAAATGAAAGCTTGAAACAGCAATAAATGTAAGGAAATGATTTCTGAAATCCCTAGACTGTCTGCATACAGTCTGACTGTATTAAAATGACTGTGCTCTTTCCACAGCTAAAATACTTGACGTGCCTGAAGAAACCTTATGTAAACAGGCAAATATACTTGCTTACATTTTATCTACCAAAATTGCCCTTTGCTGTGGCCCTGTGCTGCAAGTGTTGGCACAGCAAGTCGTTTTCATTTTCAAAATGGAACAGAAAAGAGGAACAGGTGGTAGAAGAGACCCTCCCAGGAAAACCACACAAAAACCTGCAAAATACCCCGGCAAGCAACGCTCTGCAACACCTACCTTCCCTGCTCTGCTTCTGTGGGAGAAACTTTGATGCCTGGAAAGAACAGCCGGCGCAAAGCAAAGGGCATTTCTGAAGAACAGTTCTAATTTCTTTATCTAGAATTAAAATTTGCAGGTTCGTGTGAAGCACCTTCATGACCTCTCTTTCCAAGTGCTTCAAATGGATTTTTTTTCCCCCATTAGCTGCTTACCGTTTGCAGGAGATGGTTGTTTTGGAGAAACCAGCAGTATGCCAGAAGCCTATCCAAGAGGCTTGGACATGAATGCAAAAAGCTAATAGCTTTCAGTATTAAAAAAAGACATTTTCCATTAATATTTGGATGTCAAGTGAGTAATTTCAGCCTGTGGAAGCTACTGCTGGGAAGGGATGTTCATGTATTAGTTAATGAGCAAAGGTCGTCTAGCCCATGCAGCCTCTCTGGAACGGACTGGGTGCTGGAGACAGGACAAGTGGTGCTTGACTCAAAAATAATATGGCCTGAGCCCAGCCTCTGCTAATGAGTCATTTTGGTCTGGGAACATTTCTTCAGTACAGCTGCCTTCAGATCTGAGCATTGACATGCACAGCTGAAGCCTTCGGAGACGTAGGAGAGTCAGACACAGTTTCCAACACCCCCTTCAAGAACAGGGAGTTCAGGTGCTCCAAGCATCAGGCTCCACGTACGGAGCCTTCTTACTCAAGTGGCACAAGTGCTGGAAATGGCCAGATCTTCTCAGTTCTTTCTCCTCAAAAAACCTCCCCCCACATGTGCAGATGTTTCCCACACAGAAATTGGAAGAAAAAAAAAATGACTGTGACTATTCAATGTATAAGATACATACAAAAAATATGAGAGGAGGGACGACAAGTTGTGCCAAGAGCAAGAACAATAAAAAAGTAGCCATTTCTGAGGTGAACACAAGAGGAAAGGAATGGATCTTACAAAAAAGGTGGCATGAGGGAACGGATACATTGGTAGATGCTTCTTTGGAGGCAACGCTGCTCTGGCAACCCATCAGGGAGGTTGCTCTTCTGAAGACTGTTTGCCGAGCTAGCTCAATGCAATGTTTAACACTCTCATAGCCCAGTCGGGCAAGAACGACGATGAGGAGACAGATGAAGTGGGGGGAAGGCAGAAGGGCCAACATTTGCAAGTCACAGGTGAGGAAGCCTAAGCTGAACAACTCAGCGGCAGCAGGAGGAAGAAAGCTGCATAGATGCTCCACAGGATCCCAAGGTTTGAATGCTTGGGCCGAAAGCCACTGGTGCCCACATTCTGTGTGCTG
Source organism: Rhinoptilus africanus (assembly GCA_013400135.1). Lineage (NCBI taxonomy): Eukaryota > Metazoa > Chordata > Aves > Charadriiformes > Glareolidae > Rhinoptilus > Rhinoptilus africanus. The sequence goes on along the minus strand of VXBO01008299.1, from coordinate 815,280 downwards.
GTAGCCATTGGGGGTAGCAGAACCACCTGAGGAAGCCACAGGACCCCAGAGCAACCACCTTGGGACAGCAAGTCTGTCTGTAGGATCTCTGGGAAGAGATGAATCCCAGACACCTTACCTATAGAAGGGAGGCTGAGGACCTGCTCCCGAGCAGCAAGAGACCCCTGGAGACCAGGATGACACATTTTAAGAAAGTATTGCAGGTATGGAATAGTTCACAGCTGCCCTACGGCAGATCAAGGCCTGCTCTATTGAGTGCGACTTAAACAGTTCTACCTCTGTTCCCATGATTTAACGAATGTAGGAGTAGGAGGGAAAAACCCAAGTACCTTCCATTTGATTCTGACAGCCCTTCTTTCCCTTCTCCCCTTGACCTCCCAGGGCCAATAACGTTTCCATGCCATAAGCTGGAAACAATTAATGCAGAGACAACAGAAAAACATCCTTTACAGATTAGTTCACGTAAGTAATTGCATTAGCCTTCTCAGCAAAACGGTGTTGAAGCCAAAAGGCTCCTGGCTTCAGTGACTGCAGGTGGTTCCAATTATAGTCACCTTCTTACAAGTCAAAACACAGGCTTGCGGCAAGTGACAGCGATTCTGCTCCTACAGCAATGGTGTGACACGGTTACGGTATTTGACTGCCAGAGACATGCCTGTCTAGTCCCCAGAACCAGAAGAATGGGGACAGAGTTTGTAGTAAATATATTTACTACCTTACAGCAGTGGTACGTTTTCTACATAAGGCTCATAAAACGCAAGGCATCTGTGTGTGCAAAATGCAGCGATGGAGAAAAAAATACCCATTAAAATCCAACAGATGAAGCACAGAACAAATTCCAGAGTCTTTGCCAGTATGAAGCTAGCAGCAATTACAGCCACCGGAGACCAAAACTTTACAGATGTCTGCATCCCATCAGCACAGAGTTGCAAAAGGACAGGTAATGGTTCACAAACAGACCTTGTGCCGCGGTTTGAAAGGCCACTTAACCTGGACATACACTTTCTATATGGATGGAGCTGCTGCTGCTATAGACATAACAGTGGTGTCACAGTCACAGTACAGCATTATATATTTATTCAAGTACATTAAGTACTTATCTATTTATTTAGGCAGTTTTTAATTAAATGGAGAGGCAAGTTTGCATGGCTGACAACACCAGCCACAGCACTTGGGCTTCAGCATTGTCCCAAGCACGATGACAAGGTCTACAATTGAGCTTGATGAAGTCAAGATGGGGTAGGGAGGGACCAAACCAGAAGCTGTCTCACACCAGCTGTAGGCAGGCAGGGCCATCAGGTGCACTGCTCGCCATCTCACATCCCAAATCCTGCTTTGAATTCTGGCCCTGGTTAAAAATAGCAAGGGAAACAGAAGGTAAAGACATCTTTCCACAAAGGAGTGGGCTGGAAGCGGGTAACTCATGGGTACAGCTATGAATAGATCCCTGGTGGGTGGAGCTCGTTTGGAGCAGCAGCATTAATACATGTCTTTGCTTCTGGACCAATGCGTGGCATAAGTCACCAAAAGGCATTACTGTTAGGGCTAAGTCAGCCCAGTAAGTCATATATGGCACGATCCATACAGTTAACAAGCCCAGAATTACTGGGACACGGGTGCTCAGGCATGCTGAGTTGCACGTGAGTCGGTTCGACCACAGCCTCCAGCTGCAGCAGAGCCTTGTTCCTCTGACAGGCCCAAATCTATGAGTCTGTCTCATGGGAACTTTGATTAATTGACAGGATAAACTATTTCACACGGCTGTCCCGCTTCCTGCAGGACAGCCTCTCTCAGCTAAGCCCCCGGCGTGGAGCAGAAAAGTCCAAACTCCAGGAGTTAGTATTTCTTCCTCTTTTCTATCCCTCTCTAATCAGCTGCCGTGCCTAGTGAACAGCTGACACAGTCCCAGAAGTCAGGGAAGAAAATAGTTTTGAGGTAAGAGTCATTGCTTTGGGGATGAATTACTAGAAGCAGGGTGTAAACAGTCATGGTACATTTTAATGTATGTAGGGATTTAATCAAGCTTAATTTCCTCTTCCACTATTGCAACTGGGAAGTGTCTGTGGAACTGTAAGATGTCAAATATTTAAACCTGACAAGTTAATTCCTGCATTGCGGAGCCAGGAACAGATGTGAACCCATTAACCTCCACCTGTTGTAAATCTCCAGCAGGTTCTGTGCACCCAAGGGATGCCTCGTGACCACTGAGCATTGCGTGGCTGGTCAGGGGAGATCTTCCCTGCTGGTCCCCAAGAGCCCCCTTGGGCTTCATAAGGAGACAGCTGGCTCTGATACTCCCTGACATTCAGTTCGTGGCACTACCCGAGTCCATACGAGGAGCTGGGAGACCTCCAGAGTCTCTTGGAGGGGAGGAGGGGGAAACCACCAAGCTTTACCTGAGGTAAGGGTGAGCTCCTTTCTAGCCTAAATCCAGCCCAAAATACCAACCCCAGTTTCTTAAGCCAGTTTGAGTTATGCTTTGGTGGTCTGCATCTCTCTTGCTGAAAAGCCCACCCAGGATATAATGAAAAAGCTTTTTCATTATCGTTATACTAAGTTTTGGGTTCGGTGAATTGGCATTTCCCAGCAAAGAAGAATTTTGCTGGAAAACTCCTAAACCAGATCTAATTTGCTCCTGAATGTAATAAAAATTCCAGACCAGATCTTCAAGTGCTGCAGCTCCAGCACCCGAGGCAAGGTGGAGTGATGCCACCTCAGCGGGGACCTGGCACACAGTGCTTTGGCCAGCTACTTTCCTCTCGCTCTTTATGGACGTTCCAGTTTGCCTTTACCTTAAACAACCCAGTCTGCAGTGGACAACTGTAATATTAGGCCTGCAGCTTGCTTCTTTTTTCACATCTTGCTATTTAAGCTATCGTGGTGGTCTCTCACTCTGAACTACCTGTAATCTTGTGTTTAGCAGTGGATGGTGCAGGGCAACACGTTCATGATTCGATGTTTGTCTTGGTCTGGAGTGAGTCTGCTTTGCCTTTCAGGACACGGTGTCTACTCCTGGACGGTGTTCTCCCCCAGACCCTGCAAAGAGGCTCTCAGCATTGCTCTGTTCCTGTCACTCCCTGTTAACTACAAGGAAGATGGGAGAAAAATACCAAAGGAACACCTTAGTACTTATTTATGTTAAATAAAATAAATATAAAATAAATTGGGTAAGAGTCAAGCAACGCTCATCCAAGCTGATAGGCAGAGACTTAAAAGGAATCTACAGCCCAAAGACATACAGCACCACATTCTGGGAAGAGTAAAGTTCCTTCAAAACCACCTTCTTATTTAGAGCCTAGTGGAAGGCAGCCAGAATTTTCTCATCAATTATGCAGAAAATTAGTTTAATTGCTGGCCTTTCAAAACTAGGCTTGTAAATGGACCTCCTTGTCACAGCAGTGACATCTGACCACGGCTCAATTGCTTTGTCTTGCATCGACATGTTTAAGATGTTGCTGTGGTCAGAGGAAGACGTTTACCATGGAAACATCTGAATCTAAACAGGAGTCACAAGATAGCAGACAGTGAAGGGCTGTTCCAATGGTTCTGATGCACAGAGGCAGGGAAACACAGAGCTTAGGTCGTCTCCTTATCTATGCATGCAAGATCCACATCAAGGCTTTGACCAACCATTGTCTAAAGCCATCACTAAGAATTTTGAAAAGCCGCACCGCTGGAGGGAAAGTATGTGTGGAAGAGCAACCAGTCGAGTACCCCGACCTCACACTATTAGATCTGTATCTTAGAGCGCATCAAAGAGCTCAGACTCACCCAGTGGCAGTGAAATGCCTTAATGGCATTTAGGTCCCTCACTTAGTGACACTTGGGGCTCTTAAGCATTAACTGAGAGCAAGACAAAACATTTCTCTCTGCTAAGATGTGCCCCTCCTGGCAGCCTACGCATCTGCAGAGGCTCAGAGGCACATTTCTTTCCCACTAAGTGTCTGGCTTAAATTAGACTCAGAAACTTGTTCCAGATACCAGAACACGGAGAACTCGTGACTCATGCTCCGTCATACCTACTCTGTCCCAGGGGAGCCCGGTGCCTCCTCTCAAGCAGGGAAAGGAAAACCCAGTGATGCTTTAGAGGGTACGGCAGGAGGGTGCTGCAGCATCTGGGAGCTGCCAAGGAGTCTGCACGTCACACATCTCTTCAGCCAGGACTTGCAAGCACAAGTCAAGCCTCTGACGCGGGTGATTTAAGGTCTAGGATAGAGATCCACTGTCCGCAACAGGACAAACATGCACTTCTGAGCAATTCCCAAGGGAAAAGTTGCTCAAGCAAAGCAGACTGTACCTTGGCAAACCTGTGCACTGAGGGAGATTCCACCTTAAAGGGAGGTGGAGGATTGATTATGTGGTGACAAACAACTAGTGAGAGACCCTGTTTAAAACTCTTGTGATCAAGAACATTTACGTGGATACTATTCATAGGTCCCCACCTTTCTTTTTGGCTGCTGTGGCATCTTTCCAGCTGCTGAAAAATTTAACTTGGTTTTCCATATAGTATCTGCAGTGGCAGCATGAAAAAAAAAAAAAAAGGAAATTAAAGAGGTGTTTTCTCTTATGCATGGAAAAATACAGGCAGGATTAATGCCAACACCAGCTGCCTGTGAAGGAAGGAGACCAAACCCTTTCTTTGCCCCATGTGCATCCTTTCAGGGTGCCTGAGGAAAGGAGAAAGACATCTGAGAAACAGTTGAGAAAGACCCAACCTAAAAGCCAAAAGTTTAGCAGCAACCTCAGCAGAACGGAAAGCAGGATTTTAAAGGGTAAAACTTCTGCAGTTCTCACGTAATGAATTTCTGGATACTGAGCTTCCCAAGGAAGCTGGCAGGGACCTCTGAGCACCACAGATGTCTCTGACCATCCAGCCAGCAAGGCTCCCCTTCATCCCACACCACACTGAAACCCTCCTTCATCACAGTCTCGTAATAAAAGCAAGCGCTCACAGGGCTGCCCACCCGGGTGCTTTATTTCCCATCCAAAATTAAACCAGAGTCCTTTCAAGTAGAAAAGCTTTGAATAAATTTGCTGCTGAACTCCACATTTTATCCTGTAAAAAAGCCTTCCTGAGATCCTGCTGCTGCTAGTCACTAAAGTTTACAGGAATCCTTAAAACTTCATTTCCTAATACGATCTTTTTACCTCTTGAAATGCATGCTGCTCACCCAAAACCACCCAGACAGTGAAATGCAGTTCAGCCCATGCACTCCTATAGCCAAGCTCACCATACGCCATTGGCTCATTTCAAAGAAAATAAACTCGTCTAAAAGAAGCGGATAAGGATTTGCTACCAATGGCCAGAAGTTAAAAAACAACAACAACAAAAATTCTTAGCATCAGAAAACTCTTCTCTTTCCATTACGGTACCATAGTGAGCAGAGTTTATTGAAAAAGGAGCTCAAAAAATCTGTACATGAAGGTAATTGTGGGGATGGTAGAGGCTGAGTTACTTAGATAATTCATTCTTCAAAAGCCTCAAGGTTTTAAATCTGTACTTCTCCATTTTGAAGATGCTTGAACTGAAGAATACAATTTCAGAATTAATATGCACACTGAGGATATTTGCTTCATTTCATCTCTATTTCAATACCATTGGCTATGAAATGAATCCGTTTTTAAAGCCTAGTAGTGCCTTTTGCCTGAAAATGAATTTAGTGAATTTATAAATGGCAGAAGTTGTTTTAAACAGCTAATTCCACAAAGATTTAGTGTTACATTTTTTCCACGTTTTAGTGCTCCAAAATATTGCCTTAATACCAAGTAATGAATGAGCAGAAACAAGAAAATCCTAGAAAAGAGCTTGAAAGGGGAAAAAAAAAAAGCCCAAAACACAAAGTGCAAGATGAAACAGGACTCTCTTCCCTTGGGTGGCCACTGCTTCCACCAGCCTCACCCTTGGCTCATTGCTCTCCATTCAAGTTCTGCATTTTCATTTTTTATTTTTCCCTTGAAATTACGTTAACCAACAGTTAAGTGCCAGTCCCGAGATGGGTAACCACCGTGTCCCTTTACTGAAAGTTTCCCAATGCCCTTTCCCGCTGTGAGACAGCCCCAGTGTAAAGACTGTGCAGTTGCGTGGGGCTGCCACGTCACACCACCCAGCCGCCTGGGTTGAGGTATAATCCGATTTTCTTTGTTAGATCCACCTTCTACATCACCATGCAGATGTCCTGCTTATAGAAAATGTCCTGTCTAGAAGGGACCAAGACTTCTGAACTTCTCTCAGGATACAGAAGAGTGGAAGCCTGTTGCTATTTAGACTTTATTTTTTTAAAATAAATAAAAATACTGGTCTTAGCTACAGTTTACTTTTCCCCACTTAGAAACGTGGAAAAGTTTGTTCAGCTTAAAATTTCCTGTTTGGCATTAGCAGCTGCTGGCTATGATATTTATAAATATTTCAGCAGACTTTTCTCGGGGAATCTGGTTACAGTCAAGCAGGCAGAGACGCAGCCCTGCAGCCCCCCACTCCCAGGCGCCGCCCGAGGCTACCCGCGGGAGAAGAGGGGCTGCTGCTCGGCGAGTGTCAGCACTGTCACTTTAGGGGGGGGGTCTGTTATTAAACAGGAAAGTGAAATCACTTGCTCGTGGTATCCAAATGTAGTAGCTCAGGAGGCACATTTGGCCAGCAGGTCTGGGACCACCTACTCCGAGCGTTACTCACGGTGCTTCCCTTGCTCCCCAAAGCCCCCCAGCATCCCTGGGTGGTGCAGTGCAGAAAGGCGCTTCTCCAAGCTAAGCATCCCTCCCTGCCCGTCAGCCCCACACATCCCAGCGTTTTGTGCTCTCCTTGGGTACACCCAGCCTCAGTTTCCCCCAAAATTCTTGTTAACATGAACTAAAGCTAAGCAAGCTGCAGTGAAGGGCAGCAGGAAGAGCCTAGATGAGGACAACCCGGGCAGGTCTGCCCATGGTTTTCCGAATCATTCACTTCCACTGAACCGAAAGCAGGTTATTTCTCCCCAGACAGCCACCACCTCACATCAGGGCTTCCCAGGGCCAGTTTCTTCCCATCTTATTTTAAATAGCCTTCAATATGATCTGGACCACCCCGGGCCTTAAAAAAAAAAAAAAAAAGCTCCAAGCATCTCAGCATCTCTTTATCTCTTTGGGCTCAGCAAGACTTTTGCACAGTAGATGCACAGCATCCTGCGTGAACATGCTTGTGACCCTCATTGCCATCACCCAGCGTTGGGCAGAGGAGGAACAGGAGAACGTGGCTTCCCAATAAGCCAGCTCACCCTGCGGCGTCAGGAAGCCCAATAAACGATGAGGCAATGGTTTTGCCTCAGAAACCACTAACCTGAAACAGCAGCTGCCCTTTTTACTGCAAAGGTGCTTCGCAGAGGAGTGATTACTCAGAGGAATGGCAGGTGGAAGAGACACATGTGCCAGTGAGTTGCTTTCCCCCCAGACTGTCTGGGTTTTACCTCCTTAACACTACATCTTCCCCTCTCCCTGTGTAAAGCCAGGGCAGCCCCAGGGCCCCTACACCGTGCCACTCAGCTGGAACCGCACAGCAAGCACAGCTCCCATACCCAAGCCCGAGCATGGGACGAGCATCGTTCTTGCCCTGTCTGCACACCCAATGGAAAGCATCTCCCAGATCTGCACCAGGAGCTTGGTGGGCACAGCACAGGACCACGTCTGAGCCCGCACAGCTCAGCCAGCCCTGCTGTGGCTCATGCTTCGGTGCTGATCCAGCTCACAGGGTCCCATCTTTTGGGACCTCCACTCAGAGCCTCATCAGCTTCACGGGCATTTCAGACAAGCTTGGAGAACAGGTCTTCTCTTTCCCTACATTTCAGGCTAACAGCAGCAAGAACGTAAGGTAGAAGCAGCCCAGAAGAAGAAAGCCCATAAACAATTCTGCAGTCAAAACCTTTTTATGGGAGAAGTGACTTTAAGTTCCTCATTTGCTGATTTTACGTAAAAAAGAGGCAAAATATGCTGAGCAAATAGAAGGCATAATTGAACAGCCTCACCCCCAGTTTCCGGCCGGACGCAATAGCACCATGAACTTCTTAAAGAGCAGCATTTCCTGAACCTCAAGTGCTCGCAGATGGTGTTGTCCTGGAGCACTTTCTGCTGATGTTCCGTGGTTCCCTTTGCCTCGCGTGACTACTCTGCAGCTTTGGTTTGTTTATGCCACTTTTTCCTGCTCTGCAGTTAGGAGCTAAGGAAGGGAACCAGCCACTTTTGCTAGTTTAATCGCTCGCTGGTGCCAGTGCACGTCGGCGGGGGTGATTAATGGGGTGTGTCACTGCCATTCATGTGAGCGAAGATTGCAAAATTGGGTCCCTTTAGCTTGAGTGTGGGGATGGATGTCCCGTTGTCAGGGACGAGTCTGTAAATATTTCTATCTGAGCACTTTGGGGTCTATATGATAGGAAGGGTGAGGGGATCTGTTCTCTGTCTAGGAGTAGGACCAGACAGACAGACTTGGTAGGACATCCTGTCCGGCCAGACCCACGGGCTGAACTCCGGGATGCCCACCATAAGCCAGTTCCAAGCTGGAAGCCACATCACCACATGAGCCTGTCTGGTGTCCAAAGCCATGAACAGGACTGACAGCATCGCTCGGAGAACACACACCATGCTGGGTATGGGGATACCTACAGCCTAGAGCAAACAGATGCGTCTTCAGACTAGTGTTATAAAATCAGCCTTAACTATAAAGCCAGGGCTGCTGTCACCGTCATCATGACACTTCACCTTTCTTCAGAGCCACCCTCCGGCTCTTTGTGGGGCTTGGTGACTCTACAAGTGCTGCATGTACAGAGATAGTGTTGTGATACTTGGGCTTATATGGAATTGCCACCAAAAAAGGCCACTTATCCCAACTGTATACTCAAAATGAAAGCAGAGCGCTAGAAGACCTACACAGAAGCACTGGTGGAAATCCTGAAATCTATGAATTCATCATCCCGCCTCCACAAAACCACAAATTCAACAAATGCCCTCTCCAGGTTTTACACAACTATTTTCCAGACAGGAGATGTCTGTTCTTCTTCCAGAAGTAACAGTTAAAATACAGCCACTTTTGCATAATAGGGCTTGACACGCGAGCTGCATGTGAAAAAAAAAAAGGTGTGACTTCAGCAGTCAGATGAAGTCCCATGGGAAAGACTGACCGAACACAGAAAGAAGAGACAGGTTGCAAGTCCAAAGCCTAAGAGGCAGCCAAGCTCTCTGAAAAGCTGCAGAAAAGTCAAGGGTAAGCCTACCAGGAAAGAAACGTGCCTGGGCCAACTCATGACAATTCTGTAAAGATTTTTTTAGCGTACCATGAATGGCAGCATCCAACGAACCCTTCCTGCCACCTTCCTTTTCCAGGAGGTGATAACTGATCCTCAGGAAGGTTACTCTGCCTTAGGAGGAGGACGCCTTCGTGCGGCGCCGTGCGCTTGCGTGGCTCACTGCTCACTCCATACCCCTCTGCTCTTCCACCAAATGACTTCTAGGAAAAGCGCTGGGCTCTTGCAAAGTATTTACTCATAAAAATATTACGAAACAGTAAGGCACTATTTGTTATTGGAAAGAAAATCCCCCTAACTATTTTTCTTTGGGGAATTCGCAGATTTCTGCGAAACTTCTCAAATGTCTCACCAAAAAGAGCTCTGAAGAAAAGAATGCAGGAGTTGCCTGAGCCGCAGCTGGATGCTTCCAATGCCGATTGCTCCTTTGAGCCTGTCTTTCACCACTGCTGCATTACCCTTGGTTTTCTTTTTTGCTCCTCCCGAGACAAGAGCTAACAGGAGCAATGACTTTCCGATAAATCACATGTAGAAGGAAGAATTTATGTACAGCGGAAAAGCAGGGAGTACAATTTCTTCCAGCGATGGCATGTGGGTGGCTTCACCCCAGCCTTCAGCTTTGGCTTTCAGGGGTCATCCTTCTGCAGCGCATCTGGCTGAGATGCCTTGGCTTCATCCAAGCTTCTGCCTGGCCTTTGACACCCGCAAAAGCTTTTGCCTTTCCTCCTTTCACGTAACGAGGCACAGGGAGCTGCCATCACAGCCCTCCCAGCCTGAGCACCCCACCCCAGGCCCCAGCACATGGGGCAGGTCCACTCCAAACCTCCTTTGTAAGCCAAGCCAACAGTGCTCCGAGATTTCCATGATGCTGGAAGAGCACATGTTTTCCACTGCGGCGCTGCACGCGAGGTCTCTCCTGGGACAAAGCACAGCGCTGCTTTTTCTTTTGCTTTAAATATCTTTGCAGAAGGCCACCAGAAAGCAAAAGAATTTTCTAGAAGAAAAGCGTCTCTGGCTCTTGTCTCAAATGTAAATGAGCAAACCCACCACATTAAGCTTCCCGAAATGCAGCATTTCACATTCAACATTTGCGTTCCCAGCCTTCCAGAGGGGCTGCTTTCCTCTCATTCCTCCGGCCCTGGAGAGCGCTGGTGCTCAGCCGGCGCAGGAGCCACCCAGAGCCCAGCCGCGATCACAAGGCGTCGGCGGGATGTCAGGACTTAGCAGAGCACCCACCTAAAAGCTGTATTTTTCCTAAACGGATTTCTGCATACATTTAATTATTTTGTTGAACTGGAGCCACTGCGAGTGAAGGAACCATTATTCTAAAAAAGTAAACAAGGGCGGCTGTGCATTCCTGCAAATTTTCAATAGAAAAACACTCTTGACTCCAGAGGAGGGAAAAAAAAGCAAGATTCTCCTCCAAAAGCCTCCTGTTTGCTCCAAGTTTGTCTCTTTTTGCCCCAGCCCTGCAGGGAGTTCCTGCAGAGGACAGCCCTGGTTGGAGCCCGCGGTGGCACGTCCCCACGCGCTCCGGGTTTCAGGTGCAAATACTCTGACAACGTGAGAAACCAAAACCCCCTGGTGCAGTCTGGTTTTGTGTCAAACACCCCAGCGGTGTTTGCCATGAGAAGGCCAACCCTAAACGCTGCTTGTCACACGGCTGCCCCAGGGACTCGCTCACAGCCCGGACCCTCACCCCGCAACACCTTAATGGGGTTTTGTTTCTCCCCCCCACAACGTGTTGCTGCCTGGAGACTCCTGGAGCTGTGGGATGGGGACAGAGGGGAGCCCCAGCTCCTCCATCCCACCACAGCCCCCAGCTGGGACATCCCTCAGGTTCCCACACCCAGCCAGGCTGGCAGGAGCTCTCTGCCCCTCAGACAGCACTTCCCCAGACTTATGTTTCTTTTCAGCACCAGCAACTTCCTTCTTCCTTTCACTTCCACCTTTTCTCACATCCAAAAAAAAAAAAATTAAAAAAAAAGTCTTTAGAAAATGACAGATAAGTTTTATATTCCCATCATCTCAGCACTCCTCATTTCCCCATCTTTCAGCTGCTCTCCTCTCGCTTCCTCCCTTTGCTCCCCTCAAAGGCTGAAGCAGTAACGTCTCGCTCCCCTTGGCGGGGTGACTGCCAGCACCCACTGCTCCACAGGGATAAAGTACAGGGCTGAACATCCATAGGGAAAAACATCCCCCAAGTGTCCCTGAACGAAAGCGAGAGATGCAGTCCCTGCTGATCAACTGAAGCAGCTCAACCATTGGGGTTGATTTAAGCCATGTGGGAACCTTCCCTGAGCACAGTGGGGCAAGAAACCAGCTTGGAGGAGAGAAGGGGAGGGAATTAAGTCATCTCAAGAGTTTCCACCGACGTGAACTGTCATCTGGAGACACCAAAGCCCTGCGGGGCTTCCAAGCACAGAGCCCGTGGGAAGGCACCCTGGGATGGCTTCCCAGGATGTGGGATCCCAGGGAAATTATAGAGGCGACACAATGAGGACAGCAGCCCCGCATCCATGGCACTGCGGGGAGCTGCTGCTGGCACCCACAGTGACTATGGGGATGGAGCAGGCAGTAGGAGGAGCAAGGGAGGGGGCACTGCCAGAGGGCCAGGGAGGATTAGCAATGGGAGAGAGCAAAAAGGGAACTGGATTGAAAGGATAACACACCTTTACCTACTGTAAGCTCTGCTGGGACTTGTAAACCTGGTGTCCCCCTCAAAGCAAGCCTAGCAACGTCAGGCCATACACAGAAAAGGAAGGAGATCATCTCTACATCACCACCGGCCCCAGCACCCGCCCATAAACCAGGCAGGGGAAAGCCAGGGCTGCATTCCCAGGAGACGAAAACTGCTCTCTCAGCAGATGGGACTTCTTGCAGTTACCAAGCACATCTAAGCAAATTTTCTCCTACACCCATCTACTCAAGTAGCTGCATTTTGTAAAGAAACTCTTAATTAGTCACCAGGCCAGACACCCAAGAAGGTACAAGCAAGGAGCACTCACCTAGATGAGGATCAAATCTGCTTTCCACCTTCCCAAGTTGTGAAGGACTTCATACGACCGAGTCACAAAGCATCACAGAGGACAGAAAAGCAAAGCAAAGCAAAGCAAAACAAAAATAAAAACAACAAAAAAGGCAAGATACTGCCCTTGCAATTACACGTGCTACTACTGAGCAAGAGATAAAGCAGTTCTCCCTCTCGCTCAGGCTTTTGTAGCAGTTAGTAATTAATTATTCTGATTGCAAAAAGCTGAGCCTCCCTCAGGAGCCAGTCCCCTGACAGGACTCCTCTTCCCTTGGGCTGCTGGGAATAGGTGGCTCAAAGGGCTCCCCATCACCACTCCAGCCTTAAATAACAGGACTGCATCATGCCAGGGAAATAAAAAGATGAGATGGGAGGTTGGGGAAGGGAAATAAAAGAAGGGCTTGATTATTTTTCCCACATTTGAGTTATGCAGATGGCACAGAGCATATGGGATTTCACTTTGGGCTTTTAATAAAAGAAAAACCACTGTCCTGTTTCTCAGCCAGAGAGACCAAAACAAGCTGGATTTTTTTGTATTCTGCACTTGATACACCTTTTGGGCTTTTTTTGCCTCATAATCCTGGGTTTCACCAAGGTAATAACTGGCCGGGGAGTGAATATAAAGCCCTGGTGGGGGGAATCAGTGCTGTTGGCATCATACCCCGGAGCGCGGAGCTCCAGCTGTCGGTGAAGGTGGCCGAGCATCAGCGGGAGGATGCACACGGCTGCCCTGGGCTCCTCGAAGTGTCTGACAGCGACTGCTCATGAAAATACCACTGAAAAATGGTGACAGGCCAGGATCAGAGAGGAGAAACGCTTTGCCATTCCTCACTAGTAACGATTGGACCTGTAAAAACTGATCCAACCAAATCTGACCCTCTTCTCCTTCCTAGTGCTCAGGTGGTCAAACTGTGTCAGCAGGCAATTCAAACCAAACAAAAAAACCAAGCAAACATCATCAATCACTTGTCATATTTATATTTTTGATTTTATTTTTAATTTTTATTAAAAAACCAACCATTATTAAAAATGAATCATTTACTGGAAGGATTCAGCCAGGGAGAACTCTCATTTCAGTCTCGTGAACAAAATGCAGCACAGTTAAAACCCATAGGCATAAACAAACCCAATTTTGTTTTAAAAAAAAAAGAACAGCTCAAACCATAGCTTATAATTATGCAGTTTTCTCAATGTCAATAGAGAGGCTTTTGTTAAAAGCCTTCAGTTCAGAATTTCATGGAAGACTTAAAACACAGGGGAAGAAGGAAACACGTGCTTGTTTAAAAGAAAAAAACAACAAAACAAACAAAAAAAGGGAAAAAAATTTCTTGGGTAATGGTTAATTAATTCAACAAATTTACTTCCTCCAAAGCAATCACTGTTTGCCCAGCCATACAGTTGGCCCCCAGTGATGTATTTGCTCAGAAAGCTGAACAATACCTGCCTAGTCATTCTGGCCCAAATTTCCCAATTCTGGCACTGGTTTGGAGGGGGTTTTCAGTGAGATCATACCTGGCTTCCTGCTTTGGGAGCCTGGGGTTTGCAGTGCCAGTAGGTACCACTGGGAGCCTGGAAAAGGGGCTTTAATTCAGCCCCCTTGGGTCTCCCCCAGTGAGACAGCACCAAGGCGAGCCCTGAGCTTCTCTCTGAGCTCCTGAACCGGGGTGCAATTAAGCACCTGCCCTTGTATGAACGCATCGAGCTCAAAACTGTGTGTGTTAAAAATTGCAAATTAGTGACTACTTTGTTAAAAAAAAAAAAAACAAAACCCACAACCCAAACCCCAAATCTATCCTCAGTGTGGGAACTTTAAGGTCAAAACCAAACAAAGACGGTCTTAAAATATATACATATATATATGGCTTTTCATTTTTCCTATCCATTTCATTGGAAACAAAAATAAATTTAAGGGTGATATTTGGTTTTTAAAAACGATTCTGTCCTTCTCTTTAGCTGTCAGCCGGAGAAGACGGGATGGAGGCGCTGACGGCGGTTGCTCACGACGCGGCTCAGAACCCACCCGAGTTCTCCTTCATCCTCGCTAGTAACCGGGAGTAGACGGGCGCTGCAAGGAGAAGACCCAGTTGGGTGGGACAAACACACAGCACCTCCCTGTCCCCTCCCCTCCGGCTTGCGCTACATCTTTGCTTGGAGCAAGAAAACAGAATAAACTTCTCTTTAAGGGACAGGGATGCGCAATGGAAGTTAGAAACAAGCTAGAGAAGATGTTTTACCTAGTCGAGGATTCCTCTGAGAAACCTGCATGGAAAGAAAACACACGGTTTGCGTAAATACAACAAATCTCCGACGGCTATAAGAGCAGTTTGCTTGTCAATGTGTTTATCCCTAGTCTGCAAAAACTACAGATGAATGACTCTTCATTATTGGAAGGTGACATATATAATACCATGCCCAGGTTACATTCCCAGTAGGCTTCATGTTGGAAAAAGTATTTATTTCTTGTATAATTAAATCATGGAAGAAGAAAGGATTGGTCATTCCATGAAACACATGCACTCACTCTCTGTGCAAGTCAAAATCTGAATGTGACATTATCTTCCAATCATTGTTACCAAAATCTAATTTCAGTAGTTCTACAGTGAGAGATTTTTTGTTTTTTACCTTGGATAACGCAGATGCCTGTTTGAAGATTTCTAACGCGGGATCTGCAGGCTCGTCACCTCTCTCTTGCGGCCTTGAAGCTATGGGTGGGACACAGATAGCATTGAAATACTCTTCAAAGCACACAGGATGCTTCCTTCCAAAATTTTGGAGGATGTGTTGAAAATCCTCAATAAACTGACGCAATTGCCACCTGTCACCTCTCCCTCCCAAAGGAACTCTGCTGTAACGGTGTAGCTCTAGATATTTCCAACCAAGGACCTACCCTGAGGCTGTAAAACAGAGTTCACAGCATAAATCACACCATTCGTGGCCATGATATCGCTTTCAGCAACCGGCTCCTTGTTGATATGTATTACGTTGTTTTTCTGTTCAGGAAAAGAAAAAAAAAAGTAGAAAATGAGAAACGTTGTCATCAGTGGTTTCCAATTTTATTAAAAAAGCTGTCACTTTGCATTCATTCATTTATTGGGTGGCTGTAGGCGTTTTTGCTCCTCTTGCCAATTAAGGAGAATATAAAAACAAATTATAGCCTGAGTAGTTTGTCCTGGAGTGGCTGGCAGGCTTCGGAGCATGGACTTGCTCAATGCCCTGTCTGGGAACGCTGTCCCGTGGCAGCAGAGCACATCCACCAGCTCCCTGGTGGCAGCGGGCGCTGCTGCTCGTGCCAAGAGGGATGGCTGTGGGGATGGCTTCAGGAGAGGGCAGATCAGGAGTAGACGTGGGAAGAGCCTAGCACGCAAGTTGGCCAACCCAGTGCCCTTGGAAACACTGGCCTTTCCATTTTTATTCTGCATTTTCTTCCATACGCACAGAGTGGGTCCTGAGTTATTTATTTTCTGAAATGGTTTTTTTTTTTCCCCTCATTAGAGGATCCTGTATTTCCTTAATGTAGTGCAGAATTTGTGAAATGAAATTATACATCTAAATAAATCCCGCTGCGTTAGAGGAGCCCATGCCGAGATCATTTTTGTTACACTAAAAAAGATGTGTTAGCTGAACAAGCCATTCGTTTAATTTATTTATGCTTTTCCCCCCATGACTCAGGTTTAAATTTATAACAGCTCCTGGAAATCATTTACAATTGGCCTTCTGGGGAGAAAGCTGAAGCAAACCACATTTCAAGACTGCCAGCTTGTTGAATTGAACGCATGGCAACGGTCCCTCTGCTACAGCCCAGAAAACCCCGTTTGGTGGGTCTGTGTGCACATTTAGAAGAGGTTCCCACATTGTCCAAGTGCACGCAGACATACTCTGGTCCTCGAGGTGGACAGCTAAACACAGCCCGCAGCCCCGCTGACCGCACACCCCGCTCCGAGGTGACTCACCATGCTGACTTCCAGTTTGTCTCCCTGCATGGACTTCAGCCTCACAAGGGCATTGACTGCGCCGCTCACCAGGATCTCATCAGCCACGTGGAACTTGAGGATGTTGGCAAGCTCCTTGGCATTACCTGGGGGAAGAAAACATTTACATTTGCGAAACAGCATCAGCCCTTTCTTCCCGTATTTCATGTGCTGGAATGACTTTACGTGGAAAATCCCGTAACTTCCTGAAAGTGCAAGGAAAAAATGTAAAATTGAAAAGACCGGGAAGAAGGACGTTGGTTGGAGCTGGTTAGGACATTGAGGCCATCAGGATCCCAGCAATTCCAGAAGGAAAATCTTCCAATATCCCACCTTGGTACATACCAAACATGCCCTATATATGAAATCCCTCTCTCTCGTTTTTTCAGTCCTTCATTCTCTCATTGTGCACAGCACGGACCTGCTTCTGTTGCTACTTTCACTTCCCAAAGAAGTCTAGGAGGGGGAAAAAAGGCCTATGTGAAATAAGGAAGCAGATAGTGCACACTGGGTATTTGCAAACATCAATAGTTTCACCAAAGCCAGTGTCACTTGGCAATATTCCTCACGGCTGAAACTGCAGGATTCCTGGGTAGGAAGGGGAAAAGTGCAGGAGAAAT
Source organism: Rhinoptilus africanus (assembly GCA_013400135.1). Lineage (NCBI taxonomy): Eukaryota > Metazoa > Chordata > Aves > Charadriiformes > Glareolidae > Rhinoptilus > Rhinoptilus africanus. Next base: position 798,398 of record VXBO01008299.1, on the reverse strand, counting down.
GTCACTAACGGCTCACAGATCGCTGGCCTGCTCCCCACCTCACTGTGTGTCTACTCATCTAGCTGCGCTTTGAAACAGATCTTAGGAAGATAAGATGCTTCCCCTTCGCTCTCTGTTCTCCAGAAGAGGCAACGATGTGCGCAGCACGGGCCGGCAGCCCTCCTCCATCTTCTCCTTTAGAGGATGCAGTGCCACTGACAAAACCCACAAACAGGCGATGGGGAGCAGCTAGCGCAAAGACGGCCTCCATCTACAAAACCAGAGCAGCTCCTTCAGCGAAGGGGACTTTTTTTTTTTTTTTCACTGCTCATAACTAAATACACTGTGAGCTTTTTTTTCCATTGCAGTTTTTCTAGGGTGGCCCCAGTTCACACTGCACATCCTCACCAACATGATTCACTTCATCAGGAACGTAAGCTAAATATTTGCGTGAAAAAAAGAAGAACATCTGAAGTGGCCGCATCTGGGATACTTCATTGCCGCAGCCGTTTACAATAGCTGCAAAACAGTTCTGAAATATTTATATATTAAGCACTAGACTGGATGTACAGCCTGATACTACCAGTTCCTCCATCCCTGCACTTAAAAGGATAACCAGCTACCATGGGCAGATGCTTCCCAAATTATGATGTCAATGTTTGGTTGGGGTTTAACGATGAGAAGACATTACACTCAAATACCTGACATTGTTTCCAACCACAGCTGGTTTTCAAGATGAATAAAAGATCGTGCCGCTTATCCAGAAGAGCTTTATTAAACATTCCCATGCATTTTCCACACCCAGCCTGCATGCCTGTGCTTTTCAGGATACTGATCTTCGTCTGTGCTAGACTGGAATATTTGTTGTCTTCTCAGGATCAGACTGGACCTCCTGCTTTGTCCATGTGCACACAGATGGAGCAACAGCTCCATCCTTTAATACTTAAATTTCATGGAGTGTAACTTGAAGCTGAATGTGGACCATGTTTTCTATTTGCAAAACTTCCTTTAGACACCCCGATCCTATGTGGCTGACTGCCACATTCTCACTTCTTTCATTCCTGCCTTGCAAGGCAGAGATCTCACTGGTTCCTCTAGAAACACCTGAGGGTTACCCTGCTTACACCGGCCAGCACAGACAATTTAAGTCATAGTGAGTTTGTAGCACAAACACGTGTTCCAAGCACAAGAAAAGTATAAACCCATGCCCACGCTTTGTGTGAGAGCTCAGTGCCATCCTCAGCTTTCTGCTGGGTAGGGCTTATCCAAATCAGTTGGGTAGGAAGCCCACGCTTCCAACAGAAAGGGTCAAAGAATGAGATACGGCAGAGAAACTCAGCCATTCCTCCCATACCATGCCAGTAACTCATCACAGTGGTTGTTCATCTGAACGCTCTACAAATGCTCACCCATTAGTTTGTTCAGTTCCCCTTGGGGCATGGCTCGGAAAGCTTCATTTGTTGGAGCAAACACCGTGAAGGTACCTGGCCTGTTCAAGTTCTCCGTTAGACCTGCAGACTGGATCGCAGCCACCAACGTACTGCAAGACAAACGTACATAAAATGCTTCACTATAAATTACTTTTGTTGGTTTGGGGGCAATTGCACGTTGGGTTCAAAAGAGAGCTGTGAAGTTACAATTGCAAAATCCTGCTGGGGTCCAGCAAATCACAGGAATCATAGAATGGGTTGGGTTGGCAGGGACTTTAAAGATCATCTCATTCCAACCTCCCTGCCATGGGAAGGGACAATTAACCAAATCAATTAACCAAAAAGTTGATTAGGCAGGAAATGAGCCTGTGAGGTCCAACTAGAACATCTGAGAAACGGCAAAGCAAGCTGGGAATGCTGAATCCTTGGGGATCAAATGGTAGTGAGGAGACAGAGAGGGCTGGCCACAGTGGCTGTGGTGGGCGGAGAAGGCTTTGGAGCCTGCTTCTTACTGTATTAAACAGGACCACACACTCTTGGCTCACAGTTCATTGAAGGGTTATTTGAAGTCTCACTCCCTATAATTTAGGCATGAGACCATGGGTTTGGATGCTCTTTCTATGTTAAAAAAAAAAATATATATATATATAGTCATGACTACGACCCATAATAAATAGAAACTACTTTGGCAGCTCTTCTGCTCCTAACTAGCACTTAGGAAGAGCAGAAAGGTCACCTGAAGCGATGGTCTGCCTTGAGAACATCCATCACTGTGCCAGACGGTGGAGTCAACATTTTGTCCACGCTAAACAGGGTTCCAAACCTTCCTCTCTTGTCATGGGCAGCAATGCAGGCGTTTTCAATGCAAAGGTTCTGCAGACAAAATTGCACAAAAAAAAAGACTTTATTAGCATATGCTTCAAAAGAGAGATTTGTATACTTTCCACAATGCTCAATTACACTTTTTACATGATAGCCATAATATTAAAGACATCAAGCATCATTCAAGTAGCGCACGCCGCAGGAACTTACATTGCGGTACACAAAAACTCTCAGTTCCTTGTCACCCAGAGTCTGTAGTCTCTGCCCGTGGTAAAGATATTTAGAGGAGAGCTGGTCTCTAACAATGTGGTTCAGAAGCAAGTTTTTCATGTTGCTGTCAACGATGGGGAGTCTATCTGCAGCAAAAAGTATGGAAGGAACCAGTGATTCACTTAAAATGACCATTGAGACACTAAAAAATGCAAATAGAGAGTATTATCTGCATCAGGTTTTAATTTTAAAGCTAGATGCCACTGCCTATAGCTGAGGCATTTGAGTGAGGATTTCCATGCTCCTGCATTGAAACATGGCTGAAGACTGCTTGAAGCAGATCTGTGGCCCAAACTGATGGAAGAAAGGGATTTACTCCCCGGTTTACCTTTGAACACATCATTCACTGGGGCAAGGAGGGTCACTTGCTCACTGCCAGTTAGATGAGAACTGAGACCAGCTTGTCTGAAAAGGTCCGTAGACTTGGAAACTTCAGATTCTTGTGCCAACTCAAACAGGGTCTTAGCTGAACAGAAAAGCAACACATAGTAACCTCGCGTTAAAGGCAATGCCCCCATCACTACAAAATATCTACACCCTCTAAATCCAGTATTTCCTTGGCAAAATAGACAAAAGAAAGGCAACAGAAAGAAAGATGCAGAGAGGCACCAGTACCTGAGTCTGGGATCAGCAGCTCATTAACAAAATGTACGACACCGTTGGTAGCCAGGATGTCCTTGTTGGCAATGATGGGCTTCCCGTTGAGGGTCAGCTCTTCCCCACTGCAGCCCACATCCAAGGTGGTTCCTTCCAGAGTCTCCATCGTCAGGCCAGCGATGATGGCCTCGGCACACATGGCTGACTTCAGGATGTGATGGTTCAGCAGGTCTGTAAGAGAAGCAAGTGTCTTAGGGAGCTGGAAAAATCATCTACGAAATTATTGCATCTTTTAGGGGTCCTGTTCGACAGCAGGGGCCTCCCGTACAGCCCTGCATGGGGCTCTACTCCAAAAGATGCGAGTCATTTTAAATTAGGCTGGTTGTAATTCAGTAGCCTGGGAAATGAAGTGCCTAAAAAGAGTAATTTTTATGCACCTTTGTCAACTTCAAAAGATTTTGTGTGGTTATTTGACTCATTTGTTAGGGGGAGTTACACTGAATAGATACCAGTTTTCTTGCATGTTGCTGGATTGATAGAAATCACCGTCACATATAGGAGTGCAAAAAGAAAACTTGGAAAAGGGACTGCTTCAGCCCCCTCCTCCATATCTGGATAACGCTTCCTCTGCCACGTCTACATGGCTACCGTGTCTACATCCAAGGAAGTCTTGGCTGTCCAGTTTTCAAAGCTGGGGTCTGTCAAATGTGTTGACTGCAGCTGTTGTCAGAGTGCATGAGGGAGCTGTTCAGATGCCCTTGAGAAGGAATTCAGAAGAACTGAATGCTCTTCAGTCTCTCAATGTGCTCAGTAAACAAGCACTTACCCCTCAGGGCTTCTGGGTCCCCCAGGATCCTGTTCAGGGTTTCTCGTGGGATCTTCTCAAAGGCTTCGTTGGTTGGAGCCAGGAGCGTGTACTGGCCTTCGCTTTCCAGCAGGCTGTTGAGGTCAGAAGCAGCCACAGCAGCCTTCAGAGCAACGAGAACAGAGGGTAAGAAGCATTCAGCCAGAATACAAAGGTCAGCAACTTTGTCCAGGCGCGCACACGAAGGGCCAGATTTATTAAGGCTTTTATAATTTCAGAGCACTTACAAAAAAATCATGAATAGCTTCTTTCAGCCCTTTGGTGCCTTTATAAATTTGACCTGGCCCTGTGGTTCGCTTGTGCTCCAGAAATTTGAGTACAAGAGCCCTTTTTGGCAAGACTGAGTGCTAGCTCGAATACCGTGATATGCCTGGAAAGGGTCACAGTAGTTCCAGCGAAGAATTCACATCAGAACCCACAGCTGGCTAACTGCAAAACCCCCGTGCTTTGTAAGTTACGCCTTAACTTGGCAGATACCGAGGGAAATAAATTGGGGCTCATAAAATCTGAACAGTTAATATCTCCTAAGGCTAAGATTCCTATAGAAAAATGAGAAGCCAGACTCAGCCCACATCTCTTCACTGACAGCAATAGCAGGGGGGCAGTTATTCTCATAAAACCCTACTTGTGCTGATATCAAACACTTCTCTTCCTAAAGCAAAATAAATTATATTGGTGCAAGGATTTTTATCAGCAGCTTTAGGGTCACAGCACCTAGGCCTTAGCAAGCTCTTCATGACAATTCACTGGGAGTGGGATGACTGACCATCTTCAGGGGCCCTGGAGCACGCGTGGGGTGGACTCACCCGAAGAGTTTCCAGGCTTTCCTCCGTCTCAATGATCTGCTGGATGCTGTTTGTTGTGGTGGCGATGACTTTGTCGATGACATGAACCACTCCGTTGGTGGCATGGTGGTCAGCTTTCAATAGCCTGGCACAGTTCACAGTCACAATCTGCAGAGGGAAAGAGCCACGGGGTGTTACGTGCACTAAAACAAGAAGGTACATCAGCCTCCGCTGGTTTTCTATTTCAAACGCAGCGAGCGCTGTAATATTGAATCAGCAGGAGCCGAAATGTGGTTTCCTAAAAAAAACCACAAAGAATGGGAAAGCTCTATCAAGAATGTTTGAAAGAGCTCATGTTTAAAGAGCTTTGAAAATAATCACTGGTTTTGTCTACCCTGCATCATCAAGACTAAGAAAATATGCAAACCCCAATACTCTAGGCCAGCATACTGTTATACAGCAATGGGGGCAACTTCCCTGCAACAGCATCGATGAAACTATTTGCTGATAAGTGTTATTTTTGAGCTCCTTCTAAGTATGTATCCTAAATCAATAGCTGTCAAGCTAAGCATTAGAGAGTCCTGGAGATCCAAGGACAGTGTAGGAGGTGCAAGGCAGCAGAAAAGCACGTCTGCTGTGGGTAGGTTTAATACAAACGCCTTACCCCATTGGGATAGTGGTGAATCTGGATAGGCAGGTCCTGGTACATTGAGTTTAGTGTTGTCCCGTGTTTCAGATCATCCGTGAGGACCCGTTTGTTCACCATGTGGTAGCGAAGGGCATTGAGCAGCTCAATGTTAACGTTACTGACTAAGGAATCCAGAGTTTCCTGAAAAATCAGAAAAAATCATTTTCCAGTGCTGAGTGCAATTAAGCCAGTCGTTAGAGAGAGACAACAGGTCTGTCTGCATCCAAGGTACAAGTGCATATGTGTTAAGTGATGTATTCAGCCTTAAGCCATCTGTGCAAATTAAGAGCTCTGACTTTCATAAATCTTTATCTTTTGCCTTACAACAGCAGGAAGCAGCTCTGGCACCCCCATCCCTGGCAGACAAAGAGGTGATGGCAGCAAGCTCCGGCGTGGGATCACTGAATCGAAGTGAGCAGTAAGGCAACAAAAGGCATTGCTCAGGGCCAAGGACAAATACACCGTGAGACCCTCCCCAACAGCATTGACCTCGCAAGAGGCTCAGCTGGTGCAGGTTTGGGGTAGAGGCTTGGTAGTGGGGATAGCCAAAAAGATGCCCCCTCCCTGGCCCAGTAGTCGGTTCTTACACCTTTATGGACAAGGGATTTAAATGTGGGATGTAACAGGATAGGGCTTGCACAATTGGGACTCTCCCCTGTTCACAGAGATGCTCCGCTAGGATCGGAGCACCAGCAGGACAGCGGTGACGATTTCAGGAGCGGAAATTTCACAAGACACAGAGTGAGACAATAAAAACCCAATGTAAAGGATATTTGTATGCAATTGAGCATAGGAACACAGTGCTGCAGAAAGGCTGCAGGTTTACAGAGGCTCCAGCTGGGACTGGCTGCTCGTGCAAATTAGTAAGAACAACCAGAGTGGTAAAGTAAGGGTCAACGAGGAAAATCAAAAGGGATGGAAAGTCTCTTGCTGTGGGTCTTATTGCAATCCCTAATGGTAAGCAGGGAAAACTGAATTAGGTGATTTTTACATCCACCCACTGGAGAGTATCCACATCTTTCTAGTGTTAGGTCTTTCAGAAATAAAGCTCTGGAGCTGCTGGACCCGTACAGTGATTCCCATCCTAGAAATTCACAGTCTTTCCCACATCAGGACTGCGTCTGTTCTACTAGACAGGACTGGATCCAGAAGCCCGCAGAACTGGATCTCCACCAGAGAAAGCCAAAAGAAGAGGAGAAAGAAGAGGAATTTTATCTTACAGCAGGCAAGGATGCCCAGGCCTCATTACTCGGGGCAAAAATTGTAAAAGTTCCAGGTCCTTCAATTTCTGGCCTTAGGTTCGACCGGTCAGAGTAGAGCTGCGTGGTGGCAGATCCAACAACTCCCAGGGTTTCATAGATGTTTGAAAGCGGCAGCGCTGAAAGAAGAGAAGGTTACGTTCCCATCACATCATTCATCCTTCCCACACTGCGCTGAATTCAAGGAGAGCTGCTGGTGAGAACACTTGGGGAAATGAAGCACGTCGGGGAACTCGTATCTGTTCATTAATTACGTAATAAATAATCATAGCCCGGCAGCCCTGGCCCCCGTTACAGCAGCGTAATCCAGGATCTGCTGCATCTCTGCAGGCTTAAATGGAGTTACTCTGGATTTATATGGATGTGAACTGAGGCAAGGAAAGGTGTTCATTGCTTTCACCCAATCCTGGTTTTCTACTCAGGCTTTTGGTGTTCGGAGCTGGCAGCTCACCGCTGGTCTCGGCTTCCGCTGGCCCATCCACACCACCTCCCATGGTTAACTGGGCGGCATCAAACTTTTGTGGAAGGAAGCGTTCAGAAAGCAAAAGCAGAATATGTCTTGCTTCAATAAACCCAGTTAATTCCCTCCCAGCCCCCACCAGTGGCTGAACCGTATTTTCTCCCAAATGCAATTTTGCTAACCTCATGCTTGCCAAAATAAAAATGAGCAGAGATTGGCAGAGCTGTCTGCTACTCTATCAGTCCTTTGTAATGCATTTCCAATACTGCTATATTACTTGTTGGAATAAGTAGTTCCCCATGGCCCTCCTCTGCTTGATTAAGTTTAATTATAACCAAAGCTTTAAGTCGTCTGGACCATTTTGTGTGCTCTGGAGCTGATCTGGCACTCAGCTGGTGCTCTGCTGAGTCCATTTTTGACTTGTTCATGGCAATATTGTGCACAAATTGCAAAAATCAAATCCACTTTGAGTAATTTTCTAACATTTCCCTTTACTAGGTGGCTGTATAATTTTAAGAAGTCTAAAAAATGTCAAGCATATTTTTACCAGCTGGGCAGCCTTTTTCTCCAGGAACCTTTTCATAGCCAGGACAGCACTCGTAACTGATTACCCTGGAATAAAGAGATGGATATGGCAGATTAACTGATGGCGTCTCACTGCTTTTTCCCGTATTTGCTATAGTTGTGTTTCCATCCATATTTGGTGATGCTTCTAAGCAGACTCTTCATTAGAAATATAGACTTGCACAAAAGACAAACCACGATTTTTTTATCTCCTTCAGGGCTGCATGTTGCCAATTTCTCCCCAGAACAAAAGCAGACACAATTTCTTTTCAAAAACCACCCTTTCCAGGAGACTTTGTACAAGCAGTAGATGGAAACCGATGCCACGGTCCCAAGAGATAACCTACGTGAGACAATGCAAGTGCTGGTTCCTTTGGGCACGTTTCCTGCGGGATTTGGGGATCTCCCCAGCTGTCACGTCTGATCAGTGTTTGGGCAACACACTGCAACTCTGGTACAGCTGCTTAACTAAAGCAGCCAAGTGTTTCCCCTTCAATTCCCCCCATTCCTGTCCACCACCAGAAATTATTCATGTACTTATCGCAAAATCCACAAGACAGCCATGGAAGGGAAGGAGCATCCTTAGTCTTGGATGCAGTGGCAGAAGGGATTGGGATAAACTCTGCAAGGACAAACGTCACCGGTGGTGGAATGCGCACCCATGGGCATCCCTAGGCAGTACCACAGCACACCCCTCTTTGCTAACGCTGGATACATCCGTATACCCTTGGCACGGCTTCTCCTTCTGGCAGGCAACAAACTGCTGCTCTGACCAAGCACTAATCCCCCAGTAAACCCACCGGGGCCGCAGACCCCGTCCTGGGGACTCAGGGCCGTCCTCCAGATTTGCAGACCCCAAATAAGCAAGAGGTGCCTGAATGCTGCATCCATCGTCTGCAGCTCAATGGGAAACAAAAGTCATCTGATTCTCAAAGCTGGCCGTTTGAGGGAATATGTTTTGATATTAACAGAGAAAAAAAAAAAAAGAAAAAGGAAAAAAAGAATCAATCCAGAAGTTGCCCATTTATTTCTCACAGGGGATTCTTTCACCTATTGCTCTTATGCTTGGTGTGATAGGAGCGAGGCCATCTGACCGACGGGCTAGGACAGGGAGGGAATAGGTGTTCCTCCCAGAGACAAGCATTTCCTCTGTGCTCCCGGTTGGATTCGAGACAAGTGGGATGCTGTAGCGCCGAGCCTCAGCACGCTCACTCAAAGAGAAAGGAAAATCCTCAAGCTTCAGATATTTGTCATCATTTTAACACTGTTAACAAACAGTGGAAATGCCTGGGGTTTAAGAGGGAATTCTTCAGGGTAATTAAGAGCCGGTAAGTGAAACAAATACCTGCTTTTCTGTGACAGAAGCAAATAAATTCTGTGTCACGGTTTCCTAAGAGAATTACAAAGCAAACCCAGACTGATTGTCTAGACATTATATATTCCATGTGGGAAAGAGTTTGCCTAAAGCAATCTCTTCCTTTGACTACTGGAGATCTTAACACCCTGCTGCTCCGCTTTCCCCGGCCCCCCCGTCTCGTGTTCATTAGAAACACACACTTTCTCCCCCCACCACCACTTCCCTCCCCTACCTCTGATTTTTCTTTTTTTTTCACCCTAGAAACTAAATCCAGTCTAGACAGTTGCCTTGGTTCAGACCTGTAATCAAAGACGACGAGCTGATTAAAGAGAAATCATTCCAAAGTTCAGCGTAAGTAATTCCTGAGTGCTGACGTAGGCTTTAAAAGGCTTATTTATAGTCGATCGGAGATTAATGAGCTGTGACGAAGGGGCAGGACGCTGATGCTTGCCGGCGAGGGACTGCCCTGGCGCCGGGAAGGGATGGAGGGACTGCACCGCCTGCTTCTCAGCAGGTTCGTGGGCACCTCCAGCACCACCCCACCAAGGGAAGCTAAGGGCAAGGAGCACCGAGGCCAGGAATGGGGCCAGCTCCACCCGTGCAGGGGCTCATTCAAGCCCCAAGCCTCAATCACCCACTGGAGTTGACATACCATCATCATCCCGAATGCGTTTTGCCTGCCAGCATTTTGAGTTGAGGACCAGAAAACTTCTGCAAAGGGCCAGGTGAACACAGAAGTGCTCAGCCAAGTGCTGGCAGCTACAAGGAGCAAGAGTGCTTGGCTTTTTTGTGCCCACAAGGATGGGGTTTGTAAAAACAGCTTCAACCATTTGCCCTCCCACTGCTCATGGTCTTGGTGGAATCACAAGACCACCCAGCCCACCCAAAGGCATTCTCCCAGCTAGTCCTGCAGCCACCTCCAGCCTTCAGGGAGGAGGAGCGTGGCCATGGATGAAGGCTGCTCTGCCCCACTTGCAGGGCTCTGCATCCCAATGCTAGAGGACCCTACACATCCATATGGGAGGAAGCACAGTCTGCTGACCGGGGAGGAGTATTTCTCTTACATTGCTGTGAGCAAACAGCTCACAGGAGAGAACACGGAACAATCGCAACCACCGCACCATGTACCGGGTTCTGCACAAAAGCCTTTGGAGCTGCCAAGTCCATCCCTGCTTCTGGTGCCTGCTCAGCGGCTACAGACCGCTACACCGGGGCACGGCGGGTGCCAGCGATGTGGGTGAAATAAGCAATGCCCTCGTACAAAGAGCATTTGTCATCCACTCTGCAATGCCTCCGACCACAATTTCCTGACCTCCTCATTGAGTAATTTTGAGTCACATCTCTAGATTTTCAGCCGCTGGTTTGGAAACACCGTATTTCTTAAATGTCTATCGGTGCCTGACTGCAGAAGCAAGCTCCCTGGCTTTTATTAGTCATTGTTTCACTGCTGTTGCAGTCTCAGAATCTGAAATTAAATTTTAAGTGCATTTTTCAAGGTAATAAAAATAAGCTTAGGCATATATTAGTGCATAAAGATCCATTTGTAATAATTTCCTGTAATAAAACCCATATGTTTTGTTTTTGTAAAATAAGTGCCAGAGAGCAATTTTTTTTTTTTCCTGAACTGAGGAAAGTGCATCAGACAAGAGAAGGAAAGTTAATTAAAAAGGAAAAAAAAAGGAACATATTTAGGGGAAACTTACTACCACTAGTTATTCCTCAAATAATAATCAAAACCCAAATTTCTGTAAGTTGGCTTTTCATTCTCAAGACAAAAAAGTGCTTGGGGACGCGTTCAATTGCAAACCCAGTTCTGGAAGAACGAGTCCAGTGCATAAGGGAGGTAGAAAAATATAAAAAAGCCACAAGCATGACAATGAGAATATACTCTAAATAAACTATTTCTTTGGCTTTGGAATAACCAACAGTGGAAAATTACCTAATTACCAAAACAATCTTGTCTCAGTGCTCATTAAAATCAAAGCAGTGTCAGACTCGTTGCCAGCTGTCTTATCTCACTTCATCAGCAAGTAACGCAATGATAAAAAATGTACATAAATCCTCTATCTAATTTCGCCCTAACTGTGTGAGCCAATACTTCAGCAAAGAGAAGAAAAACAAAAAAAAAGCAGGTAAGGAGGTAAGACTCCTCTTCTGATGCACGAGTTGGAATTTCCATCGAGCACATCCAGGCCCAGCACTCCACCTCCATGGACCAAAGGATGCTGCTCAAGAGGAAAGCCTCCAGAGCCTCACCAGCCTCTGCCTTACGGCCGTAACCTATTTGCTTCTGGTTAGAGCTATGGAGCGACTCAGCACGGCGCCCGCTGCACCCCAGGGTGACTGTGAGCGCTCTCAGACGTGAGCCTGGAGCAGCGACCGAAAGCTGATGTACCTGGAGACAAGAACAGGCACATCCAGGTCTTTTGAGCTGGCTTTTCCTTGCTGCTTCGGTCGCTCTGCAGGAGCTCAGCTTTGCTTCTCCGCAGTACCTGGTCTCTCACCGATCTCCCGCCCTCCTACCTGTTTGAAACAGTGCTCAGAGCAGGAAAAGAAAATAAATCAAAGCAGTCAAAACTATCTTCCTAGAGCCAGGTATTTGTCCCTGCAACACACATCCAACTTATGGCACCGCTGACCCTTTCAGCAACTGAGGATAACAGCCAGATCAAATGTGAAGTAGGTAAGATGGGCCAAGCATCCCCTATCCCAGGACTTCTCACAGGTCAGAAAAACCTTTTAGGAGGAGGAGGGCAATGACCATGCTCATCCATCTCCACCATCTTGCCTGGGCTGGTGGAATGGATCCCCCTGCCAAGAAGAGGACCAAGCACACAGCTTCAGGAGAGGAATTCTGACTACAGATCCCAAACAAAGGCTGGATCCTCCCAGTTACGCTGATGAACATGCCAAATCCTGACTCCTTCTGGGATTTAGGGACAGCTGATATTCTCAAAACCTCTCAGGGACCAGCTCAGTCCCACACAACGGGCCAGTTTTGAGGGTTCATGCTGAGCACTATTATCGGTGCCCACGTACTCTCTTGGGTGCTGCTGCACTGAGCACGGGACAGCACCAGGGCCCTGACACTGGCTTAAGAATTTGTCTGCTGCAGCATAACGCATCACGTCCTTTATGGACCGAATGTCTCCTGATTGTTTCCATACGCCAGGAACGCCATGTCCAGTGGGAGCCATCACCAGCAAACATTTGTAATCAGAGCTGTCCCAGGGTCCTCCGGAAAATGTGAGTCAAGGCACGTGTCTTTTGTTCTGCACAAGCACTGCTATAGGGCAAAGTAGGGCCCAGGCTCACAACTGACTAGGAAGAGAGAAAAAGACAATAACACCCATTGTGGAGATGATGCACAGCGAAGAATAGTGAGCAAATTCCATGTGTAATGGGAACATTAGCTCATAGGTTAACAGGCAGGTTAATGCCGTGTGTGCTTTTCTCTCAGTGATGCTTCATTGGATTAGACACTTGGGTAAAAGCAGAGAAAATTAGGTTAGAAGAGATCACCCCATCTCCACAAATGAAATGATGAAATACTGCCAGATGCCAGTTGTTCCACCTCTTTCTGGAGATAAGCAGATGAGTTTGTCTCTGACAAATACAGCTGCACACTTGGGTTACTTGAGTTTAGTTTCTCATTTGCTTCAGAGCTCCCAAAGTCCGTGGCTGGATCGCTTTGCCTTTCAGTGACTCTAAGAGCAAAGCCATCCCGCATCCACAGCTGAGTCATGTTTTCTTTGGAGACCTACTGAGCTACTCTGTTATCAGAAGAGGCAGTGATCATTCCATATTGCCATTCCATAATCTTGTCCATTTTAGGTCAAAAAAGCCACCATTTGGTCAAGATGAGAGCCCGAACTCTAATCACCCAAGTGAAGTCTTCCCAGATTTGGTGGTTTTGTAAAATTAAAGGGAGGGATTTGTTTGGTTTTTACAATATTGCCTCTCCTTTTTCTTTTTTTTTGTTTTCTTTTTCCTGTAAAGACAACTGGACATAAGGGAAACCACTATACATGCTCACTACATAGTACATCCTGCAATATATCCTCCTGAAGGACAGAAATTTCCTCTTTTAGATGAATTAATGGGTAGCACGATGAAAGACCGAAAGCCATGCACAGTGACCATTCCTGTTTGGCATCCCTCCTCACAATACCAACATCAGACACATGAAACGAATCCTGACACCCAAACAAATCCCATCACAGCCAAACCCCTAAAGGCAACCAAAATAAAAGCCATATAGGTTAGGACAGTTCAAGATCTCAGTGCCTGCTGTTTAATGCAGAAACAGAATTTATTTAATGTGCAATAAAGGACAGCATGTTGCTCTAGATCTAATTAGGTATTACACTGGACCGTACCAGAAACACAGGAGATGATTTTCTCCTCTTTGTGACCGTGCAGATCCAGGGCCAGACCTGCCCCACAGCTCTGCTCCCCACGGCCAGCGCTCCCCAGGGCACCTTGGCGCTGATGTTGGGTGACGTGGTGGTGCGTGCTTAAGTGGGGACCAGCAAACGTGTCCGAAAGCCCAGTTTGGCCTACTCCAAGGAAAAAGATTCTCTGCTCCTGATCTACAGCCTGGCAGATCGTCAAGCACGCAGATCCTTAATTATCTGCTGACTACATCTTTCAAAAGAATGTCCCGAGGCTGCTTACACAGATACTTTATGCAACAGCTACTTGAATATTACTGTTTGCACTTTTAGACGGGGAATTGGCTGCAAGTCTAATTAATTTTCCTGGTGGAGTCATCAGAGAGCGTTGGCTAAAACCGACACCTCTTTCTCCTTATTTCTGTTTTCCTTTCCAAAGCAAACATGTCTAGATGAATTCTACGTTCCCTCCAATATCCATCAGCTCCGGGTTGCCTTTTCCCCTGCCCCTTTTGTTTTTTTTCGATCTAGGCAGCATGGAGAGAGACACAGCAAAGTACTAGAAAACATCTGGTACACGCTTCATTACGGCGTTGAGAGCTATAGAAGTATACATAGAAATGCAACTAGAATAAACCACCAGGGTTTGTATTTACGTGGTACTTTCCATTCTTAACACCTAAGCATTTTACGATCATGTTTGCCATTTGAGAAAACAAACAAGGCACAAGTATTTCTTCAAGAGTAAAAGGCTAAAACAATTCTTAACGCCTACACACATTGAGCCCACGCTGCAGGCTCTGACCGCCCACATCTGTCACATCATCTGCTTCTCCCACCCAGCACCCATCCCTCTCTGGGCAGACCCTGGCCGGCGCTCGGGTACTTACGTTGACTTCCCGCAGATCTTCCTCTGGTACCACTGCTTGCAGTTGGTGAAGTATTTCCTGTTGGTGCCGATCAGCTTCTGCACCGCACACACGTTGGGGCTAGAGGTGAGGAGAAAGCAGAAGAGGGTCTGGTAAGCCTCCCTCCTCTCCGTGCTGACCCCAGCGCGGAGCCAGACCCCGCCTGACAGCACCCGAAATGCCCCGCTGGGGTTGCAAGGGAGGAAACTTTGAGAGCCGCGAGTCAACTCGCTAGATGTGACTGTACAATGACTATCACGAAGTGGAGGAAGCAGTGAGAGGGATGTCTCTTCACTCTGCCGAGGTATATTTTTCTTCACTGAGTGCAAAATCTTGACTTTTTTCCCCATGTTCCACCTCTCACCAAAATATCAAGAAATTAAGTTAAAAATAATACTTTGGTCAGTATTTCTATGGTGAACAGCTACTTACAATTTGGGATCCCAGCTAAAACCTGATAAATTTATGCAGTAATTCAAATCCTTCCAAAACCCCACCATTATTTTATTGTTTGGGACATAAAGAAGGACAGATACTTATGAGCCTTTGGACCAACTTGCACCAAAACTGGAACGGGTACTTTTGCTGTATCAAAACGGATTCAGCCCGTTCTGAACATGGATGCTGAGCTGCTGATGGGGAAAACGAGCAAGTGGCACTGCCCACCCTGGTTTCGACACACCAGGTATGACAGCACAGGTTGACAGTGGCTATCATAAGGCACCGAGAGCTGCTCCTCAACCAGAAAAGTAGACTCTTGGCGTTACATGTGTGACTAACCTCGCTGAGAGCTGACTGCAGCCTTTCAGCTTTCTAAGAAGTGGTATCACAGCGAGCACAGATGCGGTCAAACGGGACTTGGGAGTTTACTTGCCGCTGGTTTGGCCAGCACAGCATTTCCCTGCTCGGCCTGGCTCACCATCTCCATGGTTTGTGGCCAGAAGCCCTGGCCATGGATGTGGGCAACACATGGCCAGTGCATGAGGTATGATTTAGGGATCCAGGTTGTGAGGCCACTGGCTGCCCCTGGGCTTGAGCCAGAGGTGTAGCAAGCACCCAAGCAAGCTGAGGATGCTCAGCTCAACTGAGACTGGATTCCCAACAACGACACCGTGTCCCAGTTGCAGCAGCGGCACCAAAAGTATGCGCAGTGTTGGCTGCCAGGGAGATGGAGGGAAAACAAATAATTAAGCAAATTACATAAATCATCACTTCAGCCCATCAGAAGTGCTCTGCACTGTCCAGGCCAGAGATTTCATCTGCACAAATGAAACTCCGGATGGGGTCTGGAGATGCTGTTGTAAAGGCCTTGTTGGTCTGTTTAGAAAAACAGACAGCAGCCTGTTCCCTGCTGGGTTTGACCGAGACGCTGCCCGCTTGCCTACCAAAATTAACAAAAGCAGACTTTGCGCCACACCACTAAGTCTTCCTGCAGCCGTGCTTGCTTTTCACCAGCATCCCAAATTTGGCTCTCTCCAAAATGGGCCAGCCCGCCCATCATTAGCATGAATTAACGCAAGGGTCTCCTATATGTTGGCTAACTCCAGCAGGAGTCTCAGTGGGAGCTTGGCTTGCCTTCAGTGAGCCTTTGTTAATGTGGCTGCTGCAGCACCCTGTGGAAGCAGGATCCGGCCCTGGCACCTTCATCCTGCCCCGAGGGGAAGGTGAGGGCCGGTGGGACCTGAGGAAATTTGGCTCACCGTTTCCCTTGTTACTGCCATATCTGGTAATGGTGGCTTGTTTCTGCACGAAAGCATTTATTTCCCACTTTCTGTATATGAGGTGAGGGACAAGGAGAAACAATCAACTGAAAAAAAAAGTTAGAAATCACAAAGCCAAACTTTCAGCTGGTGCAAACTGGCCCAGGCTCAGTAATTTCCACACCAAATCATCGCTTAGAGAGATGTCTGTGCTCTCTGACTCAGCCCACCTCGGCTACCCCGGCCCTGCCGCGCCGAAATATGGTTCCAATTACATTGAAATTCCAAACCTTGCCTCGATTTCAGCGTCTGGCTGACGGCAGTGGACAATCCCTCTAATATTCATCTTGACAAGCCTGGCTACTGAAGGACTTGTTTGATCATTTCCCCCGTATCCCCGGGAGCAGCCCGCCAAGAAAACCCTTGCGCCTTCAGGACAGTATTGAACCCAGCGCTGCCTTGCTCCCTCCTTGAGACCACAGATCCATGGGACTGCCGCTCCCTCACCGACTAATCGGGGAAAACTTCTTCCCAGTTTTCCCTCAGTGTGGAAAAATCCCCCCCTGGGCTTGTGTTATCAATGATTCCCACAGGCAGGCTGTAGTAGCGGCTCCCTGCGGTGCCTGTTCTGGTCCTTTGCCCAGTCTGGCTTAAAATGAATTTGTCAACACTCTCCCCTCTCCTCGTTGGAGTTCATCACCTCTGCCATGCCGTTCCCAGCCAGCCGCGCCGACTCGAGGATAAAACTGCCTATTGTTTCCCCGTGGCTGAAGCTTTCCACTTGGCAGGCAGCAGCTGGGAGCCGCTGGGACAGGGGCTGCCCTTTGGGAAGCGGCAGGGAAGAGCAGGATCTACCATACAGCCCCAGCTACCTGCCATAAACATGTCCATGAAGCTCCCCAGCAACACGTAGTGACCACAAAGCCAGGCGGGTTTGGGGAGAGCTCTCCTAAGTTTTCACCTTCAGAGATTAATGTCCCTTATATACCTCTCAGCTCCTCTCCCGGACTTGCGCTGATTCACTTGTTAAAAAAAAGTTAATTAAGATGTATAATTTTTGCTGCAGAGCCAAGTTCTGCCACCCAACTCGCTCTCGGCTCAATAGGAGCATTGATGGTGGGGGGGATGCTCGCAGCAGAAAGGGTGGCAGCCCTGGTTGCACATCCCTCCGGAGCTCCCTCCTGCAAGCGAAACAATACGCCTCACATCCAAGGACTTTTTGGCTGGTTTTGTGCCTCTCTATCTTTTTGGCACATCGTTAATCAATGTTCAAAATTCAGTTGATGTTTAAAAAAATTAGCTGGGTGTTAAGTTGCTCTCTCCATCAGAAAGGGACCAATGAGCAAAGTCCTGTGGCTGGATTGATCTCAGCGTAACTTCGCTTCATCTGGAAACCCCGGCACACTAATTCCTTGCATCTCTCCAAGATTTCAGACACCAGCGTGGACCGCAATCCCATCTCACCCTGTGTTTCCTTTGATTGTACAGGCAGTACCAGGCTCCTCTCTGCAGAGATGAGTGCACTGATTTACACCAGAGTGCATCAACCCTCCGAGTCTGAGCAAACTTCTGCCTCAGGGCGATCGGCAGAGCTGGGTATTTACTTAGTTTCACATCATGCAGAGATGAAGAACAAGACCCGCTGTATTTGTACGTAAATCACTGTAATTCTTTCATTATTGAGATTTTACAAATAGACATTAGCCCAGAATTTATCTGCTGGGTTCTCTACCTGACGAGACCCATAAACAGCATCGCCCTTTTCATAAACACTGGCCTGGGGCCCTGCCAGGTAATGTATCAAATTGCAATATTTCAGTCTTGGGGTGTTTTAAAAGCATTCCATGACCCTGCCGTCAGCAATTCATTCAAATGGAAGCTACAGTTCAATCAGTGTCACCATGGTGAGAGACAAAAGCCAGCTGAAAGGTCTGTGGTCCTTTCACCCTTCCTAATTCCCAATAAATTTTAAAAACAGTGGGAACAACTATTAACCTTGAGTTAGTTTGCTATCCGTGAAGACTCAAACTACTCAATCCATAACACATTGTCCATCTAGAGAGGTCTACAAGCTCCTTTTTGGATATTCCTTATTTCAGAATGTTTATGAGTAAATAAGTGATTACTCATGTCAAGAAAACTTTCAAGACTTACGGG
>VXBO01008299.1:719120-778754 GCA_013400135.1 Rhinoptilus africanus | reverse complement strand
CACCCCAGGGAGCTTTCCCGGCTCCCCTGCCCCACAGCCTGGTGTTAATGCCACCCCATGCTGCCTGGCTTGGCACCCCCTCAGCGCCCGCCGGCATCACAGCCCCCTCCCAGCATCTTCCAGCTCTGTGTTGAGAGGTTTCTGGTTCTTTTGAAACCAAAGCAGGAGCAGTGAGGCTGCCATCGGCATCCCCCCTTGGCCAAGGTTGCTTGTGTTACCTATGGCTCAGGGGTGAGTTTTGCAGTGAGCCACACGCCACCCCAGTGCTCTGACGTGTCACAGACACCGAGGTGCTGCTCCATCGTGGATGGTGGGACAGGTGCCCAAGAGCCAGCCCTGGCATCGCAGCTATCCTAACAGTTCATGTGGGAAACCTCCGTCCCAGCCAGAGGGGTGTTTTGTGCGTCTCCGCTAACGGCAGCAGAGAGGTAAAACCTCACTTGATGCTGTCACTGCGCTCATCACCGCGGGCTTCCCAGGAGACGTCCCAAAGGGGCCAAAATGTGGGAAAAGCACAAACAACTGAGGTTCCTTGTGCAATGCCATGTGCAAAGGGGCAGGGAAGAATGAAGTCACCTGCCCACCAGTTAATCCAACCTGACTCACTGCGGCATCCCTGTGTTTGTAATGGATTTGCTCTGACTGGGCTGACACCAAAGTTAAAAGGCTCTTTCCTCCCTAAATCCTCCTGGGAAGCAGAAGGGGTCCTTTGTGGTCACTTGCCCTTAGGGACAGGCTTCTGCAAAACCCTCCTGTGGCTTTTGCAGACTGGGCAGTGTCCAGAAAGGGCAGCTGCTCGGCAAAGGATGAGGATGGGAATTGGAATGTATCCAATGAACAGCCACCAAGCCAAACAGAAGAAGTCTTTAGCAATAATAAACACTTTGAATTTACAAAGACTTTTTTTTTTTTTCCCCCACAGTAAATAAATCTGATTCGTGTAAACAGCATTAACGCTTCTTGGATAAAATACACAAAACCATTCCTCAGTCGGGTTTCCTCTCCGTGGGGAGTGCCTCATTGCTGCCTCCATCTGAGTGGGTAAATCATGAAGTCTTACCTGCAAAGGCTTTATGACTCCTGCCTAAAAGACAAGAAACAGAGGTTTTGGGTCTTCCTGAGAAAAAGGTGAGGTTTTGAACCCTCTTGGGTATTCCCTAACCCAAGCCTTTCTCACATGCACATCTGTAAAATGGAGGTATTTTATGAGTGCCTCCAGTGCTCTCTCTAAAAGGGAGGAGTGATCCGCACTTTCCCCAGGAAGGGGTGATTTGGTTCCCTGGCTCTGGGAAAGATTTAGGGCTGTGAAGCCTGATCTGATGGACATTTTTCCAGGTCAGAGTTAGACCCCTTGGCCCCAGAAGGGAACAAGCCTTAAAATTCACTCCTCCTTTGCCAGCTATCATAATTTATTCCCAGGGAAAGGCTTAGAGCTCCTAAAAAGTGAAACGAAAAGAGGAGGGAGATCACAGCAAAGGCATTGCCAACTGCTGAGTCCTCCGAAAGCAGCAGCCAGTTGCAATTTCTCTGTGAAGAACAGTGAAGCTCCCACGTGGTGGCAGGACCAAGCACCTGGACATAGGCTCCTGCCTTGTCTCCCCCATGCTAGACTGCTGGTTTGGGAATGGGAAGGTCCCTCTCATTCTCACAGACGGTTTATAGACCTGTGAACTTCTTTCCTGGACACCTCCAAGGAGCAGGAACCCCAGATCCTGGGAAGAGCATCTTCCCCCAGAAGCTGCCTGTCCTAGCATGATCTCACCAGGATCACCATGTTCCATCACGACCTTCCAAATCGAGGGTTGATGTCCTCGAGACAGCAAACCCCACGCCCTAGTCCACACAAGTTTGTTGAACCCAAAACGTTGGAAATGAACTTGGCAAAGGTTTTTCCCAGGGAAGTGTTTCCCTGGAGATGGAGCAAATCGCGGCGGAGGAGGGACGGGCGGCTGCGAGGGCTGGGGCAGCCCTGCCGCCTTCCTGCACCCAGCGCTGGCGCGCGTCCTGGCTCCCTTGTGTGACACGCTGCTTTTCCTACCCCAAAAAGTCTGGGTCCCTTGTGCTGAGATACACAGAGCAAGGCAAAGGCAGGGCTGGAAAACACTCGGCGCGCAGGGAGATGGGCAGAGCCGGTGCGTTTGCCATTTGGGCAGCAGAGAGCTCACGTGGAAAAGCATCTCCTGCAAACCCTACGGGAAAATTCACTGTTTTTATCTACCTCTGCTGGTTTCCTTCCTCCCCATCCCTCCCTCCGGGTCCTGCTGCCTCCTCGTTCTTCTCCAGTGCATCCTTATTCATTATTCCTCTCCAACAGGACTCCCTGTGCTGCCTGAGCCTTCAATTAGCTTCTGTGGACCTGTTTGAGAGCAGTTCAACTGTTGCAAAGAAATATTCAAATATACTAAGGCTATCAGACTGTGACAAACTTATTTGTGAATGACCATTGCTTTGGTTTGCACTTGTTTTAACCTCTGCTTTCAGACGGATGTTTAGTTTGAAATGAAATCCACGGGCAGTGGACTCTCTGCACATTCATACAAATACTCTAAAATCAATCACGTAGAAAATTGCGCTTACACAAATAGACACTTCTCTACACATTCCAGAGTAAGAAATAAGCAGAAATAACAGCTGTTTCACTAAAAGGGAGGAATCTCAAGACATACCCTAAGCCAAAACGAAGAAATCTTCAGCAGTAATAAACATCTATTATTTAAAAAGCTTTTCCTGTATAAACAAATCTGAAGGCTGCAATTACTGAATCATTAAGAGCATAAATATTTTTTACTTTGTTCTGTGAGCTGCACAGAAAGGCCAGAAGGACAGCTTGTAAAAACCCCCACCTTTCCACCTCTGTAGTAATAGTTTTAGGAGAAACGATCAGGAGCACAGAGGATTTTTGTATTTGCCTGCCATATTACATTTCTACTATCCTCATAATAGTGTAAGCAATAATTCTCATAATAAAAAGTTATGGTGACATTTGGTAAAATCCACACCCCTGCGACAGGTTGAATCTCCATTTCACTTCGATCTCCAGTTAATGGTGATTTGGGGTCAGATTTTTTTTCCCCAGACTAGCCTCCGCTTGACTTTTCCCAGCCTCGGAGCAAAAGCACTGGAAATAGCTCTGAGCGTGTTTGTTGTGCTCCTGTTTTAAACTCAGCAGAATTTATTCAGAAGGATAAATTGGTGATCCTTTATTCATTTTACTCTCAGAGCCTGGCTTGGGTCGGGAGTTCAGTGGAGTTGTCAGTTAACTGGTGGGAAATGGCCTTAACCATGAACCTGTCAGTAT
The DNA here is from genome assembly GCA_013400135.1 of Rhinoptilus africanus. Classification (NCBI taxonomy): domain Eukaryota; kingdom Metazoa; phylum Chordata; class Aves; order Charadriiformes; family Glareolidae; genus Rhinoptilus; species Rhinoptilus africanus. The sequence continues at coordinate 775,456 of VXBO01008299.1, read as the reverse complement.
ATTGGTGAGATGTATCCCATCTCATCCCACGCTCTCAATTTGTTACCTGTTTTCACTATCAGTGCTAATATCGAGGGAAAAGATTTCCCTTCTGTGTCTTCTCAGGTCTTTTTTGAACAACTTCTTCACCCCAGATGCTCCCGCGCTTGCCTTTTGGGTCTTTCCATTTTCTATGTGTTAACGACGTGGCAGATGCTCTTTCACACCACGCTCTTGCCTTCACACATCAGTCTTGTAAAAAGATCCCGATAAAGATCTCATAATCCTCTTCATTTCCCTTTGTAGACGGCTCAGCTCCATTTGACGTGTCCAGAGCCTGCTGAAAAAGGAAGAGAACTAATCCCACTTGCCTCTGCCACACACGGCGGGGAATTCATGGGATTTATGTTCCAGCTCTGCTCAAAACTGTGTCCAAAAGGCCCTCTGTACATGTAAAGTGTTATTATTACGTACAATAACATCTAGGTCAGCAATTGGAATAGCAGGAGGCAGCATGAACTGTCTTTGAAACCTCAGAAGAGCCTGTCCAGCCCCTTGGAGAGGTGACATACGGTGGAAATTCAGAATAAAATAAAAATCAGGGTAGTGTTTGGGGGAGGTAGAGTGGAGAACAGCAGAAAGAAGCAAACATGAGACATGTTTTGGCTATGAAATGTAGCGTGAGGGACCAGTGCTTTGTTGGAGCCCGAGAAATTGAAAGCCTCCTGCTTTCTTCTGCGGTGGCACAGCAGAATTATCCCTGTCAAAAGGCACGTCACCCGTGTCAGCTCTGCCAGTTCCTCTGTCTACAGCTTCCATCCAGGGTCTTCACCTTGAGCTACAGACAGTTTGGGAACCCAGCAGTTCCCAGCCCATGCATTTGGCCGGGAGGAGCCGGGATGCTCCGTGGCGAAGGCAGCACAAGCCCAATTCTGCCGCATCCCCCAAAAAGCTGCTAGAAGGGAATCAGGTACGGTTACTGTTGGTTTTCTCTCTCTTTTCTGATTAAGGGTGAACTTACAGATGAATGTCTCATTAGGTCTGGCCAAATTAGTCTACTGTGAGCGATGCTGAGCTGCCTCCCCACAGGCATTTCGGCAGGGTAGATGCCCTGAGTTAGGTCATGAGCTTTAAAAGGCACCCCATCGTCTTGTCCTTGGGGGCCTCGGAGAACGCTGGCCAAAAAGGCAATTGAACACAATATTCTGCTTCCTTTAAGTGTATCATTGCGATGGAAGAAATATGTGCTTTATCTTCTCCGGTATAAACAAAACAATTCTCTTACCTCATCGTGTAAGCTTGTAATTATCTTCCCATGTTAGATACTACAAGATAAATCTTTTTAAGAACGTGCCTCTGTTGCTCTCTGTTTCTCTCTCGGACGCCAACAGGCACACACACAATATAAACCCGTTGGAAGTCCTGAGTAGTGCTGTGGGGCCAAACTGATATCCCCTCATCTGTTTTCTATTTTCCCCTCCTTCCCCCCGCCCCATATTGCAGATATATGATACAGTAAAATTACAGAGCAGGAAGTCACAAGAAGCAGCAATTCAACTTCCAGGGAATAATTCAGTGTCGCTTAGTTATATCGTCCATATATGAAAAAGAAAAAGGAGAGAGAGAAAACAACTCCCACAAGGCATTTCTAGCTCTCACATGTTCTCATTTTATTCCTTATCCTGCAATTCATCTTCTTGTTTTCAGCAGGCCAGCAATGAAATAGAAAAACCCAAAGAAATCTTAGTCTGACATATCTTTCTGGGGAGTATTCATTTCCATGCATAGCTGCGTAAGCCATGGAAAACTCTGTGCCATCACTGGAGAGCAAACCACTTGACGAGCAGAGCCTACAGACCTTAAAATGGATAAAAGCAAGTTTTTTCTGGCCTGCTTCAACTGATTTAAAGGCCTGATAGACGCCCAGCGTCAGTGCGGTAATCTGCTGAGCTTGGCTGTAAGCCATTTCGTAATGCAGGAAGAGAGCAAACGTTCGAGCATCCTGAGCCAAATTACAACAGACTGTTATTTAGGGATGTTAAGCTTTGAAATCTGAATTCATTTAGTTTATTATGATATATTGGAACATCCTAAAGAAAGAAAAAGATAATGCAATGCTCATAAACTTCAGTTGAATAGAAGAGGCCGGAGAAACCGTCGCCTGCCAAACAGATATACAAACTACGTCGTGTCAATAGACCATCTCATAACAGGAGATGCATAGCCAGAAGGCTGCTTCTGTTACCCATAGACTTTGGATGCAATTCAGCTCACTGGAAGCATGACAAAACTCTGACTTCAAGACCAACCTCAAAACAGCCCTCCATAGCTCAGCACAACAATTTCTTTAGCAAGATTTGAGGAGGCATTTGCATCTCCATCTCTCTGTCATAACAATATGTGGCACCCAAGGTGACAAAGGTGGTCATTACCCACTGATGACAGGGCCTCTGCGCAATCATCTATCCATACGTTTCACATGGTGTTAACGAAGCAAAGGAAAAGAGACAGTAGGGCATGAAGGTTCAAGCATGTTGCCTACTCCTCATTTTCCAACGTGCTATCCACATTTCTGAAGTAAACCTGAGAGTTTATATAAACCCTGGGGGCTCTCACAGTGAGGAGCATATTTTTAAAAGTATTTAGACTCACAAAGTGCTGAAAACGAGGAACTCCTTGGAGAGCAGCAGGGTATTCCCGAAGCTGCAATGCCTTGTTTGATTCATGCCCTCATCAGCAGGAAGAGATGCTGCATCTAAAGGGCAGAACAAGAAAGAGCAAATAATAATAATAACAATAATAATAATAGTATGCTTGGAAGCTATTTCACATAGCATTTGCACATCACGGATGTCCTAGTTCTGCAGAGTTACACAAAAGCTGGTTTTCTGGTTACTCCGTTCTTCAGACAGTGGCCTCCTCCAGCGAGTAACAGCTCGGGGAGATGTCCGCTGGGAGGGGAAAGGTAGCACCAAGCCAGCCCTGGGATGGGGAGATGGACTAGGTGACCTGTGCTGTCAGTGGGGATTAGATCCATTTACAGACTCATGGACCAGTTTCTGCTGGGTTGCCTTCAACACTACGGCTAACGTGATCCAAAAAGGATTCTCCTCCCTCTCCCACATGTCAGCCCTTCTCCTGCTCCATCATCCCAGCACGGAGCTCCCAGGCAGCTCCTTTTCCCCCAGCACAGTGGGACCCTCTTTGCAGGGGGCTGAAGCGGCTCCCAGCAGCAAGAGCGTTTCTGGAGGAGCGGGCACCCCGGAGCGAATGACACCAGCATCAGGGACTCGGGCAGAGGCTCTGCCTGCCCCAGCTCTCCCATGGTGGCCACCTCCATAGCCATCCCCAGGGGCTGGACCGTGGGAGACAGGAGAGCCAAACAACCCCGCTTGGCACGCTCTCCTGCCTGGCATCACACCGACGGCAGCAGAAGACCTCCTTAGGCTTTCCTTCAGCTTCGAGACTCTACGCGCTGAAGGTGATTATATACCTCATCACCTCCTTCATGTCCGGATTTTACCTTTTCCTCCTGCCTCCTCAAAGCTAGAAAACTCAGATGGAGACATCCCATTAACCACGGTCTGCTTTGGGAGGCTGCACGCCAAGCAGAGCTTCACCCAAGCCCGTGATTCGGGAGCATTTCTATCTAATGTATGTACACGCGCACATACAAACACAGAAACCATATGCACACATACGTCGCGATTAGGTATTGCGAGTTCCTCATCACTGCGAGGAATTATAGAGGACATATGGCTTAGTTTAGTTGCAGTGGTTTTGTAGTTACAGCTGAGTAGATAACACGACAAGGCTGGTAATCGTTTCTAAGAGGGGATGATTTAATAATATAGTCTACAGCGCTTGTAAAGGCTCCTTGATAAAGGGCCAGGGAGAGCTGGAATGGTTTGGATCCATTTCCTCACCGCTGCTGAGAGCGAATGGTGCAATCTGTGTTAGGAGGGTTGAATGGAAAATAATTGCCTTCATTATGCAAGTTCAACGTACAGACATATGTTCCTGGATAGACCCCTTCTACAACTAGCCAGGTCCACGTAGCTTATTTTCCATAAAATAGAAGGAGCAGCATTTCCTACAGGTTTCAGTCAAGTGTTTGAAGCAGGCATGCGCCGTTTTATCCAGCAAAGCATACGCATGTTTCTGAGGTTCACATGCACGTAGGTTTACTGCTTTTTACGAGAGATGCAGGTGTGGGAATAGGTCTCGTGGAGGACGTCTGAACATGCACCAACACTTCGGCCTGTCCAGGGCAGAGAGAAACTGGAGATGTGGATTTTTATAGGAGACACGGCATATTGTAAAGCGAGGTGTCTTGGGCCAAATCCAGTTCCCCTTGTTTAGGCAAACTGACCTTTTGGTTTCAACGGTGCTTCTCACTCAGGCAAGGTAAAGAGAAACTCAGGTTTGGGCATTTACGGGAAGAATCAGAGAAGTGATTTCTTTGGTGTGATACAACAGGACTTTGAATTAGCATTAGCCCCAAGTGCCTGGAAATCTGGAATTCAAATGAAGCAAAACCTCACTACAAATAAAGAGCTTCTTAAAACCAAAGTTTTTCCATCGCTACTTTTAAAAAGCAGAGTTGCCAGCTACTGAGAAAGTGGATAAGTGATGCTCTGGCCTGGGAGGATTCCAGTAGGATTAGTCTGGCAGTTGTAACGCAATCAAGACAGACTAATTTCTTCATTATTCGTTTTTAATTCTTCTAAGTCTGCTTTTCACAATGGTTTGGCACCATCCGCGCTCATCGCTCTCCGGCTCTGAAGCTGGCAAGCGGACACGTTTCCTTTCTTCTTTCGTTATAGCAGAGGGATGGGCTAATTTACGCCGGGAGTCCGGTGTGCCTGCGACACCGGGAGAAGCGGGAGGGCAACACTCCCTCGCTCCAGCTGCCACAGGAGAGATGTTTTGTCCATGAGCAGGAACAAATATTTATCAGACAGGCTTTCCAGTCATATGGTCCTAATCCTCGCAGCAATGTGAAACTCCCGGGATGAGGTCATGGTTGTTTAAACCCAAACTGTACTTTTTTTTCTAGAGGCCAGATCAGGTAGGTAGGAGATGGAGCTCACTTCTCCCCTCCTGGGGCTCGCTGAGAGCAAACTGCAGGGTTTTAGGGACACGATGTGCAAATACACATCCACAAACACACACAAAGGCTTGCTCCAGAGCACAACAGAGCTGCCAGGGCTCAGCATTCAGTTTCCAGCACGGACGTGGGGTACCTTTTGCTCTGAGTTCTCAGAACTTGCCAAAAGCCAATTGTCAAATTCCCTGAAAGCTCCTTTAAACAAAAACTCTTCTCAAAAGTGGAAAAAAAAGAAACAAAAAAACCACTTTTTTTTTAAAGGTCATCAGAAGGTTCTCCAAGCTGATTGCTGCTGGGAATCCTTTTTTAGGTGGTTGAGATATCTTTGGTTTGCTCATTAGCCTTTCGCTGGCCTTTGGTGATTCACACTTTAAGCTGAAGAACCAGGGAATTCCTCAGCCATTTTCCTCCAGGGACTGTTTGGATCAGGAATTCCCCAAATTAGGAATTGTATCTGAATCCTACTGAGGTCTGAGCTAACAGGCTGGCTCATGGCTCCCGGTCAGACCCTTATTATTTCAGTCCAGCTAGTACTAAAAAAAGACCATCTCAAAACCATGAGACTCCCAACGGCGTATATTAGGACTGTGCGTTAAACTCACAGACCAGTTATAGCCCTTCAGCTTCTTACATCAAGAGAGGCGTGCCATGCATACGGTAATATTCCAAATATTGTGTGATATTAAGGAAAACAACTTAAAAGATGTTGCTCATCAGTGCACAATGTATAGCAGCACCGCGTCTAGGGATGAGGTTGTCTTGAGGAGAAGTGAACTAAGGGAAAGAGCACAACCAACGTATTGTGTTGCATTTTCAGCTGGAAGGTTTCCCACACCCTAGACAAGATGAAATTTGTGTCACTCCCAGAAGAAGCTGACAGCCAAGTCATCAAGGAGGTTGGAAAGTCGGGTCATGTCTCTTATTTCAATCCAGCCTTTGGCTTGGCAATTTTATGTAAGATTGAGTAATTTCTGAGTGTGACTAACCTGGAGCAGCCCGTTTCCCTGCAGCCAAGCTCTTCCTGAGAGGGGAGCTTGGATCTCCCACAGCCCAGGTGAGCCCCAACCACCGAGAATCAGATTTGGCTTTGGGAAATCTCTCTCTTCCTCTGCATAGTAAACAAAAAAATTCTTGGGGTTTATGTCCCACCAAAAGAAAACAATTAAAACCTCTGGGTTTCCATGTCTCACCCCCATGTCTGCGGCAGGACTCCCACGTTCATCTCTTGTCAGCGATGGGGTTTACTTGGGTCACGCCGTGGAGCGGATGCACAAGGCTGCAGAGCCAAAGGCAGGGTCACAGGCTGAGCCTCAAACGTACTCAGAAAATAGGGATGAGAGTTTGTACCAGGTGGGGGTTTGGGGTTTAGTTAAAGCTCTGCTCACCGCCTCCCCAGGACGGGCGTCACCAAACCCCAGACACTCAGTCCAAGAGGGGAAGGAGTCCCTGAGCCCCCCACTACCCTGTAGAAACCTGGACCCCGCAGGACTGAGCGCGTTTTTCTTTCTGTGCGTTGCACTCATCTCTGATAAATAATAGGAGAAGGGAAAAACAGGAGAAAGTGGTTGATGCTGCAGAGCTCGGTTGTTTACTCCCTTTTCTGAGCAGGTCCTTCATTTATTTCACATGTGGCAAGACTCAGGTCTTGGATCTTCAGTTTTCTTTTCTTCTACCTCATTCCAGCCAGAGAGATTAGCAGTGTCACAGGAACCAGACCTTTCTGCTAAATCCCTTCCAGATGTCCAGAGCCACAAACATGTCAGTCATTGACAAGAGTCTAATGACAAGTTGCTCCCTGTTCGTTAGTGATGGCTACTGTTTCCTGGCAAAAAGCTTTTTCTTCCCGCCCCCACGAAAGCTCTGGAAGCAATTTTTGCAGGGAGGGTTTCTTCTTCCTTCCCCAGGAACAGGGCTGCTGACGGCTCACGAGGAGCTCCCTGGCCTGACTGCCTTTGAGAGCTGCTGGAAAAACCAGGCACAAGGCACCACATCATGGAGGCATTTTAGGATCTGCAGAGAAGAAACAAGTGCCAGACCTGGGTGCAGCTGGCGGGGTCTGACAAGCTGTGAGGGTCTCCAACAGCTCGGTGGCGTTAGATGGTGCTTTTTCTGTGTTGGCGTTGCCAGCCCCAAGGAGCCAGTATGAATTCGAGTAGATGCCGAGGTCAGGATGGCTTTGGAAAGAACAAGCAGGTAGGAGTACTTTTTTGGAGCAGTCCGGGATAGAAGAGAGGGAAATCATTTGGCTATGTTTTTCTGCTAAACAAGGAGAGCTATGTGGGATATTCCTTTCTTGCTGATGGAGAAGGCCAGGAGCTGTGTGTTGAGGGCCTCTCTCAAGCACCGGATGAAACAGGATTTTGGCTCCAAGCCTGGAAGCCAGGTCCTTTCCTTGCTGTTTGCCCAAAGACATGCCATGGTTTTCTCAACCTGTTGCAATACATTAAATTTCACACCCTTCTTTGAGTGCATTTTGATCGGTCTGTGATTGCTATGTTGAATTTGTCTTATACCCCCAGCTCCTCGCAAGCTCAGGATGTACCTTTCCAAGCTAAAAGTATCCTCAGAGAAATCAATGCTATCCATTGTGAAGATTCCTGATGTTTGCATTTTCCCCTTCTTTCATCTCTGTTAATGGATAGAACTGAAAAAAAAAAAGTGCAGCTGGCCAGGAAAGGCTGTTTCTTCCATGGAAAGTGTAAGTCTCCTTGCTGGGATGGGCAGGCAGGATGGACTGAGGCAACATCCTTTGCCATGCTCCCAACCACACCACCGCAAAGAAATGATATTCAGCAGCTTGTCCCACCTTGGCACAGAGACTGCAGTGAGATGCCAAGCCAAAACTTGTGCTGAAGTCTCTGAGAACTGCTCTTTTAATGTAGCTGCTTATTAACATGACCCTACTTGGGGAGATTTCTTCCTTTATCCTTTGAATTATGAAAACCATTTCAAAACTTGATCCCCACGAAGGCTGGGCATTGTGTCAGTGTTGGGTTCTTTGCAGAAGCAGAAAAAACCCACTTGGAGTCTGTCATTTGGATTTATGAATGTAAAGTCTGCTCTTTTGACATAATCTTCTTGATTTAAGCTTGTGGTTTCTGCACACAGTTTCCATTAAAATTAATGTAAGTCATCTGGGCAAATCTCTCCCAGGTTGACAGGATGAAAGGTTCAAGTCCTGGAGCTTTATTTCTTGTTTATGGATTCGCTGCTGACCTGTGCAGGATCCAGCCCGGGTTGGAGCCTCCCACCCCTGCTCCACGGGACTCTCAGTGATCAGGTATGAGGTGCCTCATCTGGACACCCAAAGCACCAGGGAAGTTTAGCAAAAGCTTCTGGAAAATGTGCTCCTGAGCACAGCCTCAGAACAAGCACCAGATGTTTGCTAGATGAAGCACAAACTCAGACCTTGCTCACCTCTTCATGCTGCAGGGCTCTCCTGTGTTCAGGTGTCCTGCCTGGTGTGCAACCAGCCTCAGCGTCAACACCACTCCCCCAGCAACATTCTGTAAATGGGTGAAGCAGAAATTAGAGCCACTCAGCAAAAACCCCAAACCGGGAGGTTTGGTTGCAAAATGATGCAAATATATATATGCCGTAAAAGAACATACAGTTATCTCCTCGGACATTAGCGCCTCATTTTTAGTCAAACCCACCGGTTTTGCAGAGGATTGTTCACCTCATACCCATTTGAAAAGCAGATGGAGGCCGAATCCTTCCCAGATTCAGGTCATCCATGTGAGCCCACCACAGCCAGCCCAGGAGAGCATTTCTTGAGGATCAGACCTCCAAATTTCCCCAGATACAACCACTAGAAGATGGAGCTCTGTTTGAGAGCGAGCCCACAAGTGCAGACTCAGCTCTTTGCCTCTCACACGGTCCCCAGTGATGATTTATTTCTTTTTTTTCTCCACCACTATCACTCTCTTAACCCTAGGGAAGGACCACTAGCTCTCTCCAAAACAAGACCCATCTCTCCTCCCTAGTACATATTAACGCACATTTGCTGGGCACTCAGAGGTAGGGTGCTTCATGTTTTCCACAAGGAAATTTGGAAAAATACATCTCTCAGAGCCCTCTTCCTTCTTTTCCCCCCTGGGAGCCGGGTTTGTTTCTCCATCCTACAGCCCCCAGCCCTGCCCCATGCTCCTTGTTCCCTTCACCAATGCCCTGGGAGGGATGATTTTAATAGAAATTGTTCCTTAAAGTAAATGAACATAAAGAAAATACCACTAAAGCCCCACAAACTTACAATATTGGCATTCCCCTGTGCTAATATAACAGCACTTCTCCTTTCCTTTGAGCCCTGTGCATCCCTAAACCTGCACCCACCCAGACCTGACACCAAATGCCTCCAATTAGCTCCCTCCTGTACGCCTCAGGCTGCCTCCTCCTCCTCTTCCTCCCGCAGCTCCTCTCAGTGATGGAGAGCCTGACTGCAGCCCAATTTTCTCCTGAGGTGCAGACAAGTATGGTGGAAAACACAAATGTAACCTTATTCCTCCCCACGAAGGACAAAACTGCGCCAGTAAGTGATGCAGTTGGTCCAGAAAACGCAGCGCCCTCCAGGCCTTGGCTCCAGCCTAGGGAGTGAGGTGGGATGGAAGAACACAAAACCAGAGTGAAAAATGAGATAGGTGAAACCGGGGAGCAGAGCTCTCTGCAAATGTTTTGCTTTGACACTTGCAACAGTGGTTATTCATTTCCCAGTAACTTTATATCACTCTTAACCAAACTCGTCAGTGCAAAAATTGGCATTACGAGCTCTTGAGGATTTATGTGAATTGTTTATACCAGAGCACCCGTGTGTGGGGAGAGTCCTGCGGCGGCTGCGATTGCTCCATGGCCTGGGCACAGCCTGCAAATGGGGCTCTCTTGTCACCAGGAACAGCAGCCCTGGGGGGGTCCCACCACGGCCCCCCCAGATTCGCACTATGTGCAATAACCTCCACCGAGTAAATGTTTTGGATTCCTTGGTCACAGCGCCAAGAGCCTGATGTGCCCGTATATGTTGATTAATGGATTAATGAACAACCGCCTTACATAACTGCCAATTATTATTTTTTAAGAATGAGTAATTAAATAATTTCTTTTTTTTTGCCAAAGGCTGTAAATAGCCTAAAGGAAGAAAGCAGGATGTGTGGCAATACAGATTTTACTAGGGAGGGTAAGTCCAATGTCATTAAAGTGACTGAATTTAAACTAAAAATCAGAAAAGGAAGCAGGGTCCGTACCTACCGTGGGCTATTTATTTCTTGTCGCCCTGGCTTCCCTGCTATCCTTCAGCTCTCTCACCTTTTACATTGCACACACTGCACTATTGTCTCGTAAAAGCCTTAGTTCAGCAAATGAGAAACATATTGTGGAGTCTGACATAATTACCGGCCATGATTCATCCACATCCCGGTACCTACAGTAGGCTCCGTGCTGCTGTCAGGGGCTGCTTCTCATTCCCAGCTGCCGGCGGAGGCGGGGAGGGGACCCGAGGCTGCGGCTCTGGGTATTACCCGTGGGAGAATGAAATCATCCCGGTTAGCACGAACAGCCAGAGGAGAGAGAGAGAGAGAGGGGAAAATATCACAACTGCTTATTGCCGCGGAATATCTGGAATTAACATATTGCATCAAAATGTCACCTGAAAGCATAGACCAAGCCCGTGCTCTCCGCTATGAGCAGGTTCACCAGACTATAAATCACAGCGTAACACTAACGACCCAGCAGCATCATGAAACGGAGATGCCTCGCTGGTTCTCACCAACCCACGTGCACTGGGGGTAGTTGAATACCTGGCCCAAGCGCTGCCTTAGACCCTTGGGCATCTTCACGGAGGAACTTTCATTTTTTACAGTTAGAAATCGACTTTCCCCATTTTGCCTGCCCGCTGGGAAAACTCTGGCACCAACATTAGTCCCTGATGCTATTGCTTCATGTTCTGCTTAGACTGTAAAAAGCAGAAAAGGAGGAAGAAAAAATCCTTCCCATTTAAAAGAAAAAGAAAAGAAAGGTAGAGTGAGGAAAAGCAAATACAAAAGCTTTTGAAAACTTTTTTAGAAATCATGAAATCCAGTCTGTAAGATGCTCATCCAGAAAGTTTCCTGCAAAGTCATAGCTCAGATTTCCCTTTATCTAGAAATAACATTTCCCTTTCTTCCAAGGCCTATCCCGTTTTTCAGAATAAAAATCAAATGAAGAGCAAATGTGAGGAATTTGAGCTAATATTGTGAACCTTGTAAGCTCTTAAATAATTAGAGACCGTCACTGGCATTAAACGAAGATAAATGATTCCATATAGTCCAAAGCTGATCCATACTCCTGCTAAATACCTTAGTCTCGGGTAACTGTAGGAATAAAGGAATGTTGTATATAAATCCTTCCATGATCTTTTCATATAGAAAAAGAAAATGCAGTTGGTTTTGAAGAAGATCAATGGATTTGCTGTTTTCTCCTTATTTTGTTATGCAACTACGCCCTGCGGGAATATGGACAACAAATGGTTTGTGGAAAGTAAGAAATACATTAGTTGGCATTAGAGTAATAAGCAGGATTTTTGATCAGTGCTAATGCATTACTCTTTCATGTATACATATACACACGCACGCGCGTGCATGTATGTTTGCAACATGTTACCGTAAATCATGTGAAAACATTGAGCAGATGTTCTGTAGTAGCCGGGATTATCGTGCCTTGGTTGTGCTTTCATGGGAACCGGCCCCCACTGGGCTCAGCAGAACATGCCTTGCCTATGTAGTAATAGGGCTGCTTGAAAAGAATATTTATACACGGGGCTAACCTGTTTTTTTTTAAACATAGGAGGTGACTTGTCTCCTTAGTCTGCTTTTAGATGAGTCAGACTGTATACAGACGGTGTCATTAGAAGAGTATTTTCCAGCAATCAGTCGTTTGTCATTGTCTGCACATCCAGAGGACGGGTTTTCTCAGCCGTTTCCCCAGACCCGTGTATGGGGATGCGGCAGGTTGAGTCGCGGCCGCGTTTGAAACACTGCTGGACCCAAAAGATGAAAAGCCAGAAAAGACCGAGTTAAAAACGACTGATCAGAAAGAGGTTTACACAAACTCTTGAGGTTTACACCTTTGTTTCTGGTGGGAAACTGCACACTGAGTGGAAACGGGTCCTATTTATCCCCACTGTGCCCAAGTCAAGGCATTTATGTATCTGCGTCCCCAAAAGGCAGCCTGAGGCAAGACCAAACTAACCTGTTCTTCAGAATAAACTCCTTAAATTCTGCTTGGTTGGCTGCTTGTATTCCAAAGGACAATGCAGTGAGTGCTGCAGAGCTGTATCGCTTTGCCGTTTCTCCACAGCAGAGCTTATAAGGACTAAAATCATAACACACTATATAATTATATATCAATTTATAAGGAATTAAGGATGAATGCAGCAAAATCCCCAGCAGCAACAAATAAAAGGCAGAAATAAATGCACCTTTAAGCAGCATCAGAAAGAATACACCACAAAAAATTTTTAGAAAGACTGATAACTCTTAAAATCCACGTTTCTTAGATTTTTCAGGTCTAGAATTAATCTACCATCGCAGCTTTCACATTTGAAAAATTATCAAAATACCATAACTTCATGTTTGTGAGGAACTGGGGACATTGGGAGACCAACAGAGGGGTCAAATACAAAGATTTATGTGTGGAAAGAGAGGTCCCAGCTGTGATGGGCAAAGGAAGGGGTCACACTCCCTCAACATGACACTTTGGCCCTTTGCAGCACTTCCAGCAACTTTTTCTCCACATATGGGGATCTGCCCTAGGGAAAGTGAATTCGGGGCTGCCCTTTCTGTGAGACGGAGGGGACAGAGGGACACCCCGCCACGGTGGCGCCCACGGTGCAAGGAGAGCCCATCTCGGCCAGGCGAGGTGGGACCGCCAAGGGAACATGGGAGACAATGCAATGCCCCTGCAAATATTTTCCACATCTCAGAGCAGACAGTCAGGCCATGAATGAAAAATTAGAAATTTCACATGCGTACATACTTTTTTAAAAATAATAAAAAATACCCAACAACAAAATAAAAGAGCAAAACCCCCATTAGTTTCTATGCCGTGCTTGCCAAGGGGCAGCTCTAATTCATCCCCTTGGCCATCTCTGTTGAATTTTCCTCTACAATTTGCTAAACAGCTGGATTTCCATGGTTACCAGGGCTCGCTACTGATATGCCTCAAACATACGGTACATTTTTGCTGGGGAGACGCAGACACCAAACCGTTCCCACACGACTGCCCGGAGCGGCGGGCTGCAGCCGAGCCCCATGCCGGTCCCTGCTGGGGGCACAAAGGTGGTGGAAGGGACCAACCCAGGCGAGGAGTGATGGGAGAGATGGTACCCTTGCTTCTCCTTGCTCTGGGCAAGAGACAACACATAACCACTCCACACAACTTTAAACGTTTGGCACGGGACACAGGATTGTGCCATGGGAACCCCTGGAGCCCTTCTGGCTTTACCCCTTGGCATGCCACCAGCATCCCCAGCGAAGGAATCAGCGTGGCCAACTCTCAACAGACAAATCTTTTTCCCCATTTAATTTTTGGCACATGTGCATAAACACACACACACATTTCATCGGTGGTGGGTTCATAGGAGGGAACTGCTATGTTAAATCCAGAGGGTTTTTTTTTAAAAAAATCTAATACAATAATTAATTTCACCAAGCGATCATATATTTTCCTACTTTTGATGTCTAATGAGCTAATTTCAATCAAGCGGTGGTAAAATTTCCTGCTTTTGAAGTCTAATGAGTAAATTGCATGAAAACCTCCATAAAGCAGAGAACTCATTAATAAATGTATAGTCCCTTTGTCCAAGACTTCCAACTTTAAATCAAACGCACAACAACCAGATGTTTTTCACATTACTGCATTTCAAGATTTTACTGGAAGTGATCTCATCATACATACTTAATGTAGGTGTCCAACTGTGCATGTTATTCGTATCACGAATCAGACCTCGCAGCTTTAGGACACTGTGTGGCAAACACAACTATTGTTTAAAGTGGATAAAATTTATGCTAAGCTTGCCACGGGAATATGAAGGAGACCAAATTGGATAGAATATACTGATTTTGATGAGTGTCAGAAGCAAGGAAATTATATCATTCAAACATTTGAACTTATTGTTAGGAAACACTGAGCCACTGTTTCTGGGAAAGATATTGAATTTAGCCAATCTAGTAAATCAAAGAGTTTTCTGTTTGTCTTTGAAGTAGGAAATTAACTGCAAATGCAAAAGATTGAGACCAGGACAGAGACAGAACTGAAACGAGTTTTTCAATGAGAATGAAAAAAGAAGGCTGGCTTGCAGGGAGGGGTGGAATAACATTTCAGTAGGAAAACATTGCTTCATCATTTTTGAAGAAAGTATATACAGTTAAGTTACGGTTTGTGCTTTTTGCTAGGAAGGACGGCGAGCTGGTGGAGTGAGGCTTCCTCCCCTGAAGGGATGGAGAGCACGGGACGCAGCTCGGTTGGCACGCTTGCATGCCATGGCTTCAGCTTGCTTTGGTCCTTAGGGAAATACCCACTATGGACTCCAACCTACAAGTACTAATTAGTCACCTTTTAATAACCAGCAAGAGTTGGCTGAAGGTTATTCTGAACTCTTTATCATCCGAGCTGAGCGGTGGACAGCCTTTTGCCCAGGGCAAACTCACACCTCCAGTTCACTGCAGAAGAGCCCTAACAACTCCCCTCCCCTTCCCCCCGTGTCTGAATAAGATTTTGAGTTTCCTCAAGACTGCAGGAAGGTTTCTCAGGGCTTTTCATACACTTTTAGGTTCCTTCTCCCATTGGAAACACCATCAGAGCTCACATTATACAGAGCATTCAGTGGGGCTTTTGCTGAAACAGAGTTTCTGCGGCACTTGCGTGCCATGGTTCCACTCTGAATGCAGGGGCCCTGGGAGGCAAGGAAGAAGGAAAACATGAGTTTAATTTGAGAAATGAGTGAAATTATGACATCTCACCCTCCCCATCAATTCATCCCCACCTTCTTCGATCAGGGAATCAGGGATTGTAACAACAAGATGAGGGGGGATGGTTTTAAACTGAAAGAGGGGAGATTTAGATGAGATCTCAGGGAGAAATTCTTTGCTGTGAGAGGGGTGAGCCCCTGGCCCAGGGTGCCCAGAGAAGCTGTGGCTGCCCCATCCCTGGAGGGGTTCAAGGCCAGGTTGGACGGGGCTTGGAGCAACCTGGGCTGGGGGGAGGTGTCCCTGCCCAGGGCAGGGGGGGGCACTGGGTGGTCTTTAAGGTCCCTTTCAACCCAAAATATCCTATGATTCTATGATGCCATCTTCCTACAGAGATCAGGTTCTTCCATACTGCTCTGCCACAACTTTCTGGGACATCTTTAACAGCAAAGGGAGAGCTCACAGCCTTCCTACAGAGAAATAAATATAAAAAATGAAAATACTGCCATTTCCTATTGGGTCAGCTTTGACTCACAGCACAAGCAATGGGGAAGCAGGAATACCGACCAGCATCTGGCTGGTTTCCTCTTTCAGAGATGTGGGAAGTTCACCCAATTTCTCAGCCTTTTCATTGGGAAGGAGGAAGTAGAAATGACTCATTTTCTCTTTCTACCAGAAGAACCGTGTCAAGGAGCTGCTGAATTTGTGCCTCTTACTTGCAGCAAGATATCTGAGCCCAACGCATCAGAGCGGGTTCAGTGGAAGGTGTCCAAGTCCTGGTGTAACAACAAGGATCATGTTGGCACATATAAACACAAAGAAGTGTCACATTTAAATGAGGGAATTTCATCCTTTTAGAGAAATAATAGGCTTTTCAAACACACTAGCAAGCCCTTAAGTGATGCCTAGAGGCAGCTCAAAATAAGTAGATAAATCAGACGTCCACGAGCAGGAGAGCGCGTGGTCCCGGGGTGTACCCAGAGTAAGATGTCAGTGGGAGCAGTGGGTCTGAATGTGGGAGCTGAATTGCTCAGGGCAGTTCCTGCAGGAATTAGATCACTTTTTGGCCCTCATTAGATTAATGCACAAGGCTGCTGGAGCAGCCGAGGCGATGAGGGGTGCTCCGCCTGGGTGCAGCCAGCACGCGGCATTGCCGAGGTCTTGGCTCTCTCTTCCTTTGTAAAAGGAATACATTTGGCACATCACACACAACACACCAATATCCCATCAATAATCTTTGTAAGATCTGTAGCTCATTACAAAGAGAATATAGACTCGAATTAGGAGGCTGAATCCAATTAAGACTGCGCCGAACTGCAATGCTCCAGGTCCTAAAGAGACAGCGAAAGCCCCATCCCATTTGCGATGTACAGTTTACATGCTGGATGTTTGCAAAGAGCAGATTTTGCCAGCCCTCAGATCACTTTTTGCAGCAGTCCTCATTATCCCCATGCCAATTTCTGTCAGTCATAACTGGCGCTATAAAATAAATAAATCCCTGTACCGCTACCAAGGGGTTGGGAACCTCCTGGAGAGTTGGCACTCGTGTCGCACGGCTTGCCAGTGGGTGAACTCCGCACAAAAGCCCACTGCTACGGGAATAACAAGGCCCTGATCAACTCAGCCTTCAGCATCAAGCCCTGGTCTGTAATCTACTGGAATTATCCTCTGCCCCTTTTCACCGGGCACCGGCGTACAAAGGCAGCAGCGTGCTCACACCACGCGCAGGCTGCCCAGCTCACACCAGCGCTGCTCCTGCCCACTGTTTTGGGTTTTGGTTTTTTTTTTGGTTTTTTTTGTAGGACCACTGTTTGGGTGTTTTGTTCACTTTAAGTGTGAAAACAGACTTTGATGGCCAAAGCAACCGCTTGATCCCTGGCAATTCTCCGGCGCTCTTTGGCTGACCCTTGGTGGCAGAAAAATTATTCACGACTGGTTGATATAATGATGGTAACCAAGCGACTTCTGAGCCCGGTCCTACAAAGGAGAGCTTCATAATTGTAGTATCGAGTTCCTCCTGCCCAATTTTGTATACTGTGTGGGTAGTTTTTAAAGCCGGTAGTTCCAGGGGGAAAAGCTCGTGTCAGTTCATACACACACTGGAAGGAGCAGCCGTTGAGCACTGGGAAAGTTTTTGTGCCTGGTATAAAGGAGAGCTAATCTTGCACAGTATTTGCATTATGAAAACAAGAGCCTAAAGATTCAAATGTTGCCCCAGGTAATGCTCTCCTCTGGCATCTGTGACACTGAGAACGCGTAACGTGGGGAAAGCAATACCCTGCCCTTGCTACAAGCTCTGGGAACAGCACACCACAGAAAGCATTACAAAATCTGAACGACCCTAAGACAATCTTATATGTAAAGACTCCATAAAAGCATATAAATTAAATATAAAAGGACACTTATAAACATCCTGTCTGTTGCCTATCAACAAATGTTTCACATAGCTGGATACCAGAGTGTTTTCTGAATGAATTATAGTACTGCTATACTTTTCTCTAAAATTATGTGGACATTGTTTTTGATGTGGGCATTAAATAATTTCAGGTTTCAGACAGCAAAAGGCCCCCTGCAATCTCTTTTTTTTTCCTTGAAAATAAATAAAGAAATAACAAAACCCCCCAAACACACGAAAGTCAGTGATGAAGGTGTCCTTTAAACCAGCTGTGCAGCCAGGAGAAGCCACTGCACCCTCTGCCGGACGCTGCCCAGAGGAGTCCTTCAGGCCAGCTTCGGGCAAGCTGCACACATTACACCTTGTCCTGCACAAGAGAAATTAATTTTTCCTGGAGATGTCTTTCCAATTGTACAGCACGGGCGAAACCACAGCATGGCTCAAAGCAGTTCTCATCCCAGTTAATAGAGGACCAGCGGTGCAAACTGTGCTCCAGGTACCAGGACTGATAAATCTAGCATCAGCCACGACTACAGTGGATGGGCCGCTGACAATTTTGCTTCCGGCAACAATAAAAATTAAGCATCTTTTAGCCTAAGTATCACTGGGAGTGGCTCAGGGGATAGCCTTGCAGCAGCATCCAGGAGCAAACAGTTTTGGGGATGCACATCCCTGTGTGGACTCACCCCACATCTTGGGGGTCATGGTCTACTTTTGAGGGGCAACGCAGCAAAACTCTGGAGCACCATCCAGCTCCTGAGCTGGATAACCATAGCCTGAGATAAAATGCTCTAGGTTACCCATAACAAACCATTAGTCCGTGAGGTTTTCCAGAGCCACAGGTCTTCCCCCATTTCGCAGTACAATCAACTAAACCAAAGCTGCATGTCCAAGACCTTGCAAACTAGTAGGAGTTTCTTACCAGAGCTTCGGGAGCGTGCAGACTACCTGCAGATGCTTGATTGTTTCTCAAAAGGAAAAAAAAAAAGCTTCCCTAGTTTTCATTGCATCAAAGCAACAAAGCCTAGGGAGGTTTTAATTAACCCTCACGCGCCAAAGGAAGGAAATGCATAGCAGGAAAGGCTGTTTTCTGAGTGAAGCCATACAGGAAAGTTATCAGCCACCCAAGCAATAAAATACAAGGGCAAGGAATGAGCTGTGGATTTAATGGCACAAGGAGGAGGTTTTTCTTATGAATCCTCTCGTGATGGTGCAGCAGGGACCTAACCTGAAGTACACGTTCAACAGCGGCGGCCTGATACCACTGGAAGTGGCATTTAAGGTATCTCAAAGCAGCCGAGACACCTCAAATGCATCAAGGGAGACCCTGGCCACGGTCATGTCCTTGACTCTGAGGTTAGTCGCCCAGAAGAAAGGGTTGCTGCTGGATACTCATTGGCAGTGTTTACATTAAATGGGATGATTTTTCTAGTTTATACTAGAATTAATTTGAGTGACCTGAACAGTCCACTCTGGTGTCAGTGTTTGTGGCTCTGAGGTAGGATGTATTCTTACTCGGAGTAGCCTGGGCTCACTTTCTGGCATGTCAACATAACCGCCTCACTCTTCTCTCCACGGCTGCCCCTCTGCCATGTCAAACATGTCAAATTCATCTCCATCTCAAGGCTCTTCACAGCTCGTCCCTGCACTGGCCATCTCCCACGTGCTGTCAAGCCATCAGTGCCCACCTCCAATCTGCCAGCACCGCTCGCCTCTGCTGCCAACAGAAAATAACAAAACCAGTCCCCTGCTCTATCCCCTGCTTGGCTGTGTGCAGAAGACCTCTTCTCCATCACCCACCAACCCTCCTCAGATGTCCCCTGGAGGTCTCCTCCTCCGTGACACCTATGAAAAAGCAGGCAGAGCCTTCCACCCGTGGTGTTGGCCAACGTGGTCTCCCTGCTGCCTTCACCCTCCTGCAGGTCCAGCCCACTCACCCTGTGCTCGGATCTCCCGCAGTGGGCTTTCACACAGCCCTGAGCACGAGGGACTAGAGTGGCGTGACGGGGACCACCAGCCATGACCACGGAGCACTAAATCACCAAGCACACAAGCAAGATAACAAATGCCATGCAAACTTCCAGCTTCTGTCTTTTTTCTTTGCTGGGTGAGTGACAGTTTAATGATGCCTTCCCATCATTACAGAGAGACCTGGGTTAAAACCCAACAAATCCAAGCTTTTGAGCCAGCTCTGCCGCACAGCTGGATTCACGAGCCGTGAACAGCCTTGGCCAAGGAGCTGCCAATGGAAGCAGCTCTTCTGCTGCTTGCCTCCACTCGGGCGAAAACAGGCATTGTGCAATGGAAGTACGTCAGAGAAATTGTATTTAGACAAATATCTACATTTTAGCAGTAGCAGCCTTTTCTACTTTGAATGTTAATACAAGCCGGTCTCCTTTCTCCATGCCTGTACTCCAGGCCCAAACCTCTTCCATGGAGAGGCAGAAGAAGGCAGAGAGGCTTCATCATAACATTTAAGCAAATGGTTAATTTTCCTGAATCAGGACCATAGACTTTAGGAAGGATTACTTGACCTAGAGTCAGCAACTTTTTCCACCAACACTAAAAATACCCTTGAAGGAGCTGTGGAAATATGATAGCTTAAACACTTAGCAGCACTGTAGGCTAGACAGTGGTTTATAATTATATGGTTTCCGTTCAGAGACCTGCCAAAGGGCCATTCCCACACAGTCTTTATTTTAGTGAGGGCAGGGCTCTGCCAGCCCCGAGGTAAGAGCGAGAGGCGGCATCTGCCTTTGCCTATCAGCAAAAGCAGCCTCCACTCCTGCACCCGCTTTTCTGTCTGCAGCTTTTGAAAATACAACAACTCTTAAACTGGAAGAGAAAATCTGCTGAACACAAAGGAGTAACAAACACCACAACAGTTGTATCACTTATTTTTATCGTCATGTTTATATTGCAGTTCTCCGTGCTGCTGATGCTGAAGTACTGAGAAGCTGTTTGCGAGCTGATATTCCTGGAGGCTGGAATACCTGGACAGGGGAGATCTGGGATCCTGGGCACCACAAGGGGTCGGGGACTTCAAATTAAATTATTTGTGGTGAGATAAGTCTCTCTCTTCCTTTTTCCAAACGAAAGCATGGCCCTGGATGGTGGGTGCTACAGGAGCACGTAGATGCGCAATGGAGCAAAAGCAAAGCAACTTTTCCATTTCTGCCCACAAACCTCTGCTAAGTGCAGCCACCAGGTCAGCATTTCGGGTCAGATAAAACCCACATCCCCAGAGGGGGTAAGGGACTCCTTCTGCTTTACACACCCACGGGCACGGGAGCGACATTCTGCATATGTAAAGCAGAAAAAGAAAGAAAAAAGAATCACAGGGCATTTGAGCAACCACTGTCTACACACACACCAGTTCATCCCAGTCCCAGTGGGCAGACGCTGCTGAGCATCCCCGTAAACCCCAGCAGTGGGACTGAGCTTCCCTTTCCCCGAGAAGGAGTGGTGCAGGTGGCACATACATACAGGCACAGGCATTTTCTCTCTGTGCGCAGGTACGAAGATGCAGGGAGATGAGGAAGGGCAGCTCGGCAGGACTGCGCGCGCCTGCTTCCCGTCAGAGGGCAGCGGCAGCCCAGCCACGGCCACCGTCCCCAGCACAGTCCAGTTCAGCTGAGGAATGCCTGGATTCTTTGGAGGAGCGGCACTGCCCTTCCCTGGTTCTCCCCCGTTTCTCAGGTGTCCAAATCCAAGACCTGGCTGGGACCAGGTTTCCACAGGCTTCTGGATGAGCCCAGCTGTGCCAAGATGAGCTCTTGCGCAGTGGGTTTCTCGGAAGGAAGAAAACCCACCCAAACACTCCCAAATCCAGCAACAGGACAAGAACAGAGACAAGGCCACCAATGGAGAATACACAGAGGGTGTCCTCTGGGACATAAGGGATATCTCGGGTCCAGCGCGTGAAGGAAGGGACCCATTGCACCCTGCCATGCTGACTGGGACCTGGGACCCGGGACCCCAAAGAAATTACTTTCTGCAAGAGCCAACAGAACGCAGTAGATGGTCAGAGGTGGGTTTTAAAGATAACGACGGACTAAATTAAATACTGGGCACAAACCCTCCCAAACGGCACCTCTCCTGGGTTCGGTCCTGGGACAGCCCGGAGGCAGCTCTGTGTCAGCCGGGGAAGCAACTGGAGGGACAAGTGTGTTCTCATGACTGCACACAGCATCTTCAGTGGCTCACATTAACTAATAAAAAACCTCACTATGTGCTTCTACAGATTCAAGCAAAGCTTTTTGGAGGAACCACAAAACTCTTCTTTTCCACAGGCTGAATGTTTCTAAACTATTGCCGGTGAAATTCTGCAATAAAGTCTCTCTCTAAATTACACTCATTAGTTAAATTGGGTTTCATTACCTTCTTTCCCTCAGTGCCCTTTACACCAGCTGGATGCTGCACTTCAGGAATCCATTATGTGCTGACAACAAAAATGTTTCCTCCTAAAAAAAATAATAAAAAAATGGGTTTGGTGATAAACGAGTTCCTGTTTCTTTAAAGGTCCAAGATATTGTCAGGGAAGGGGAGGCAGATGAAACAGACGCATTTGGACACCAGAATGCTCTCTAGAATGCCCTGTTCTCCCAATTTATATTTTTTAAGCATAATTAATAGAAGCAATAAGTTGTTATCCACACAGACGGCTTTTGGACTAATTCAGACCCTCTTTCGTTCACTTGGCAATCTCTAGGAAACTTGGGCAACACAACCCAGCTCAGCAAGGGGAAAGTGTGCTGGCACAGGGCATTACAGCCCATCACCTCCTCGAATAGCTCGTACGTGGCCTCTGCCACCATCAGACAAGAGAAGGAAAATAAGATGTCGATAATAGACATCTGCAGTACCATGCCTCAGGGCTTCCTTCCCTTGATTTCATGTTAGAAATTAAACTAGTATCTTGCAAAACCTGGATATTTCCAAAACCTGACATTTAGGTAACCAAACTGCTCTCTCGTCTTCACCACAATCTACCTGTATCCAGGGATTTCGCTCTATTTTAATCTGAGGGTCTTTTAAGAATGTTTAGGTGTTTCAGGTTTTACTAAGTGATAAATGGAAGAAAATTAGAAGGCTCCTGTCTTTTGGCAATTCCAGTAAAGCAAAAACCAGAGCAGGCTGTGAGCTTCCTGTGCCTGAGTTACCAAAAAGCTCAAAATTCAAGGGGTGAGAGGGAAGAGCAAAGAGCATTTTTAGCATAAATTAGTTGGGCTGAGAATTCACAGCCTTTAGAGCATTGCCAACAAACCCAGTTATGCCTTAGTACTTGATAAAACGGAAAGGAAACTACTACAGCTACTTGCATCCCTTCCCTAACAGGGTAAAAAAACCCCAAAACATTTCGGTAAGCGACAGGCTGAGGCAAACACTTCCCCTTTAATGAAAACTTTATTAGATCCCAGCATGGTTACAATTTTGGAAATTGCTTTTAGTGAGTTTGATGAGTTTCGGAGCTAGGATTTAATGTCATTGTCTTTTAAATTTAATCTTGCTGGAATTACATTTAATTTGATTGCACTGTGGTACTTACTTGAGTATGAGTAGTTTAAAAGTTTGCTACTTATTCACCCCTTTGCAAGACACCCACCTCCCCCGGCGTTACCCCCAAACACAGTACGGTGGGTATTCGGAAACCACAGGGTGTCCTGCAAAGATTACAAAGCTACAGTGCTTGGGATTATTTTCTGGGGGTTTTTTTCCCCTCCAGAAATACCTGCTATCCAAGCTCTGCAGCTGACACTGAAGAGGATTGCCTTTCCCACACACACATTTTGCCTCTGCTTCCCAGTGGCTCCCAGCACCATGTGAGATGGGGGAAAGTCCTGTCCTGCCTCACTTACCTCCCACACAGCATTCCCCTTGTCCTCCCCATGGAAGGAGCCCTTCGCTGCCTGCATCCCACAGGCTCTGCCCTCACTTTTGCTCCCCTCCTGCTGCTTTAACTCTTCCACACACCTGCCATCAATCCAAAATTAAGGAACTGCCCATTGCTGCCACCTTTCTGCCACTGGTTTTTCTGCAAAGAATCAGAGAATGGTTTGGGTTGGAAGGGACCTTAAAGCTCCCCACCCAGTGCCCCCCCTGCCCTGGGCAGGGACACCTCCCACCAGCCCAGGCTGCTCCAAGCCCCGTCCAACCTGGCCTTGAACCCCTCCAGGGATGGGGCAGCCACAGCTTCTCTGGGCACCCTGGGCCAGGGGCTCACCCCCCTCACAGCAAAGGATTTCTGCCTGAGTTCTCATCTAAATCTCCCCTCCTTCAGTGTAAAACTGTTCCCCCTCATTCCCTGGCTCCCCTCCCTGCTCCAGAGTCCCTCCCCATCTCTCCTAGAGCTCCTTTAGGAAGGGGCTCCAAAGTCTCCCCGGAGCCTTCTCTTCTCCAGGCTGACCCCCCCCAGCTCTCTCAGCCTGTCCCCACAGCAGAGGGGCTCCAGCCCCCCCAGCATCTCCGGGGCCTCCTCTGGCCCCGCTCCAACAGCTCCGTCTCCTTCTGCTGTGGGTGCCCCAGCGCTGGGGGCAGCACTGCAGGGGGGGCTCACCCAGCGGAGCAGAGGGGCACAATCCCCCCCTCGCCCCCTGCCCACGCTGTGGGGATACAGCCCAGGATGCGGGGGGGTTCAGGACTGTCAGTGCATGTTGCCGGCTCATGTTGAGCTTCTCATCCACCAACACCCCCAAGTCCTTCTCCTCAGGGCTGCTCTCCAGCCATTCTCTGCCCAGATTGTTTTGTGCTACAGCTAGCAACAAGCAAAATGTGAAGAAACTGGTAGGTTACATGCACTGGTGCATTGCTTTAGTCCTTGAGATGTTGTTCAGGCACAGAATAAGGCTGTAACCCCCACGAAATGCAGTGTGGTGGGCACAGCGAAGGCGAGAGACGCATCTGCTGCTCTTGCACGGTTCACACAAAATCTACATGAATCCCTCTTTACCTCCTTGATCTTTATCTTGGGGTATTGTGTAATACGTCAGCAAATAATTTAGTCTTACCATGTTTAATTCACTTGATTAGCTTTGTAAAAACTTTTCAACTCAGCCAGCAAAATCAAAACAAAGCCAAAAAATGTCGCCGAGGGGTGCAGGGAGCCATGCTTTGCAGACCGCTGCAGTCTTCCCATCCTCCAAAAACCAAAGGCAGCAAGGCACCAGATCTTTAAAAAATCCTGGAGAAACCAATATCCAACCTGGGAATCCAGATTTCCAAAAAGCTCTTAACTCCAATTTCCCAGTGGGACACAAGAGCAGGTGCATATTTTCTGCAGCCTACATGGCCAAGTGTATTGGTGACACCACTAAATTCAGGACATGAGCAGAAGTCAGCTGTTATGCCTGCTCCCATGAATCGGGGAGACATCAGAGATGGCACGTGCCGATGGCCACGAGACCTTACTGTTGTGTTTGAAGAATGTCCTTGAAGCTGGTGGGTTTTCCTGTTGGATCTCACTGTGGTACGTTCACCTCCGCTGCTCTAAACTGAGCCTGCAGCTTGAATCTGAGAAAGTATCCGGCCTTTGGGATATCTATGAGAAACAGAATTAGGAAAAAAAAAAAAATCTCATTCTCTGAGCTTCTGAGGAAATGCACAGAGCTACTTCACTCATTCGATTCCCCTCTTTGGTCTTGATTGGTAGGTCTCTAACAAAATTAGCAATTAACAAAATGAATTTAAGCTAATGCGATTTTATCCGGTTTAGCTGAGCTCTGGGCACAAGGAGCATTGCACAAAGAGCTAGGTAGTGCCGTATTTTTTTCCCTACGTGCTCTGTTGGAACATATGGTTTCAAAATATTACTGTCAAATAGATTTTTTCCCCTCGCTACGTATAACATCTAATGAGCAGGAAAACGGTAAACCAGGAGCGTTTCTTCTGGAGAAAAAAGTCAGAGGAGGATTGACTGGAAGTAGGGAGTGTGGGAAGGCAGTGGCGGGTTTAAAACCCCTCGTGTAGCAGGACCGGCACGACTCTTCTCCTCGCCTTGCTGATTTATCTGGAGCTGAAACATCTCACATGGTCTCCGCCAGGCTGTGGAGCCCACTCCAGCCAGGCTTCGGCTGGGCTCAGGCGTTGTCTTTCTTCAAGCTGTCGCCCTGTCACTGTGCCAACGCGATAGACACAAGTGACATTGTTGGATGACACTTCACTGGGAGAAGGGGCAAGGAGAAGGCAGCACGTGTGTCTGGAAGGCATCCTGGGATCACTTTCTTTTCCCGTGAAGTACCACTGCTGTTCATCAGCATCTACCGGGAGCCGATGTTTCCATCTCCAGCAAAGATGGGGTTTGAATCCTGTACAGCAGAACTGCTCCTGGTTCTCTTTTGGGATGTAAGACCCATCTAGTGCCAGGAAAGAGAGGCAGCGAGGACACAGCATCCGGGCTGAGGGCCCCGACCCGAAGCCGTATCTGACCTGGGCTCTCGGTTTTTAATTGCACAGAGAAACAAAGCACTGAGTGGCTCCTGGTGGCACAGGCTGGGCGGTCAAAGAGCCTTCTAGACAAACAACGTCCAGCTCCTGGCTGTAAACCAGGACATCGCATTCCCTCCCTGCCCAGAAACAACACTGGAGGAGGCCTTGTTTGCGCTCCAGTGTTCTCTTCTTCTTCCATTTCCTGTAATTTTGCTCAGCCACAGTATTACAGGGTTTATAATATTTTCTGTTCAGGCACAGTGGAGATTGTAAACATGTGTCTCTCTCACTGTTAATGCCGAAGGTTCAGCAGCAGCAACATGGGGATGCTATAATGAAGTTGGCTAATAAAAACAGGGTACAAAGCTCTCATTTCACGGGTCGCCTAATCAGATTTTTCCAGCGTGAGGCCGGGTGTGATGCCTGGCACAGAGCTGTGTCCACCTGGCCGAATTTCTTTCCAAGAAACAACAGCCACGGTGGGAGGGCAAGGTATCCATTTGCACAGATATATTTTTTTTATGTTCATTTAAATTCTTTTCCCCTTCTCCACGCAAGTTATCTTGCTACATTTCAGGATTGTGCAATAGGCAGGAAGAGTTACAAATTGTCCTTAAAATTTGGCTTTAATATTCATGGTTTTATTGTAAATAAACCCACGTAGCTGCTATTGCTAAATAGTTTTGAACCTCTACACCGCCAATTAGCCAGGCTGGAGGTACACCTCGGGGGCTGCCGTCAGGACTCGCTCTTGGTCTGGATCTGAAAGCAAAAGGCCACATAAATTTTCTGATTGGCTGGAAAAATTTGGATACAGCCTCTGTTGAGGTGTATAAATAGAAAGCGAAGTATTTTAGTCCTTTCATTTTGAAAGCAAAGCTCTCAAGGCACATGAAAATGCACCGAGTCACAGCAGTCATCCTCGTGATTGCCCTCTCCAGTGGTGAGTTAGCTGAATTTTAGTAAACATTGCTCATTGTAACCTGCCTTCTTTTTCTTTACTTTCTTTTTTTTAAAAAAAAAAAAATTAAATGTATCTGTAAGGATTTAGGAACTGATTTGTTCTCTGCCCTTTTTTGCTTTTTGAAAATAACCCCTCTCCCATTGCGTAGAAACCTCCATAGAAAAATGCTTTTTAGTTAAGGTAAAGAGTTGTGGCAAAAATTTTGCTGGAGTAACAATGTTGATTGAATCAGAAAGAATCGGCTGAGGCCTATCAATTACTAACAGGGTGCATGTTTTCTTAAAAGCCTTTTGCTTAAAGATCAGTCCGCTGGGCACAGGCTGTTCCCAGAGACGTTTCTGTGTTTAATGTCATCACCTCTGATTTCACAAAAACCACACAATTCAATAAAATAAATGAAGACTCCTGAGAACAAAGGGCTGTTTCGCTTGAGGAAGGCATTAGAGATTTCCTGCACCCTTTTAGGACCAGGTCTTCAGTGCCAGAACACCATTTCCCCTGTTCGCGAATACTCCCAGAGCCCTATGGGGATGGTGCCCCCCGGGCTCTTCACACGCGAATAAACCTCAGCTCGTTGCTTCTTGCTAGAGCAGCCCCAGTCTTCCTAAAACATCCCATGGGAAACCCCAGGAGTTTTGTTGGGGGGAAGCAAGGCTGTTAGAGGCTTGTAGAGTCAGGGGTTGCCATTCCCCTCTTCTCCCCCGTAAATGTCTTCCCTCTCTCAGACATCGCCGGGACCGTAGGATCAACGTGGGTTTGACTCTGGGTGATGATAGCAGGAGTTTGGAATAAAAAAAATGTGAGGATATTACTCTACTGGCTGCTACTTTGAAATAGTAATGTAGAAACACTGGGAGATAGAAAATGCAATTAGTAAAAGGTAGGTGACAGCTTGTATTTTTGACTGGATCCCACATTAAGGAATAGGGATGGACTTGGTGGGTCTCTCTCAGCCTTTTTTTTTACAGTTGCAGTTCAGTATCCCAAGATCCAGGGTGGCTCAGGTCACCTTCCAGGCAGAGACATCCCACATCTCCAGCCCCATGCCTGCCATGTGAACACAGCGTGTCTGCCCCGGGGCAACGGGAGAGGAGGGGGGCACGCAATGGTGTCCCCTCCAGATCTATTTGTTCTGCATTTTTCCTTTGAAGTCACTGCTCTAAGTGCCCTCAAACATCACTGGACAAAGCATAAACAACAACAAAAAAATGCTGTTTGATTACATCCCTAAAATTAACTTGCATTAAAAGATGAACAACTTTCTAGTTCCCTGAAGCCTGATCCATGGTTACAGCAAAATCCAAAGGGACCTTGCTCTTGATTAAACAACACAGGCTGGGAAATCCCTTTTCTAGCTTGTGGTCTTTCATCTTCTGTTCTTTTTTCCTTTTTTTTTTCCCTAGCTGCTGTAGCACAACGGGCGAAAATCTGCTCAAGTCAACCTGCAAACAACATCAGAGGCTGCGACTCCCATGGCTGCGGCAGATACAATGACCCCAGGTCCTGGGCTGGGCCGCCGGGAGATGGCAGAGCTTGAGGTGTTCTTAAAAATAGAAATAAGCGTGAAAAAGTGGGCAGGAGGAGGGTTTCTAGCTGGCAAGGTGCTCCGCCGTGGGCTAACCCGCCTTGCTCTTCTTCGTCGGAGGAGGGAGGAAGCAGAGGGGAGCGGACGTGGTGTGCGAGGACGGCTCGGTGTTGTACGCACCCTTCACGGGAGCCATCACCAGGCAAGTCAGGCTCTATGGAAACGGCAACGCCATCGACAACGGAGTCCAGCTCTCAGGATCAGGGACCAGAGATGAAAGATGTGTGTCTTTGCAAAGCCTGATTGCAAAACGCTCCAATTCATTTACAGAGCTTTAAACTGAGCCAAAAATCATGAATCCAACCCAAACTGCAGTGTGCTTGCACGTGAATCCAGGTGAAAATGGTAACTTTGAAATCCAGGTTCTGTTAATGCAGGAAAATTGACTGAAGGGATTACAGCATTTCACCCCTATTAAAAAAAGTCAAAGGAGGAAGCTGGGCACTTTGCACATTTTGGCTCATCAAAGAACCAGCCTCTGACTTGCTCGTGCAGTTTTACCCATCTTAATCCCCTTCCCCACCCTCCTCCATGTTAATATATTTTTTTTCCTATTCTCTCTTCTTGATGCTTTCGGAGCATCACAGCGTTTACTGTAACTTTTTCTGCTGCTGAATCTCTTGCCATTTTATTGTTATTTGCATTTTGTTGCTGAACATTCTGACTTTGCCAGGCTTTCAAACCATTTCACAGGAGCAACAGTTCCCCCCTCTCCTCTCTCTCCTGTTAACAGGATTCTGCGTTGAGATATTTTACATCAAACCCGTTAAGTACAGCGGCCCCATCGAGAAGGGAGAGAAAATCGGTGTCCTGCTGCCCATGCAAAGGGTCTACCGAGGAATTATATCCCATGTCCATATCCAGAACTGTGACTTAACAGATCCTACTCCCAACCTGTAAATGGGAGGCTGCGCATCCAGGACAAAGCCTTCAGCCCCAGCTTGTGCATTCATTAAATTGCGTGGGCATAGGTAGTTGCTCTAGTAAAGTGGAAACCACTGAGCCTCAAACAGTTGTTCCACCTAAAAAGTGTCCGCGACCAAAATGCTGGTGGTTATCCGAACATAAAGAGACTCGGAGTGAGGTATTGCAGGCGACTGAAAGCTGTTGTCACGTCTTGCACATCACTGCGCCCGTCGATGGAGGCGGAGGCGGGGGGGAGCGGAGTGGCCGGGAGGTGGTGGCTCCGGGAAGCCCAGCAGCCCCACGCTGCAGCTCCCTCCTCTTGGGCTTCTCTGCTCTCTTTGCAGCCAAACACGAAGTTTTCTTCAATAAGCCACAAATTTCGCTTGTGCTCGCAGATGGAAAAATCGCATTATTAAAGGGCTGCCTCTCCACAAACTGCTTCGACTTTCTTTGGTGCTGTCACAGACTCTGGGCTGGGTTCTGCTTTCTTAGCGCAGCTGGGGAGAAAAACAAAACCTGTATAACGCTGAAACCCAAGTCTTTCCCAGGGGGCCCATGACCCAAAATATAAAACAACATTAATGAAGTAACTCATTCCTTTTCCCCAGGCTCCTGCTTCAGGAATGCCTTGGCACACCCAGGGTTCTTTTTGTCCAAGTGAGGTATTTCTTTCCACAAATCAGCTGAAGACTTTCCCGGGACAACAAGCTCTTGTTAACAGGACAAGGGGTTTTGGGCCAAGGCTACCAACAGGCTACTGGGAGTCTCCACAAGTGCTGCAGGCACTATTTAGTTAGTATTTACTAACACAACTGCAGCCTCAGACAAGCAGGGAAGCTGCTTCCGTGGGAGATGCTTATGTCCCAAGAGCAGATTTATTTCTTATAAGAAACTACCAAAAGGTATTTACTACATCAGTGAGAAGCGCTTAACCTGCTGTGTCCTATTCACCTTCCCCAGCAACCGCTTTAATTTTGCTATGCATGATAAATCCGCATGTCCATAGAAATATCCAGCCCAAACCTGCAGACAGTAACCAGGCATTGAAGGTGAGTCAATACAATTGACTTTGCTGGGAAAAAAACCCTTTTCCTTACGCTGAAAGCAGAAACGTTTCAGCAAAAGAGCCTACTATTCTCCAAATTTGACCCATTTTTAAAGTTTTTGTCATGAAATTAATCACCTGTAGAAAAGACAGACTCTCACCTAAGTTTCTCTTGGTTAAAATCCCAGCTTTTAACCCCGTTATCAACTTCTCCTGTTTGAAAAGGGGAGGTCCCAATCAAGCCCCCACTTCTCCAGGTAAATCCTAACGGAAGAGCGGGCTGACCTTGCTGAGGGAGCAGGGCTCTGAGCCTCCAGCCGGCACTCCTGCTCTGCTCCTCCACGAGGAACATTTGCACTGGTCCGTTAATGACAACGGCTCAGCACTTTCCTGCTCTGTCCCCACAGACTGGTTTCACAAACCTTTTAAGCAAGCCACTATTTAATCCGAGTTTTTCCAGCAGCCCAGGGAGGTGCAGGGCTTGGCTGCAGGGATGCGGGATGCTCCTGCAGGCGCCTGAGGCAGGTAGAGGGCAAATACTAATCATTCCTGGGTTAGCTGGGGGTGTCACCCAGCAGCAGAGAATAAAAAGTAAATCCCACTCCTGTTTTAGGCTACAGAGCATTTGAGGCAAACAGTATAAGCAAATCCAGCTTTATCTTTTCAGTCTGGTGCAAAAATAACTGGCTGTAGAAGAGGAGAAAGTACAGTTTGTAGCTGACTCTGGGGAGGAAATAAAAGGCTGGTTTCTACACAGTTCTAGAAATATTGAAGGTGAGGGGAAAAGGTGCTGGGGGGAATAACGGGGGCAACTAGGCTTTTCCAGAAAGTTAGCAAACTCGGGCCATGCAGAATTGCCATCCCAGTTCTGCAGGGATCCTTTTCCTCGCTATCCCTTTCATTTTGTAAGTTTGCACCCCCAGGTCCCAGACTAACTGCCGAAGGCTGCAACCCAAAATCTGCACTATACCCTTCTATTTCCCCGGGCATTAAAGGGCCTTGGGAGGATTCGGCCAGAGCTTTATTCTCCCCGTGAAACAGGACAGAGGTAGCAAACAGATTTTATTTTGTGTTCCTCAGTCCTCCCCATTAAACCTGCCTAACTCAGGCTTTGCAAGTACGTTCATAAAAGCAAAATAAATTCGAGATGGAGCCTTCGCCCAGAATTGTGCACCAGCACAACTGCGGCTTCGTCTGCAGCTCACGCTTTGCAAAGGCAGCGACATACTCGGGTCTCCCAGAGCCCGCTGTCTCCTTAAAACGACATGCCCCACCGTGCCTTTTGGCTGATCAGCTAGCACAACCTGCTGATCTGCCAGCGATACTACAGTACAAGCCGTGTACACAAAGTTTAATTCATCACTGTGGCAAAATTCCTCTTGTCTCAGCCTTGTCAACGATCAGAAGCCTGAATAAACAGCGAGTGCCATTCGTTTTACACTGTGCCATCTTCATTTTCCACCGTGAAAGCCTGCGCTGCTAATTGCACAAGTAAATTCTTACATCATAATTTGATTTTTAATGATTAGCACAAAGTATGTTATTTCTTTTCCAGAGGAACAGCTTTCAAGCTTCTTTAATAACATACTATACGCAGATCAGCCGGGAGGCGAGTGCTCAGCGTTGACTCGTTCCCATGCTGAGCACGCCATCCTCGCCAGGAAGGACAAGGCCAATTGTTCTGTAAAATACAGTTGGGAAGAGGATTTACCTTTTCAGTTGCCTGCTAACAAGCCTGGCAAAGCGACAGTTACGATACTCTAAAATCACCAAGAAACAAGATGTGCAGCTCTCATTTATCCAATTCACCGGGACCGCAGCCTCACAGAGGTTGCAAAGAGGAAGGACTTCATGGACCAAATCATCATTTTTGGATGTTGGCTGAATCCCACCGAGCTGAAACACGTGTCAAGGAAACAATGGAGAAACCAGCCCTCACTTGTGGGCAACCAAAGGAGGATGGCAGCACGGCTGGAAGGAAACGTTGGCCTTGGCCGGGGGTTGGATTTGCTCTGGCTCAGGGTTTGGTCCTGGCTTTTCTGCTCAAAGGGTCCAGTACCATTGCCTGGCTGTGTGTCACAGTTTGCTGGCTTTTTTCCTCCCCAAATCCCAATTCTGTCATTCTACCATCCGACTTTTCTTATTAAGAGATAACGTTAAGATACTTAATATGTTAAGAGGAACTAGTCTAACGTTTGCAAGGTTTATGGACACGGCAGGTACCGTCTATCCCAAAGCCCTGGTAACAGGCAGTGGACCCTCCTGAAACACACCTAATTAAAACAGCAGAGCCACAGTGTCTTTGAAAAGGCTGAATAGCAAAGTCAGGACCTCTCCTGGACGGGCTTCGCTCATTCCCTGCCTGTTGATACCGGCCCAAACGCTCACGTTTGCCCGCTGCACTCTTGCTCGGTCTGCAAGAAGACCTTGAAAGGACTTGCACAGCCAGAGAAGTTACTGCTGACACAAAAAGAGCAAAATGGGGAACTCGCACCATTTATGCAAGAGAAAGAGGCCAGCGTTTCCCAAGGGAGCCCACCTGCTCTCGGGGTGCTCCTCGCAGCGCTGCACGCTGGCTCCTCCACTCCATCCGTCTCCTCTCCCGCTCCCCGCCGCAGGGAAGGAAACGGTGCAACCGCAGCTCCCGGGGGCTGTGCAACACCCGCCGGTTGTTCCATATCCTTCTGTTGGTGTGTGCTAAGCGGCCAGTGCGGGCCTTTCACAACTGCACCCACCAACCGTTACACTGACATCTCCGTTGCCCAACACAGGAATCCCACCGGCTTCGGTTCAGAACTTCCTCAAGCCCAAGGTGAGACGTCTGCTCCTTCCAGCTCACCTGGGAGGGATGGGGAATGTACTGGGAAACCTCAACTGCAGTGTCACACGCTTGAAAACTGTCCCGTTAGGAATACTTTACCAGAAGTGCATTAGATGTGTTATTGTAGCAAATGGCATTTTGGCATGTTTTAGGAAGAACAGAGCAAGGTACAACACTGTCTGGATCTCTAGTGGAGAAAATATAAAAAAATCATACACAGCCACGAGCAATTTGGAGTCATCTCTAACACATAAATGAGATGGAAAAAAAAAAAACCATTTTACAAAATACCAGACTGCAAAACAGGTCTCAGAAAAGCTTCTTCAGTGCCTGTGCACCCATTACACAGTTGTACATCTCTCCTTGTGCCTACCTGCCTGGCTGACTTTACATCCAGCCTTTCCTTGGCTTTACATCCAGCCTTTCCTTGGCGAGACCTTCCTTGGTAAAATTTGGAGCATGTGAGCTCGCAAAAGTCTACAACAATCATTAGCTTTTCAAGGCAGGTCTGCCCCAGCTAAAACCTATATAATGAGATATTTAAAACAACTAGTGCAATCTGACTGTCGGGAACAAATCAGAAATAAAATGTGGTTGAGAGAGATCATTATTGCAGAAACCTCACTGGAGACCCCTCAAATGGGAATGGCCAGGCACAACCCAAATAAAGTCTGTATTTTTAAATGGTTTTCTTTCCAGTAGGAAAAAAAAAAAAGCTTACAGCAGCTAATATCAAGCTAGCCAAGCTCAGAAATATTTTACTGCCTCTCTGCTATGAAATCTCATTGAAAGCTTCCACCCGAACCACCTCCCTCGCTGGTTCTCTTTGCCAAGGAGAGCTGAGGGGGTTCGTGGAGAGCTTGTGCCAAACAGAGGTGAATAAGCCTGGAAAGAATATTACACAGGCTCTCCCAGCTTGTAGAGACAAAGGCTCTTTCTGGCAAACGTTACACAAACCCACACAGCCCATCTCTCAATTCAGGGGTAAGCAGCATCCCCAAATCCTCAACACCCACCGAGAGCTCTTACCAGCACCTTGTATCGTTTGTAAGCCCAGACGTAGCAAATAGAGTATTAGACCAGCAAATTATAGCCAAAACCCCTCATCAGAACTAGACCGAAGGGACGTAACTTTTATAGAAATATTTGTTTGGTGGCTATGAGTGTGGAAACCAGCAGCTCTTTCTGGCAGGCTGGGGGAGAAAGCAGCAGGGGTAAAATCAGCAGAGCCATTTGTAATAACCCCGGGGAGAGCTAAAAGATTGTTTGGGGATTAAATAGTGGCTGTAAAAAAAAGCTTGGAACCACAAGCAAAAAATACATCTCCAGCTGCTTGTTCCATGGAGGTTTTCAGAAAACACAATGTACCGACGCTCTTTGCAAACCAGAAGCGGGGCAGAGGGAGGGCTGTTTCTGCTCCGAGTAAGATGTGCAGGACTTCCAGAGGTTTCTGTAATTTGGAATATCAGGTAGTTTACGTGAAAATGCCATGACTCATTTAAATTCCATTTTAACTAAGACACGTCCATAAAGAAAATCTAATGCTTTTCTGCACGTAGTGCGGAAAACTCAAACTGAAGGATTAGGAGAGACACTACGGAGCCTGCTTAATAGTACAAGAACTGAAATCAAGCAGATACTAAATGAATCATTTTAAAAGCTAGATTTTTTTAGCGTTATGTCGTGCCTCTTGGGTTTGCAACTGTTTTGTTTCAGAACTGGAAGATGTTTTAATAAGAATTCAGTTGTCAAAAATTAGGGTTTCAGTGAAAAGACTTCATGGATTTAAGTCCGGGCTTAATTTCAGCTGAACAGGAAAAAAGACACATTTCCATGCAAAAGCATCTGTATTTCTTAGCCTAAGGGAATACTCATGCTACACCGAACCTTACACCTCCGTGTGTTCTCTGTCACTGTTAGAAAGCTCTAATGGGCACATACATCTGAGGAGGAGGTACTGGAAGGAGCAGGAAAGGACAAACTGGCTACATCTACCATGGGGTTTTGCCCATCTTCTCCCTTCAACTCAATCCTCTGGACCAGATTCTTGGTTCTAACCATTTCTGGCCTGAGTGCGCCCTTGCTTCTGGAGGGGGAAGAAAAGGTGTTAAGAAACAGTTCAACCAGAGCTTCCTGAAATGTGGGATTGTCCATTTCCATCTGTTACTGTGTGCTAAAAGACTATTTTATCCGTCTTTCCCAACCAGCTCTAACAACTGTTAGAGTTTGTAGCCATCCTCAGTGCCTAATATGGCAACACCATCTGCCCGGAGCTGTAATACTTTGCTCAAGATCGATTGGCCAAGACACCCAGACCTGGGGTTTCAAAAACACATAAATACCCCAGGCAGCTACTGCTCAACGTCTTTGATTCGATCAAAGAACACGTGCGAAACAGCCACAAGATGCCAGCTCTCAGTCTGGTCGCTCTGGTCAGCCTGGTGTCCACTGGTGAGTTGAGATGGAAATATTGCAGTCGGTCTTGACTGGTTTTAGACAGACAGGGACGAATTATTGAAATTCGCTCTAATACGAATAACACTAAGGTTTTTTTCAATCTAGTTTTATGAAGAATTATGGTAATGCGCACAGTTATGACTATTATAAAGTATGGAATTAGGCGTGCATTTGGAGTCATTTATTGAAGCCTTTAGAGGTTTCATGAAGAAAGTCAAAGTAGCTGGGCTTATTTCACAACCTAATAGTAAAAATATTTATCTATAGCTTTGCTTTGGTTGTAGTGTATATACCTTAAAATAAGACCTCAAGGAAAAGAGAACAAACGTATATAGCAGGTTGTACAATGTTCTTTTACCTACATTTTCTGAAATTATAAGCTCCCACGAGCTCATGTCTTCCACTTTAAACACCTTATTTTGCACCTTAACACATTCTGGTGTACTGTACTAAGAACATAGTTGAATTTTCCCCGTTTTCCGCTTTTGCACGTGAAGCTTTTGCCAAGGAGTTGGATGCGCACCCGCCCCAACAACAACACAGACACTGGGCACAGATCTGCAGCGGGAATCCCACCAACAAGATCCGGGGCTGCGACAGATATGGCTGCGGCTATTTCGGCGCTGACAGGTAACGCAACGAGAGTCCGGAGCAGTGGGATTTGCTCTTGCTTTCCTAAATTAAATATGCACAAGGGAGAAAGAGCGGAGTTTAACCAGAGCTGACATTTAGAATGAGGGAATACTGTTGTCTGTGGGACTTCTTACTCATTTTTGGGATGTTACATGGCCATCTCACAGTACAGTAATACCACAGCTACTGACCTGACGCACAGGGGAAGAAGCGAGACCAGTACCCGAAATTAGCAGCCAGAGTAAAGGAAATTGAAAGCTTTTCAAGGATTTGTGTCATTTATTCTTGTGGTTGATGGGCCAGATATTTAACTAACATTTAGTAACAGCTTACAGGGAGCTACGTAGGTTAATTTGCACAAGCTAAAGGTCTGCCAGCATCGCTGATTTAAGTAGGTACCTCATAGCAGAACAGGTTGTATTTCCCCAAAAAGTGCTTTTATATGTAGAATGACTCCTGCCTACCCTGTGTTCTCCTCTCATCTCCTCTCCCCAGGCACTGTAAGTGTCCATCCTCATCATGCAACTTCCAAATTTCCAAAGGAGAAAATGCCAAACATAAGATTCTGTTTTGCACCGGTACAGATGTATTTTGGGGTAGAACAGGGGTACTTCTCTATCGCAGCTTGAAATAACCCCATGAACATGGGAAAATAAAAATACGCTTAACATTTGAAATTTCACCCCCCTTTTTGAAGAACGTCAGAGTAACACAAACACTTGGCAGTGATAAAAGATGGGCTGAAGCCACTATTTTTTTTCTGAGTTGGAAAAGCTTTGTCAGCCAAGCTTCAGCTATCGCTCTGTGTTGATTGATCTAGCTGTACATAACGTTAAGCCTGATGGAGTTCTCTAATTACATATTTACGTTTTCAGGCACGGTCACAAAGGGAAGCATGTGGGTGTGGATGTCATCTGCGCTGACGGAGCCACAGTGTACGCTCCTTTCAGCGGCCAGCTCTCCGGACCCATCCGATTCTTTCATAACGGAAATGCCATCGATGATGGAGTCCAAATCAGGGGATCAGGCAAGTAATTAACAGCAGATGCGTTGTGAGGCACGCACAGGTAATCGCTTCATTGATAAGCTTTCTGGGGCTCTTCTAAGAAGAGTCGATCAATCTCACACCCTCTCTAGTTCCTCCACTGAAGCACAACGAGACCGCTGCAGCTAGACTGCTACTAAGAGATAGCGGAAATCAGCACCAGCAGGATGTAGTCCTTTTCCTATGCTTTTCTTGGAGAGGAGGGAAGAAGGGAGTTGAAAAACAGGTAGCAGGAAAACAACAACCCCAACCCAAAAAAAAAAAAGGAAATGGTAAAAATAAAGTAACAGAAATATGCCTTCAGTTTTGCTGAGAGGATGTTTTCCTGACCCTGTTTTCCACTCCTCTCTTTTCCTCTTTTCTACACCAATCCAAGTAATTTTGATTTCAGGACTGTTGGTACCTTGACCACATTTTCTGCTTCATCATTACTGTCTCCAGCACGAGGCCGGCACGGGAGGTTTCCCCGCTCACCCCCAGAACAGATGCAGCTGCTTTTTCCTGACCTGGCTTCCTGCCCTGTCTCTCCCAGGTTACTGCGTGAAGCTGGTCTGTATTCACCCCGTCCGCTACCACGGCCAAATCCAGAGAGGGCAACAGCTCGGGAGAATGCTGCCAATGCAGAAAGTGTTTCCTGGCATCATCTCTCACATCCACGTGGAGAACTGCGACCACTCCGATCCCACTCAGCTACTTGGGCCTGGTAAAAAACCCAAAAAGCAAACATCGCCAACCAGAATAAGTAGTATAATGACTAAAAATTAAGTTATTAATTAATTTCAAATAAGGACAAGGCTGTCAAATAGCAATAGTCCCCTCTGTCTTAGGTTCTCCCTGACAGCAACATCCAAAAGAAAGAAAATATGCGTTATAAATACAGGATAACAGGGCTGTAGGCAGTGTTCCAGGAAGGAGAGTATTCATCTTAGCAAGTTGTATTTCCTGCCCCCCCGTGCCACAGCAGCGTCAAACCTCAGCAATAAACCGAGTCAGACATCTCTCCCGTTTGTACGCTTTTACCTACCAGTAATGCTTTCAGTATTGCATCTTAGCAGATTTTAGGATGATTCTTTGCAAATACAAATACTATATTAATAGTAATGGAGAAGAGGACTATGGCTATGCCCATCAGCCTGGGCATAGTATAAGAAACAAAACTAAATCTTTTTCCATCCCTCAGATTACACTCTAGGAACATGGTAACTCTCTCTGAATTTTTCCGTTTAAAACTTGTTCCTTATATGAGATAATCCTAATCTAGAAGCATTACAATCCAGTTTTATGTGTACATTCTATTTACATTTCCTAAAGGATGACAAATTTTGTGGAGGAAACAACCAATGACATGCGTGGGATGTAATTCCACTATATTCCTGATTAACTAAAATGAAAACATAGTAGTTACAAACATGTGACACCTAAAACAGAACCTAAAGTTTAATGTCAGCGTGCTGTGTTTCTGTATTTCCAAGTTGTTCCACCACTCCCGCAACAAGGCAGTCACTGGGCAACAGTGTGCTCCGGGAATCCTACAAACGAGATAAGAGGCTGCGATCGCTACGGCTGCGGATACTACGGAGCTCCAAGGTACTACCTAATGGGAATCTGGGGGTTTGTATTGCTTCTCCACCGGAACAGCGCTGAACTCTGTTTAAATCACTTAAGAATTACAGCTTTGAAGGTTTAGGTTGGATCTGAGGAAACATTTTCACCCCAGCACCAGAACACGCTGCCCACGTTGCTCACAAACCCCCCGGGTTTGGAGGTTTTTATGACCCAGGCCAAGTCGTGCCTGACCTGACCTGGCGTTGGGAACAGTCTCGACTCAAGTGGCAGGTTGGACTGGATGTCCTCCACAGGTACCTGCCAACCAACCTTTCCGAGACTCTACACTTCCATTTAAAGGCTTGGAAGACAGGCTTCCCCCCACCACACACACCTCCAATTTGAAAAACCGCAACTCTACCAGACGATCAGCCCTCCGTGGCATTGCACCATCTACACCAAAACACGTTTTATGGATTCTTCAGCCAGTCTGTTACACCAGTGCTGCCTCAGCACAACCAACCCCTTTCCAAATCTCGCCGCCCGCTAACCGATCTACCTCTCTATACAATGTCAGGCCCAACAACAGACTTCTCTAATTACACGTTCGTTCTCAGACGCAACGGCAAAGGAAAGCACACGGGGGTGGATGTCATCTGTTCCGATGGAGCAACCGTGTACGCTCCCTTTTCTGGCCAGCTCTCGGGACCTGTTAAATTCTTCCACAATGGAAATGCCATTGATGATGGAGTCCAAATCAGGGGATCAGGTAAACAGCTGGCTTTCATTTACTATTTCTTTGTCTTTCGGTCACAGAGGATG
The DNA here is from genome assembly GCA_013400135.1 of Rhinoptilus africanus. Classification (NCBI taxonomy): domain Eukaryota; kingdom Metazoa; phylum Chordata; class Aves; order Charadriiformes; family Glareolidae; genus Rhinoptilus; species Rhinoptilus africanus. The sequence continues at coordinate 735,793 of VXBO01008299.1, read as the reverse complement.
TATTACCTTGCAGCTAGCCAAGCAGTGAAGCAAGGTACTTGTTTAGAAACGCTGCATCATCTATGCTTTTCCATGCCGAACGTTTCGCTCCTGTGTTACAATGCAAATAACTCAGTTTCATATAATATTTTTGAGCTTTCTCTTTACTAAAGCAGGAATTCCCACCTTTTCCCTGCCTCCCACCTTCCCTCTTCCACCAAGCCAACAACTCCAACCATTCTCTCTTTTTTTTTTATGACAACAGTGTCTTTGCTATTTTGGTATTTCCACTATTGCTGCCTCAGGGGAAAGGACAAGACAGAAAATATTAATATTTCAGAAATAGAGTTAGTACAGCTGAACAAAGGCTTCATCAGTCATCTGATATTTTCTCTCCTGTTTTCACCAGGCTTCTGTGTAAAACTACTCTGCATCCACCCCATCAGGTACAACGGGAGAATTTCTAAGGGACAAGTCCTTGGGAGAATGCTGCCAATGCAAAGAGTGTTTCCTGGGATCACATCTCACATTCACGTTGAGAACTGCGATCACTCAGATCCTACCTCCAATCTTGAAAAGGGGAAAGGGCAGAGAGAGTGAAATGGAAATGCAGTAGATTGCAAATAAATTCATCTCAGCATCCAAAAGTTGTTTTCCTTTATCATGTCGACAGCCCATCTCGTGAGGGAAGGAAGGAAAAAGTGTATTTTACATAATTAAAAGTTATACAATATGCACGTTACTTCTGATTCAATATGACCTTGGGCCTTACACAATACTGCAGGTGCTAACATCGACACACACGGCAGATACCGGTTAGGTACTGGTTTTTACGTACCTGTAATAGTTGCGAGCATTGTACGTTAGGCTAAGTGATGAACTACACCTTGGCAAACAAGATTACTTTCGATTTTGAAGGCACCTGAACTGGGGAAAAGTAGAAGGAAATTTATTTAAACACTCCACAAGGAATAAAACATGCTGTTTAGAGTTGTCATACCGGAACCATCAGTGTCTCTATTGGGTGGCAAAAGGGACTCCACACAAGGAAAGAGTCGGGTTTTTGCTGGCATTTGCATTTAGGAGAGACTCCGAAAATTACCAGTGACTCATTATAAGCTTTCTCAAGGAGTCTGAAGAGGCAGGGAGCATCAAATCTATCTCACCCCCTCATGTGTCAGAAGAGGTGCACTACTGTCAGCTTCTCCCTGCAACTTGGGACTTCTCAGTGACCCTACAGATCCCCTGACACGTCGGGGGGCAATTCTGTGCTTCCTCCTGAGGGTTCTAGTTACTCTAACAAACCGTATTTTTGCATTATACGCTTCAGAGATGGAGCTGTAGCAAGCCTTTGCAAGGCAGTGAAACCAGGAGAAACCAGTAAGAGCCAAACCTTGCCCTAGGTACGACCAGGCCGAGCTCTGGAGTCCCGGCCACCCAAGGGACACTAGGAATGGAGGCAGCAGGCTGCAGGTTCTTGCCAAGCGCAACACCTCCACCGCGGTCATTAAGGATGACCGACTAATGAAGGAAAAGAAGAACTAACGCTGCTTTACGCAGGGCTGTGCTCTGACACTCCTCCCCAAAGCACAATGCACGTACCACAGCGCCAACGCATGACAGCAAACAAATCCAACACTAAAAATAGGAAATTCAACATTCAGAAGTTACCTCTCAACTAAAATTAGCTTCCCACACTACCAGTGAACAATCAGTATTTCACATGGAGACTAATGCATCCCTTTTGTTGACATTTAGTTATAAACCCAAGTATCGACAAGTCTTGCTGAGATCAGTTAGAGTCAATGCACAAAAAAAATCACACCAGAACTCACATTAAAAAATGCAGGCCCATTTTGCTAGAAGCTTGGAGCTGGAGCAAGCTAACATCCACGGCTTCACAGAAAAGGCTGCTTTCGTTACAGGGACAGAGAAAGGGACAATATTGAGAGCATTTTAGTTTCCTCCTGAACTGTATTTCTGTAGCCACCAGCGTCTGATAGTTCACTAAAGCTGTTACGTTGGCTAGAGACACCGAGGACCGTCGGACTTAACAACCACCTACAAGACTTGCCCATGTTCCATTTTACAGTTTTAGCACGTCAAAAATCCACGAGTTTGAGGCAAGAGCATGAAATAGCAATGACTAATTCACCATAACCCAGCAGTTAAAACATTTCTACCGCCTCTGCCCAGGTTTGTCAAGCAGATGGTTTCTCACAGGACCGAACCCTGCGTAACGGGAGGACGTGACGCGACAACAAATGGAATATCAGTGCATGTATTAGACCACTTCATTATGTTTACATTTAAAGCAAACCCCACCTTAAACCAAATACTGTTTAGAAATATTTCAGTCTTTTAAACAAGAGACAATTATAATCCCCTTGATTACAGAAGCAAGTGGGTGGGTTAGAGGTGCTAGGAACCGGAGTCAGATGCTTCTTAACTGCAAGAGGCAATAATGCATTACCGAGTCAGAGAGGCCTTATATGTTGCTATCTTAAATCCTTCAGCTTCCAACTGGGAACAAGTCTGTCCAGGACAACGGCAGTTTAACCCTGCAGCTGTTATTTTTGCAGCAGAGAAGCAGAAGCGTGGAAGAAACGGACCTTTTATCTGATGTGAGAAATACTACCAGCAAATCAAATGTAGGCTTATCATTTTAAATAGGAAAACAGAACAACTACAGCATGAACATAATTACAGCAAAATTTGTATACGATGCATTTCAGCTTACAGTGCGCCAAGCATCAACACAAAAATTCATACTCTAATTCACACCAACTCACCCTTCCTTTCCCCTTTAAAGAAAATAAAGAAATGAAATAAAACCTGTTTCCTCAAAAAACAATTAATAGCAACAAGTATTAACCTGTCCTGAATTAAAAATTTCAGGATCACTTCCAGCAATCCTTACTCCAGAAATGAGGTCTCAGAGCACAGCTCTGTGAGATACAGCCAAGATTACCACAGGCCATTTTGGCCTCTAAGTGGCAAATATATATAAACAATTTTTTTTTTTTTTAAGTGCTCTAATCCCTTGATTCAGATGGAAAGTGATTGAAGGCAACCATACTCTATTTGATCCTTCCTTCTCGCTAGTCACATTTATGACACCCTTTGTATCTCTTAATCATGAAAGCACACCGCAGCACTCAGACATCACCCTGTGATCAGAGGCTTGAACTCTCTCAAACGCGTAAGCTTTTACTTACACTCTGGAGTTTCCAAAGTGCTTTGTTATTCACCCAAGCAATCAATCTAGATCCACCTTTTAAATTAAGTAATTTTAATAAGGTCTTTTTCCCATCCGTTTAATGCATAAGACAGAGTAACATGTCAAATTAACAAAATAATGTACAATGCAGTCTATACAGTTTAGCTAATATGACAAAATTATTTAAAGTGCAATTTAAAAGTGGAAAGGTTTTTTTGTAAGTATAAGCTTATTTACCAGAACATTTTAATATACTGTCATGAGTTTAATATACTTAACACTAGCCCAGGTTGCTTAATGTACAAGTTTTTACATTTAGAACATAAATATTTTGAAAAAATAGATGTATAAAACATGAGAAGTAATACGGTTTTCCTGAATTCCAAGTTGTATTCAGCTTCCCATTAAGTTAGATTTGCAAAAGGAAAAGTTTCTCTAGTCCTCTTCTGACTAGACTGGAAAGACTAAACACAGACACACAAAAAATATTCTTTATGTGAATGGAACATTTAAATTGAAGCTCAGAGAAGACCAAGCTCACTGGAGTTTGAAGCACCTGTAAACCACAGACATACTTTCAGAAGCATTAAGTACACTTAATCTATTTCCTATTTCAATATACCATTAACATTCTAGAATGTTTTGCTGTTATGCTACTAGAGGTTCTCAAGGTACAAAACCTCTAATCTCAAAATAAATTCTCATATTTCATTTTTAAATTCTTTATTTGCATAGAAAGCAACGCCCTGATTCTACCAGTTTACCCACAAATGTAGAGAATTTACCACGTTGGCATCATATCAGGAAACCACATTCTTCCAAGGTGTTTGGAGACTTCCAAATGAAGTCGATCTAAACTATAATCATTATCTGGAATCAGTACCTCCTCCATTATCGAAAGCTGGGTAAGCCTGCCCCCACACATCTTTACAAATTCAATAAAACCTCTGCAAGTTACTTCACATTCACCAAGTCCCATTGCTGTTAAGTTCTTACAGCGCTCAGCAATCCGAATCAGTTCATCGTCCAAAGGCTGAAGTCCATTAGCGCACACAACCAACTCAATTAACCTCGGGCAATTCATGCCAATGCGACCCAACATTGCTTTGCTGACTGCACGGCCAAAGTAAAGGTGTGTAACAGGGGTTTCCTCTCTGAAGAAAGCATCAAATTCTTCTTCATATAAGAAGAAATACATCACGATGTTGACTTTGGGTGAGTGTTTAAGAAGAGCATCCCAGCTTTGCTTTTTAATAGTGTGAAATTCAACTTGTCCAGGATTTTCACTCACAACGTCTATGCGAAGGTGTTCAAGATCAACATGTTTTTCACTTGAAAGAGCCAGCAGCAGTTCATCACTTAATATGTAGTAGTTCAAAGCCAGCTCCTTAAGTCCATGACACTGATCAGCAACACAAAGAATTCCTAAGGAACAAAAAAAAAAATAAATTACTCCGTAAACCGAAAAGTGAATATAAGCACAGCTGTTTGCTGTAAAGCTCAAGCAGGTACTAATTCTATTGGCTCGAGTATTCTTGCCGATATCCAAACCCCATGAAACATGATAAAGTTCTAGATATCCACATCCTTTTATGGGGGTTTGGCCATGACCACTTATCAGTAAAAACAGCAAGTCTAACTAGTCGCACTCATCTTGGATCCGCGTATCTTTCTTCCTCTTTGCCCTTCCCTATGCAGAATTTCGGCAGCTTTGAAGAGGCAACTGAAATCAGGTACAGTCCAGCTGAAGTTGCCACTGTTCCTTCCCTAATACTCCCTCCTTCAGCATTCATCTAAGCGTTCTATTCAAATGACCAGCAGCAGCCTAGTTTAAGGGCTATGCCAAAAGAGATCCTTCCCTGAATTAAGGCATAAACAACGTAACTGCTCTTAATCTGTTGGAATACAAAGTACAGAGATTAAATCACCTTTTATAGACTCTCAGTAAGAATATAGGAAGGAGACAAGAGCAGGATTCCCTTTCCCTAGGACCAGGGTTTCAGGAGAAAGGTAAGTGGGAAGAGACTCAAAAGCTGTCTGAACTTGTATTTTGAAGTGAGTGAGCCCTTCCCCAATCAAAGCTAAAATGAGCATGTTTGTACTACCACATCTGGACACAGGAGGGCACTAGGGAAAGCGAAAGACTCTCGGTACTACTAGTACTTGAAATCTGTGTACACTCCATGGTGCTGGGTTTTTTTAATAGGTATCTTTGAAGCATTAACACTTTTTTTCTGCAAGTTAAACTCACAGCACCTTATGAAACAGTTATTGCCAACTGCTTTCACCTCCTTTATCCCATCGACCAGTAGCTGATTAACAAGTCAGGGATTTTGCATGTGTGTTCCCACAGAACCCCAGTTAGTTAAATTTAGAGTTGCAGACATTTAAGCAGCACACATTCGATTACCCTTACAGAGAACCGGCAATGAACAACTCCTTGGAACGTGTGTTAAAGGCTTGCACTAATTTTGGTGGCCTTTCCTCCTCAAGGCCTATCATGAGAGGTACTGAAGCAGCTGACAAGAATGTAAAAGAAAATAAATCCCTAGGATTCCAGAGGATGCATTCAAGTAAGAAGCACCTCCACCTTCACTAATCCAACTCATTCAGTAACACAAAGACACTATTCTTATTCCCCTTCATCCTGTCCAAAGCTGAGACTAGGTCAATAAAAGGCCTCTGCTAAGAGACTCAGAAGAGCACTAGAATTTTTATGAATAATTTATTTCAAACTAACTCTTGGCTATTGTTTTATGACACTTTATTACTACATTTTTCAGAACTATTCACTACTCACCAGCAGGTGATACATAAGGACAACTGCTCATTTTTAGCAGTTTTAGAGTATCACTGTTGTTAGCAACAAGAACCTTCAAGGAAGGATCGTCGAGTGGCGTGTCGTCTATCTTGATCGATGATAATGACTTGGAGTTTACAAAAACTACTGTCAGTGCTGAAGCAAAATGAGCCTGTTCAGAGAAAGTGAAGGAGGGGGAAAAAATATCAAAAGACAGGCAGAACTTCAGCATCTAAACCTCAGGTTTTGCATGCACAGGAAGTACAAAAATAATCACATCTTAGGCATCCCCTTCTGTAACAAAGAAAGGCTTATACGAACACAGGACATTTTCGTTTAAAAATACACTGCTGCTTGTGACAAAAATTAACTTTACACTCATTAACTTATCCACTCCAATTTAGCCCACTGTTGTAATAAACCAAGGACTATGTCCAATAAATGGACATAGTGATGGGCATGAAGTATCTAGAATTTATCTGTAGAAAAAAGGAAATAGTATTTATTTTATTTTCCAGAAAGTAACTCTGCTTTGACCTACAAGGTCAAAGAAAAAAACCCTCCCAATTATTTTAACATGTTGCAGCACGTGATCATTGTATCTTTAAACCTTAACATGAGGAAACTCAAGCCTTCTAATGATTCCCCATCTCTACACCACTCAATTTAATGGAATAAATGTTTAACTATTTTCCTAATACTAATAGATGCCACAAATTAAAGAAGATATGCCAATAAATACAGCCTGTTTCATAAAAATTATCATCAACCAAGTAACAACACAATAAGAAGGCCAAAGCAGTTTAGTAGAACATTACCTTAGCGACATTCATGAAGCTTGGTTTTGCTGTAGAAATCAAACCCAGCGTCTTGATAGAACAGTTCACCAACTGCGAAAGGATGTTGCAGGCTGCTTCTGCTGACTCAGTACTACTATCAACCTGTAAAGGCAATTTAAAAGTCATGAAGTCAGGCTTTACTATTGTTTAGAAAACTGCATCATAGATATCCAAGACTGCAAGGTCCACGTCTACTCAGCTGTACTGCACCAGACTGCATTTGCCACAAGGACAAAACACAACATTAATTAGAAATTTCAAGACAAGTGTTCAGAAAAGTTACTATAATTTTCCTGAGTATGACTGCTGGGTATTTCTAATATGAACAGAGAGCTTAAATCTAAGCCTTCTCTTCAAATAACCTCATACCTTCTTAAACAACTTTAATTAGTATTAGTGTTATGATAGACAGCAGTATGTACGCACCTTTTTTTAAATGGCAATTCTAAACTCTTAGGGGCAAGGACAACACCTTTGCATATTGAATCACAGAGTTGGAAGGGACACCTGGAGATCATCTAGTCCAACCCCCTGCCACAGCAGGGTCACCCAGAGCAGGGGGCACAGGAACGCGTCCAGGCGGGTTTGGGATGTCTCCAGAGACAGAGACTCCACCACCTCCCTGGGCAGCCTGGGCCAGGGCTCTGCCACCCTCAAGGGAAAGAAGTTCCTCCTCATGTTTAGGTGGAACTTCCTGTGCCCAAGTTTGTGCCCATTCCCTCTTGTCCTGTCCCTGGGCACCACTGAGAAGAGCCTGGCCCCATCCTCCTGACACCCACCCTGTCAGTATTTGTAAGCATTGATAAGGTGTCCCCTCAGCCGTCTTTCTTCTAGACTGAAAAGACCCAAATCCCTCAGCCTTGCTTCATAAGAGAGGTGTTCTAGTCCCCTCAGCATCTTTGATTAATGAATAGCTGAAAAAGCACACAAGTTGCACTAAGACATTATAATGCCAATTCATTGTAATCAGTCATATGAAGTGTAGAAGTTACAGGTATTCAGTACCTGATTATCCAAGAGCTGCTCTGCAAGCAAGTCACACTATCTCCAAATGTAAAACTGCTACCAGTGCTGAGAAAAATAAGCTTCTGGTTTTCACCCTGGCTTTAATATCAATGCTTTCATCTGCTTTTCCTTCACAGCTTAGAACTATGACCTCCTCTAAGAAGTGTCAATCAAAAGCAAACAAAGCACCTCTAATTCAAACTATGAACTCCTCAGATGAACAGTGAACTGTACCGAATATTCAAATGAAAGAAGTCCGAATTCATGCAATTTTGAGACCACAAACATAGCCTGCATTTAAATCAAGTGTACCATTTCTTAATTATGTCCTTAAATGTCAATCACCTGAATACAGAGGCACAGAATCTTTCTCCCTTACTCATAATTTTTCAAAGCAGGGTTCTTAAAATTTCAAGACGTTCTTCACTGTATAGCTCTATTTTGTTAGTAAATTATACATACAACACAAACTTATTTCCTCAAATGCTTCCACATGTCAGAAACACCTTTCTGCACAATAATCTTACAAGTCCTCAGATTGCCACTAACATTGATTCACAGAAACTATGTATTCCCTATATTCTGAAAACATATCTTCAGTACTGTATGGCATGACATTTAGATGTTTTCACTTTGTAGAGATTAGGGCATAGAAAGTGGAAGGAATCCATGTGCATGTGTGAAAATAAATTATAGCAGTAGTTGCATTTTTAAACCTCAGACTTCTCAGGTACAACACTCGAGCCATCCGACGGAGAAGCTGCATACGTTATGCACAGTAACGTGACAAAACAAGGCTTCATTCATCCAAGACTTACCTTGAAGCTGACGTACTGCAGATGATCAGCGTGCCTCTTGATAATCTGCTGAATGAGATCAGGATGTGTAGACTTTAAATAAGAAGTGGCTGGCTGGCTAAGCTCAAACTCAAATCTCCTCCAGAGATCTGGGATGTGAAAAATTTCATTCCACCTTCGACAAACAGAAGATGCCCTGGCTCGATCTACTAAAGGCAGGAACTGAAAAATGCGCAGAACAACATGGTGCGGAAGGTTTCCCCAGTCCATCGAGGCGTGCAAGTCAGATTCACCGAACACTGAGCCATATAAACAAGTTTTCTGTTTTTTGCTTTTCTGTGATGTTTGAGGAGCTTCATTTTCAACCACAACTTTCTGCCTAGCTCTCTTCATCGTGAAGGTTTCAGGTACTGTAATGATCCAACGTATTCAAACTGCAGTGTCCTGAAAGGTCTCACGTACAGCAGGTCTCTGAAAAAAGGTATGTCCATATATCAATATCCAATGCACAGACATTATCAAGGACCGTCTTTCTTGTTACCTTTTATTTTGTACAACTTGATTTGAATCTAGAGAATTTGGGCTTGTTAATCTGCCAAGTGCAGTTTCATGTGCTAGTACCTTATAGTGTTCCAAGCACTAAGTAGAAAAAGAAGTATTTAACAGCAATTTAGTTTATCAGTAGCAAATTTCCTCAAAATTTCCTCGTGTTTATGTTTAAACTCAGCAGACAAACTACAGAATCTACTCATGATTTCTAGAAGAATTTTATCAACTACAGAACCCAATTCATAAACTCCCTTTTTAAACAATGATGAACTTGGAACAGATGTATTCGTAAGAGCCAGATTCAAAAGCTTTGCCCATCTTCCCCACTGCTTTGCTTCGTTGTTTTGGGTTGTGGGGTTTTTTTTTAAATCATTCCAGGCAGAGGAAAAAAATTTGTATAACTAACAACAAAAAACTTCAGAGACCAATTATCTAAATAGGGCCAAGTAAGTGACGTTCACGTGCTGTTTCTCAGCAGGAGGAAAAAGACAGTGACCACAGAATACAGCAAAATGTATGAACCTACTTCACTGAGGAACATTTGCCACGTGAGCCAGAGTTTAGAAAAGAGCAGCATAAGGAAAAGCTCTGCTTTCGCATGCTGAGGCAGTGCACTCTACTCAAGATCATTCTAGCCTCAATTCTGTTATTCAGTCAATTCTCAACAACTAACTTAACCGTTTCAAGTGCTACTTCATTTTACAGTGAGATGAGGCCCTACCTCAAATGCCCTACTAATGAGACGTTCAGCCAGACCGTATCTCTTCCCAACCAGCCTGAAGTTAACATTTTCAAAGCAACCATGCTTTCTTCAACAACAAACAGAACCTGTTATCTACTATTACTGAAAAATCTCCCACAGCAACATTCACAGCATGCTTTTTCTGGACTGAAAATTTTCCATGGTATCTTTGAGGCGGAGGGAAGGGGAGACAGCAAAAAATCCAGAAACAGCTGCCAAAATACAGACTATCCTATCAAAAACTTATCCAGCATTTTTCCCAACTTATAAAAGCCAATCTGTATGGCTGATGACGTGCCTGACATACAAGCGTAACTCCACTTCTATGAAAGGAAAGCATGTGCATTCTTTGAGGAGTGGAAAGTGAAAAAACAACCTAGCCAATTAATCAAGAGCTGTTCGTATGACCAGCTTCACTACTGTTTGTCCTCCTGACAAATCATCTCAATTATGAAGGAATTTATTCTAGCAGCCTTCAGAAATCTTCACTTAGTCTCTTTCAAGTTCCATTTATGATAGGGATAGGCGATACATGCATAAAGATAAGCTAGTAACACTCTTTGTATTTAATAATGGAAGTTTTCCTTCCTTGAATAGATACGCGTGCTTTGCATTAACAAGCAAAAGCAGCAAGTCAAAGAGAACGAAGAACAATACGTGCCAAAACAAGGCAGTATTTCTAAACAACACATTAGCGTTGCTAATGTAATGAAGATGTAAGCTCAGCATGAATAAATATTTTGCTACTTGAAAATTTTATCAAGTTATCTTCTACGACCATGTTTTATGACTTTTGCGTGCTTTAAGTCACAATGAATGGGCATTCCAAAGCATTATGTGTGGATGTAGTAATTAACCATTACATAACTCTCCCAGTTTCTCACAGCCTTGCTAAATTTAGCTTCAGTCAAATACTTGCCTTTTGTTTTTTCCCCATCCTCCTCAGGAGGAGTTACAAATTCAGCTATTTCCTAAAACTAAAGTCCAGAACAAGAAATGAAATTAAACAAATGCTGTTGTCTGAGAAGCTTCTCTATGCTTTTGCTATTCTCGTGTAAATCTGCAACATCTTGGTAAACTGAAAGTGTCTGAAAAAAAAATGATGGAAATTTTCACTTTCTTTGAAACTTAGTTGAGCTTCATGGGTGCTGTTTTGGCTCTTACAAAGAAGTTCTGGCATCCGAGAACTACCAGAAAGGACACCATTCCCCTAAACCACAGGCCAGGCTGCAGACCAGATGCAGCATATCCAGTGCAGACCCATGAGGGATGTAACAAGGCGTGCCTGGCATACATAGTACTCACACTCTCACTGCTGGAATGCAGCCCTAACTTGATCTTGTTGCTACATCCCTTTAAAACTGGTAACTCTAGAATTTCTATTTTTAGCATTCTACATTGCAGTATTTTAGCAGAATTTCATTTTATTACTCAATGTGGGACGCAAAGCCAGAAAAAGGTTCCATTGGTTACATATCACAGATTTTTTACCAAACATGAAGCTCTAATATTTACTGTAAAAAGGTGAATGCTTATTTCGTTCTGAATGCTTAAACTACGAGCAGTATATATTTTAAAACACAACTGAAGTTAACCACGTTGTAGTTCCATGTGATATAATCCAGGTAGCATTCAATGAGAGGTTTACATGCACACATACCTCCAAAGAATGTGGAAGTTCCTGTCAAGTTACCAGCACCTTTCTGGTATCTGAACATCCATCCCACTGTTGAGTCATCCTGTATGTGTGCATGGATTCCTTAACCAGAAGGCAGGGATGGGTCCCAGAAGATGAACTGACCTGTGAAGCCACCGACCAAAGAAAAACTGTTCTGCAATGTCTAGGAGACCCACTGGAGGGACTAAACTCAGTTTTGGAACAAAGACTGGAACAGTACACATTGCACTGCAGCGCTGACGTGGAAGTAGAACAACAGAATGTGGCAATTAGTTTTAACAAATGTTATCTGAAAACCATCGTTTAACTAATGGGAAGGTGTAACTGTTGGAAGAAATCTAGTTTTTGTATTGTCTACAATTTTAGTCACATCAGTACTCTTATGCAATACAGATACTCTCCTGAATTCTTGAATATTACCAAAAGAAATTATAAACCTGGATAAGAAACATTATTTTTTTTTTCAGCTTACCATATACCAAACTCCACATACATCAAAATAATTAAAAATACGATTTCTAGTATTTTAAAATTTAAGGACTCTTGGCTTTAAATGTTACTCACTTTTACTCCAAAAGTGTGCTTACTGCATCATGATAATCTTGACAGTAAACAAACTATTTTGGCTAATTAAACTCTATCCAAAAAAAAAGATACCAACAATGTACGAATACGCTCCCATATACTAATACGAAAAAGCTACCCTGTATCTTACTATGAAACGGTATCTTGGTCTGCTACAAGAAAATATACCCAAACTTTACAAATTCAGTTACCCATTTTATATTATTCCAAGATGGTTTAATGGAGAGCTACAGGAACAGCAACACACATCTTACTATATCATGACAGAACTGAAATGAAAAGTAGATTAGAAACTGAAGATGTTTACAAACTATTGTGTTCAGCCAGTAATAACATCTTTAGAAACTTTCTAACACTGAATACTATTTTTTCTTTAAAAGATGGGAGACACGAGGCTTTAGATTCTCCTAGGTCATACCATCATCTTTTGAAAAACTACCCAGTTAATATCAGCTTTATAGTTGTAAAGTTTAACAAAGGTGCAAGTACATGTGTTAATTAGGAATGCAACAAGAGAAGCAGCCCCTATCTCCTAAGCAAAATCAAACTCAAGTACTGAAATCTGTGCAAGTAATGCTCTTGCTCAGTTCGCACATCAGAAAATTTAACATCTGCGTAGCCATGCTTGTTTATAATTAGAAAGTTGATACACATTAGTAACTCTGTTCACAGATGGCATCTGAAGAAGTTTGTAATTTATGGTTGCCCTGTATTGCGCAGTCAGTCTGCAAGTATTACATGCTGTCCTGTGAGGCAAGCAGACCGTCCCTTTGCTAACTTGGCAGAGCACATAAAATTAATTTTAAAAAGCACTGTCGGTTTCTAACACAGAAAAGGCAGGTTTATGACACACGTAAACAGAACACATAAAAATCATTATAATTGAGAGCACAAAACACTGAGATGCAATTTAAAGATTCAACACAGAATTGTATTAAGCGTAAGTTTATAAACCACATGACATATTTTGAAGCAGCTTTCTTACCTAAAGAATGCTTCCAAGTTACAATAGGCAATAAAGGAATGAACTGAGGCAGCTGCAGCCATGGGGCACTCACAAGCATCTGTCTGCTTTCCCCTCCTGTCCAGATAAAACGCCACAAAAACCTTTATTAGTTTTGGAAAAAAAATAATCCTTGTGTTACATCCCAGGTAAAAGTGATAGGAAGATAAGCTGACATCAATTTATACATTTCCTTGCTTTGGTAAAGGAGCTTGAGGGCATCATCTTAACACAAGGTAGCTTATCCTACATTGCAAATTCTGTGTCATTGTGTGAGGTCAGATTAAGTATAAAACTGATAGGAAACAAGTGTTGCAATTACATTTACAGTGTACTGGCCAACAGTACAACGTAAACAGTAAGTTATTCAATATTTGCATTATCATTACCATTAGCCGTGAAGTCTGGTTAATAACACTGTCTGTAACTACTAATGTAATCAAAGAGTCATGGAAAACATAGGGGAAAAAACCCCAAATCTTTTTTCTTGCCTTTTTCCCCTCATTGGCAAAACTGTCTATTGGCCTAGGGAAGGATGCGACAGATGATGAAAACACATAGGCCACATGGCACAGCTTCCTACCACCAAACGTGCAGCAGCCTTACGTCCCCACCCGGCACAGCCCTGGGTACAGTCACATGGCAAGAAGCAAGACAGGAGCTGCTCCATCAACAATGAAACTCCCAGCCTGCAGCCTCCTCCCAGTTTATGAGCTCCCAGAAAGGAGATGACAGCCTGGAGAACCTGACGGGTCTATCACCAACCACCACATCACAGGGGCTTAGATTAAAAGTCCCCTAACTCCACACTATTTTCTTTCAATACCACATTACAGGTAAATCTGTGTCCCCCACATCGTAAGTAATCATTCAAAGCTTTACCCCCAAGAATATCTCTAAGTGTGCTTTAATAAAAATACACCAAATAACTGAAATCTTCCTCATGATAAACCTTACACGTCTAACATGGGGGGCCAGGGAGTATACCCTTCCATTTGTTGTAAACCCAGGATTTCAGTGTTGTCTCCAACACTTCTCAGTGTGGCTGCAAGCAAAGTAATTGTTAATAGTAAGACAACACCTGAAAATGAAAATAAGGGCAGTGATATCCTTTTATAATAAGAAATGTATCAAATATAGTTCTATTAATGTAGTCAATAAAGACTAGGTATAGTGCTCAGCAGGCTTCTGAATTTCACAAAGGTTTGGTCTGGTTACTGGTAACAGCTGAATACTCCCTCCTAACGACAGACTACCTCCTAATGAATTCACAGACCTGTCCTAGAACCCCTCAGCAAACAAGGAGTTTATACTTTACATTGCAGATAGAAGTACCAACATCTTGGATACTACATTTAAAAAAAAAAGTTAGTGAAAGTTCTTGTTAACAAAAAAAATTAATCAAGTGTACAGTCTAATGATGCTTCCTCTAGGCATCCAAGGCCACAAAAACCATCCAAAGCAGCTTCAACCATGTCAGCTCATGTAAACAGAAGTGTTTATAATAAAAAATAACTAGTTATCAGAGATGTAATCAAATACAAGCTTGTTATATAAATAACAGTAAATTGTTAGTCTAAGGTAGAATTAGCCAAATTATTACCAAAGATAAACAGCACCAACACGGTCACTGAAATCAAACACTTGGGTAACTGATGGGGCTTATCAAATCTATTCATATCCTCATTTATGTAGAGCTGAGCATCAAATATTAGTGCAGTACCTATACAGCTGTTTTCCTCCATAAATTCTACCAACTCAGTGTCCTGTGATCAAGTATTTTGCACAGCTGCATGTTATCCTACTCAAAACTCAAATCCGCAAAACCCACCAGGGACACACAAAAATTCAAGTTAAATAACTGTTTCTGCAGCTTATCCAGGGAACGGAACTGTAAACTTCTGCTAAAATTAAGACGGTGAAATCTCTCCCATGACATGGGGTCTTGGCAAGGGATTCTAAGGAATGGCCAGCAGTGGCTCAGTTAAGATAGCAGCTGTTCACCGCTTCCCATGCTACAGTTGCAGAAAAGAGGTCTTATTACTAGAACCCAACAAATCACAGACTCAAGCCACAAAGAAATAACTGCTCCCTCCGATTTGTAGATTCCCCTTTTCAGTTCTCAACACAAGGGCACCGCAGGAATTAATAAAATAAAACACCATAAAATCAGCTTTCAAATATTAGCAGTAAAAAAAAACAACACCAAACAAAAGACCAAACAAACTACAAAACAAACAAACAAACAAAAAAAACCCCACCAAAATACCAAATCCAGCAGAACTGAAGTTCCTGAGAAATAAAGAAACCCTTTTCAAATAACTAACCTGGAAATCCGCTGGGATAAAGCAGGCAACGTGGTAATTAAGCTTTAACTTTCTAAGGCTTGGAAATTAATGTTTATGGATCTGCCTTTTAACAGCTGAAATACTTGCCACATTAATCATAGCGCCTTTAAAAATATAAAATAATCGTGGTTCAGTGATAGTATCAAGGTTACCCACTCACAATGTTAAGGAATTCAAAGTCCATCTGGGGAACGAGCACAGCAGACGCTGTACACAAAAAAGTCAGCGCTGGAAAACTGCTGGAACTCCCGATGCAGCTTCAAATGCAATCGCTGAGTATGTTTCAAAACACAGATCAAAAATTCATTTTTAGCTTTTTAGTTTGACAATACCTTCAGTCCTTCAGTGTGATGAGCTCCAAGATTAAGCTCTTCCTTCATTTAGGACACAGCGATCTTTCAATGGGTAGCACTTTGCTTCTCAACAGGATTATCATTTTTTAAAAAAAAAATCCTCATTTTCCTCGAAACCGAGCCCCTCTCTCTCAAGGGATTTATCACATTTTTTTAATATGTTTACAACAAAGCCTCAGAGACCTAAAAATAACAGCATTCAGCTGAACATCTTAATGCTTGCATTAGTTTAACTGAAGAAATACAAATGCATTGCCTCTTTTAGTGTTAGTAAGGTGACAAAACTTTGCTATTTGTGTTATACCAACGCATTATTTTTAGAAAAAACACACCCCCGCTTCAATAGCTTTTAGACCATGAACAACACCCAAGCCTTCCCGTTTTACTAAATGTCACATCTGAAGAGCTCTTTCCAGGGCTTACCCAAACATCCCGCGGCAGGGGAAAAATCAAAAAAACCCAAAACATTCTTTCTACAGGTTTTCTAGAAACTTTTAGGCCCGACTTTCAAGCCATTCAAACTCTTCACAAGGAAAAAAAAACCTTCTTTTCCAGCCGACGGCCCGGAGCATCCCCAGCACCCTGCTCCCGAGGTCGGACGCCCACCCCGCCGGGTCCCTCTCCGGTCATTCTGCCGGCGCGGGGACAAGCCAGGCGCCTTTCCAGAGGCAAAGAGCCGGCTGTAAAGCACATCAAAGCCTTCCTGCGCTGCTTTACCTCAGCTCAAGACGGCTGGGAGCGAAGGCAGCCCGGGGCACGGCATTACCTTTCCCGG
>VXBO01008299.1:679250-719088 GCA_013400135.1 Rhinoptilus africanus | reverse complement strand
CTCCCCCAGAGCGGCAGGGGAGGCTGCTCCTCCTGACCAGGCCTCCCGAGGGCCTCGCCGCAGGCTCCCGCGCGTTTTCTGTCAGGAAATACCTGTAACCCCGGATCTTCCTCAAGGTGGGGCAGCCCCGTGTCACGGATGGAAACATTTGGCAGGGGTATGATCTAGCAGCGATTCAAAATTGATTAGTGATTTGAGGTAGATCAAGTGGTTGCAATTTTAGCGGCACTTAATCATTAACTGCTTTAGAGGCTTACAAATATAGTGAACAAAATAGTTGAACGGTGACTTAATGACAGATTTGAAGATGGAAGAGTTCACACTTGGGGTTACAGATCAACATACATGGGCAAAAAGCACAGATCTCAGTACATACACGTGAGTGAAAATAAAAGTGCACACACACATACAGGTCTCTGATTGCTAGAACTGAGAATTTCTTAACAGCAGGTGACTTTAAAGAGCTGACAGGTACCACTTTGAAGTCCTACATGTGCACAGACAGATGGAAGAACATCCACATCCATAAAACTAGTGCGTGTATCACAAACATAAAAGTAGAGGGGTGGATGGAAGAGAGGCTTGGCCTATAGTCAAAATTTCCCTTTCTTGTATTTAAGGTAAAAACTCACAATGCGTTGCCGTTCTTCAGCAGGCAGTAGTTGAGGCTGGAGAAGGATTCCCTCGCCCTGGCCTCAAGATATCAGCCCGAGCGGCATCCCAGCTCAGGGCACATACTGGCCACAGCCCACTGCGAGCCAGAAGGGCTCAAAGGGTCTTTACTAGAATCCCTACTTATAGGATCTGAGATAACTGACTGTTCTCAGGTACTTTTCCATGCTGTCCCAGCACAGACAATGGAATATTCCAGAACTTTCCACCAGCTACACAAGCCCAGAACTTGTTAGGTCTTGGAATCCTGGTATCCCCCTCTGTGGCCACAATCCATATGTTGTCAGGAGTCATCAATTATAGTTATTACCTTCAAACGGTAGGAGCACATGGGCTATTGTGTTCTGGTTCATTGCTCTCCATCTTTACTTTCTTTCATGGTAGACCATTATGTTACATTTTTGGTCCATTGTATTATTACGTGGCCCAGGCTGGGAGGGAAATCACACCAAGAACCAAGTGATCTGAAGGGGTTGCACCACCACACCCTTTGGAAACCGCCTCGTGAGCCTCTTCAGGAGGCCATTTCCTCCAGGCACGGCCATCCCCTGTCCCTCTCGCTGGAGCTGGGCCTCTGGGAAGCAGCATTGGCATCACAGAGAAGGAGCTCCATCCTTTGGCCCTGGAGGCTCAGGATGGATGCGGGAGAGACGTCCTCTCTGCAGCCTTGTGTTTCTGCCCCCTTGAGGGAAATCTCCTCCAGCCTGGGGTGGTCAGTCCCCAGCTGAACGCTTATGCTTCCAAAGGAGGTGGAGTGCCAGCAGCTTTTACTACTCTTTAGCTGTCAGCCAAAAAGTGCCCCTTTCTGAAAGAGGCTTTCCCCACTTGCTTTGCAGATCTTCACTGCCTGCCTCTTCAAAGGACGGAGGGGTGATCGCTGGGTTGTATATCCAAACCGTAAATGCCAAAAGTACACCTCTAATTTACTAAAGCATAACTTAAAAAAATTACAGATTTTATTTCTGCAGACATACTGAGTAACAGCTCATAACTACAATCATACAGAAACACTGGCTAGTGATACCTGAACAATTCAGTTTTTATTAGCAACTGCTACAAAACACCTGCAACCACAGATTTCCTGGCTCTTGCAGATAGCAATAATTAACCAATAACAAGCCTTTATAGCATCTTTTAATGAAGAGACAATACTCAACGTGAAGCATTGCAGTGGTCGATTATATCTGCCCTATATAAAAGCAAAGCTGCTAAAATTCAGCTGAGTATTTGTGTCACATCAAAATACAATTTCTTCACTCAGATATGAAAAAAAATAGAAAATGAGCGTGTTGAAGGACTAATGAAACAAACTGAAAGGAGTATGTATGATACAGTGAGTGTGACATCTTCAAAGAACACAATTTTTTCAAACAGAGTGATGAAACGCACTGCACGTTTAAAAATCAATTTAGTTTAGAAAATCTACCAAAACCCACTCCTTACCTATATGGTTCTCAGATCCTAAAGCAAGTAGGAGATAAAGTTCCAGGTAATTTTTTTTCAAGTCTTTTTTTCCTGGTATGTGTTTTTAAAACAATTTTTTCAGTAAGTTCTGCTACAAAAAAAAGCACCTTTAACTAAGGAGTTACTATCTGTAGACAGTAATAGAGGATAGATTGTAAAC
Source organism: Rhinoptilus africanus (assembly GCA_013400135.1). Taxonomy (NCBI): domain Eukaryota; kingdom Metazoa; phylum Chordata; class Aves; order Charadriiformes; family Glareolidae; genus Rhinoptilus; species Rhinoptilus africanus. The sequence goes on along the minus strand of VXBO01008299.1, from coordinate 716,792 downwards.
AGAGATTAGTGGAGATTTGCAGTTAGTGTCTAAATCCACCAGTCACAGGTTTCTTTGGTACATTGCCAATAACCTTTGGTCTGCTGTACAGGAGCAGGTTCAAATGTACTATAGAAAGAGTAATATAGACTAATTTCTGAGGCTTTCTGTATAGAAGAGTTTCCTCTTTAGATCTAGTCTAGTACAGACCTATTGTATACCTAACTTAAAACGAAGTATAGAATAGTATAGAAGAGTACTATGCATTTTATAGCTATACTCATTATTGCTCTAAAATGCTTGTAGGTGTATATGAAAAACAACAACAAACCAGCTAAAGATTTGTCAGTGCTGGAAGGAAAGAAGCATAAACACGAGCACACACCATGAGCTTGTGTCTCCTGCTCATCTTACAGGTATCAGATGGGTGCCTGGCACAGAGCTGCTGCTTTTGTGTCCAGATCCTCATCTCCTACACAAGATGCAAAGAGCTGAAAGCAAACTGCACCACTGGGTATATGCTTTCCTTATCTAACCCACTACTATGGGCTGCCCACGTCATCCAGCCACCCGATGTCAAGCTCAGCCTTCCTCCTGTGGTAGAGAGAGTTTCTGCAGTTTAATCCAATCCCTACTTCATTTTCATCATGACTGTGATTCTGACAAATCCACATAACCAAAGGACGCTCATGGTTGCGTGCTTGCTATCTTGAACTCTTGGAAGATAATGGGGTGAAGGGCTTCAGCTCAAGTTGCGCACAGGCACCATCGTTGCCACGCTGAATGCTAGTCGGAGTCAGTCTAGCTTTTGTAGGAAAGCAGTTGTATTTGTATCCCTGTGCTAAGCCAAATAAGTACTATGTTGCAGCTCCTGCTTTTAAAAGCTAAATTTTAGAAAGAGCCCTGTATTTCACAAACAGTACAGAAAACACAGTGACATACTGACATTCTTAACTTAAAACCCAAATACTTCGTGATCAAACACTGCAGCTCCAACGATTTAAACTTAGCTGAGCAGACTAGAGCAGCAAATGACGACTGTGCCCGGAAAGTAGGTTAGTGTGTCATGTTTGCTGGAGGCTCATGAGCTGCTCTGCTAGGCACCAGCTGCTGCACAAGCAGGGGCAACAAGAAACAACCTGTTTTAGGGATAGAAATCGCCCAAGTTCTTTTGTGAAGGTTTCTATAACCCACACTGAACCTGAAATAAAATTAGTGAAAGTAATAGCTTATTTACATGCCTGGTTACAAACGCTGTCCTTTATAAGAAAGAGTTAAAATGTGGGTTTATATGGAAAAACCTTTATGAGATGATATTAAGCTTTTAGAAGTGCAATGACAGTCTAATATTATGTCTCCAGAAATAAGCATGAATCACTAAAGGGAGTAGCTCCAAGTGTGTTGTAATCCTATCCTTCTGTTTGATGGTGGGAGTATATAAGATGGTACATTACAATTGTTTTATATATATGCTAGATGTAAGTCTTTCAGACAAAACTGATAATAGGGAGAGTTAACAGTGCCCATTAAACTGCAGAACAACTATAAGAAAATTTTTGATACAGATGCTGTTTGTACTTTCTGTGGAAAGAACCACCACAAAAGCACGTTAATAGTTTTTAGCTTGTCTGGAAATGAATTATGTAGAGCAGAGATACTCTGTTCCTTTGGTGTACTATAGGCATGTTATAAAAATCCCATTAGACCAATGTGTTTTAATCTCTAAACTTAAAAACAAATAAAAATTGTGTCATCTCTAGCTTACAGAGAAGAAGTTTTCGGTCGGGGCATCCCAAGGGCTGGGAACCAGCGGGGCAGCGCAGGCAGCTGGGCAGGGACTCACCAACCAGCTCAGCAAGGCAGGTCCGACGGTAGCACCTGGGTTCAACCGAGAGGCCACGTTGTCAGGCACGTCCCAGATGGTGAGGCAGGTCCAAGATCAAACCAGGTCAGGGTCCCTGGCCAGGGACAAGGGCGCCAGTGGCTACAGCATCCTCCAGCATCACTCAGGGGGGTACTGAAGGGCCATGGCTGAGCTTAAATGGGCACCTGGGGCCCTGGGACACAGGTGTGGGGGCGGCTGATCAGGACCATTAATACCAATTAGGGTATTAATGTATTAGTGCCCTGACACTTTCAATAGGTAACCCTGACCACTAATCCATAAAACACAGGTTTCATGGATTCTCTGATTGAATATTGTTATTAGCAGCGTTAAAAATAAAATGCTAGCTAATTCAACTTCTGTTTACTTGTGTTGATATATAAATTAACATTTTGGGGAAAAGAAAAAAAAACAAAGAGGTTTTTTTGCTTCAGATTTTTTACGTCATTAGCTATTTGGTAAATACCACAGTGCAGCTGACTTGAGTAATGAAATCCTCAGAAATGGCTGTATCCACTTATGTTCTAATAAATGTCTTGGAGTTGAGCACACAATACATTGTCTTGAAGATATCATCTGTAATGACTGTGATTCTAATTAGACTCTTCAATAAACAGATGCCCTCCAGACTGAAGAAAACAGCAGCCTTAGAGAACTAAGGCTGTCCAAAGTAAGCAGCTGAAGATTTGATTTGATCAGCAAAACAGCTGATAGTAGAAGTAACTGATAATAAGTTGGCAGCTGAAGTAGCAGCAAACATTTTGAATTTTAATACTAAAAAAAGAATTGTAGTTTTATAGCTAGTAAATACTCAGACTGGCTACTCACAGAGGCTGCAGAATCCTCTCTGAAAGATCTCAGAGCAGGCAAGCAAAATTTTGGTCGAGGATGGTCTCAATAGATCAAACTCCACTTCAGAGCAGAGGAAGAGATTTGGTCATCACTTAAGTTCCCCTTCAATCCTGCATTTCGATCATTCATGCTCTCTTTATGTCTGTATCTCCTTTTTCTGCTACTGGCAAGTGCCCGTTTTTTCACAGATTTGAGAAAATCTGTTCACCCAGTTGGCAGGAGGAGGAAGTGGATTTGTGGCAGTTCTTCTGCCACGATAAAGGTTATAAAAGGGGTTTTGACCAGTTTCCTCCACCCTCTTTGGATTTTGTCTGTGGGGCCAAGGGTTCATGCATACATCAAGTAATCTTTTAGCTTTATCAACCTTATCTTACTTTTTGATTCATATTTGTGACAATGTTTTCCAGAAACACGTTTCTGTTAATTCTTTTTCTGTTCTGTGCACGGGTGGTGTAAGCATTTTTTAAAAGTGTTATATCAATGGCTGGTGAACAAAAAACGCAGAACCGGCATGTTCTCTGAGATTTGAATTGTTTCTTTGCTCTCTAAAAGTCTGGCTTTTAAAACACGGATTTCCAGGTGTTGCTGTAGCGTCACTTGGTCACAAGAGGGAACTCGCGTATCAGTATGATTTATTTTTATATTAAAACTGTGGGCTCTGCAGACTAATAAAAACAGTATGGTAGGATGTGCATGTATGTGAGATGTGGAAGTGTGCCTATATAAATCTATATATATTTATATACCCACGCCTTTTAGTTACCGAAGAAGGGAAGCCATTCATAGAAGTAAGGAACAGTGGCGCTAGCAGGCGTGACAGTGGCAAAGAGGCTTAGAATGGCCCAGAAATAACTTTCTTATATTCATGGGTATAAATCTTATGCTCACGGGTTGTGGCTTATCTCTGTTCCCACACTGCAGTTCTGTAAATCTCAAAACTAATATTAACTTACAGTGTCAGGACATGGGCAGAGCAGAACATGCTCCCTCCATCAGTGCCTGCCCAGCAAGGATTGCTCTCAGAAAGCTAATTTGAGCAGCCCTTAGTTTGAACTTTCTGTTTGGAGCCCAGGATCACCTTTCTCCTTTGCAGAGAGTCCTTTGCCAGCCAAAACCTGACAGTGCTTGGGATCTGTCCCAGAATTCCTAATCTTGAATGTACCTGCGTATTATTTGGTTGTTAACTGGGATCATTAAAAGAGAAGGCTCAAATGCTAATTAATTTTCAATTTCTGCTGGATGTCAGTGGCAGCAGCGTGGATTGTATCCAACCTATGCAAGGCTCATTTTTCTCAAACAAACAAACCTATAAATCCAGAGCTTTCTAAGCTGAGAATTAACGTTGTCCTCAGAACTTGGTGTCACACATCTTCCTACAGTGATGCTCCCACTAGTCAAGAAATTGGCCAGCAATCCTCTGAATGTATTTGCAAGTTCCTTGAAGAAAACTCGTATAAATGTCCCTAATGAACTGAGCACAGTATGGGAACTTTTCTGGGAAACCTTGCCGCTGTTTCTGTCCAACTGCTAGAGAGACAGCCCGTGCACAGCTTACAGGATAACCCCTGAGAGTTCGGCAGCTGGGTTTGGAGCTGGATTTGTTGATATTTGAGTTGTAGGTGCTCAGGGAAGTTGGTTTCCCAGGAATCGGTAGCAACCTTCCTGCGTGAAAGGGAAGTACTTTGTCGGTGTGTCTTTCCTGGTCGGTTTGTCTTTCAGATGTATCATGTCCATTTTGCACATTTTCCATTTGTTCTCTGGCCTTGAGAGTTCCTTAGCTCTCTTCAAGTTTTCGTTCCGTACAACTGCTACCCTTCAAATACAGCATCATGAAGAACATCCCCCCCGTGGCTGGTGGCCCTGATACAGATGCGGTGGATGTTGGGCCACATGTCGGTAATGTGTTGCAGTGAATTTGGGGCCCTTGAGAAAAGAGGTGCCCCACGCCATAGGGCTGATTCCTAGAAGAACTGCTATGTATTTTGTTTGGGATCTGGGAGCAGATGCTTGGAGAGATGTGCAGTTGCAAGAAGCACAGAGTGGATTCTGTGAAGCTGATTCTTATTTATGCAATGAAAGATTCTGTGGATAGGAGAGGGCAGCTTTCCTAACCTGAGCTTCCTTACTGAACCATGAATCATGTGGATATCTGTCACTTTTGATAGATGGTAGGTCTGCTGGTCTTGAAACTTCTAAGAGAAGGTTACACGTAACTAATCATTATCTTGAATCTGCACATCTATTTTATTAAACAATCTAACTGTTAATTTAATTGCACCACACCTGCATACCATTGTTCTGTTTGTTTAACTCGGTGGGATAAGAAAGTTTGCACAACCTAATTTTGAAGATCTTAAAAGTCTGTGATTAGTCCAAGAAAATAGCAAATGATAAGGTTGGACCTCCAGCCAGGTGTACAGCCGTGAACATGTCTCATGCTGTTGGGAATTGCCACGCGGTACCGCACCCGGGATGGAAGCACAAACACACTGTCAGAAAGGTGAAGACCCTCTCGAGGCTGTTTCTTCTAACCGCTGTAACATTTTTGTGTGTTGTTGCTTGTTCTGGACTTGTTTTGTGTCTCCATATGCTTTCAGATGCGCTTTACTAGTGTATATTTGTATTTTTGTAATAAATACAGCCAAATCATAGGACTGGATGGTCCTTCTTGAAAAAGAGTGTGTGATAGGGTACTGTTGTTATTCTGTGAGCCTGGGCTGTAGCCACTCTCATCCTTGTGGATTGATCTGCAATAACGGGTATTCCAGCTTGATCAGGAATTGTGGCAGGGATGACTGCAAATATATAGTTACCAAAGTGTGAAGTAAAACCAAAGCATGGCATTAACGGAACTTCATTTCAGGAAGAGTGCCGACTGTAGAACCATGTGGAAGTGCTTGCTTGTTTCCAGGAAACTTCAAGGAAAAATGGAATGGGAACAAAAAATATTTAGTTTTTTTTATTAATTCTCCTAAGTTTTTCTTAGAACACCTCATTCAAAAAGAGGAGGTTTTCCTTAGTTTTCAGTTGCTGAAAATGAAAAAATTTCCATAAATTTTCCAGTGGGATTATGAGTAGATGGATCCTGCTTGGAGACGTTTCTATTTTGAGGGCACAGCCATTTAGATCATACATTCAGTATGGAAAAGATTCGCTTAGATTTTGTAAGAGTTCATTATAAAACCATCCATTATATTTTTAATGTCAGACAAGACTTGTAAGGAGTTGTAGCTCTGCCAGCTTTCCTTTCATTATTGATAAACCTGAAGAAGATGAAGCATGTTGCCAAAAGTACTTACCTGGGTGTTGATTGAAAAGAGACCTTTAATGAACGCGCTTAGAACTGTCCTTTTTGAAGAGAAAAAACTGACAACTGTCCAAGGACAATTTCATGATACGCCTAAACCTACTTAACTGAGGGCACCCAGGGCGGGTACAGTCCCGTTCTTCTTCACCCTCTCCCAGCTGTATTGGACAGAAAATGAAGGGTAATTTTAGGTTGGACAGTTTTCCGTCCCACACAGCCCTGTGATTCCTGCGTTGGAAACCGTTTAGCACAGCCAGGTTGTTCCAAAGCTCCGGTATTTTCTAGTTGCAGGATCACCTCCTGGGGACAGCAGGTGGCAAAGCTGTCAGCATTGGTCAGGTTCTTCTGACCTTCACTTCCCTGGAGGATTTTTGGACATTCTGTTGGTATTATAGTCAGTCTGCTTGCCAGGAAGTTCAGTTACTTTGTTTAAGGCGGGAATTCTGTATTTTGACCCAGTACATTTTAAATGTCTTCATAAGGTATTTGTATTCAAGAGAATGACCCCTGCTAGGACATGCCATTTTGTTAAAATACCTCCAGTGTCATACAAGTATCAGACCAGGCTTCCATATGCCTCTGCCGACTACTTCCTGATGCATCTCTCTTGTGTATGTTCAGACAGAGGTTTTCCTCATTCATTTTTTCATAGTTCCTCTTCCTGCTATAAATCAAAGTATAAAACAAGAGTAGGGTAAAGTTCTGTGTTCGTTTCTGTGGCTGGTATTGCCTTGCTGTCTGCAGTCCTGGGGCTGGCAGTGGGGCGTTCCTGCAATACGAATCTCTTGCCCCCGCTTCACCCACCCCATTTGTTACTCTAAATACCTGGTAACAATTAAATGCAGTTTTGCACTTTTCTTTCCTCGAAAACACCATAGCCTTTATTTCTTATTGCGGCTATGTTGCTAGAAAATAACCTGTGGGGATCTTTATGTCTTCATGCTTTCTCTTCTATCGCATTTTACTTAATAATATGATGTCAGGTGGATGGGAGCATTGCAAAATGAGAGTGAGAAACATTTTCTGCTACCGTGGAACAATCTTATATCTCAATGGCTGATTTATATCCTGCCTGAAGCCAGTGTCAGACAGAACATCTCTCTTCTCTCCCACAGGCTGCTTGCAAAGTCAGAAGTAGGCTGATCATTATCTGCATCTCATAAGTCATGATTTCCCTCGTATTTTGTCTTTTTATAATTCCAATTTTGTGGGGAGTCAGGGGAAACTCCCCTCACTCCTGGGCTTTTTGTTGACCTATTACCCCTGGAAAATAATTATTTAGTCTGAAAGTTATCGAATTAAAAAGTAGCTATATGAACGCAATAAACAAATCAAGGGCATCTGTTTTCTTGTGAAGTCTCTTGATGATGCCATTTCTGACCGAGTAAAAAATCTCACTGGTGTTTTACATGGAAAAATGTCTTTAATGTATTTCTTACTTACTGTCACTTTTTCTAGATTATAACCTGATATAATCTTAGGATTATTTCACATATTACTACACTACTAGATTTAAGGTATCGGAAACAATTCAGACACACCGTTCGTTTCTAAGCATCTTTGTTTTTTAAAGCCAGTACATTAATCAGGGAAAAAGGCCATTATGGCAGCGTAGGTGTTGTGTTAGTGAAGCATTTTGCCTTCTCTTTCCAGCCCTTTCGCTCCTTTGGTTGCCTGAGCCCTGCTGCTGCTGAGCTATAACCCATTCTGTGTCTCAACAGGAAGAAGGCAACGTTTATCTTGTATCTCACAACAGTAGTGTGAACATTCAGGATTATTTACAGACGTTTGTATGAGGCAACAAAAGGTTACTCTTTGAACTGCTGTTTGGGGTGCAACTTACACTACTGCGTCCATGAAGATGCTGTAATGTATAGATCACCACGGTTGCTTCCATGAGAGATGCATGTAAAAGTCCTGGGAATTTTTAGTTTTAGCTTTTGGAGATTTTTCTAGTTGATTGAATGAAAAATGGGGGACCAATAAAGCAGATAGGAAGGGAGCTATAACCAGCTGTGGGCAGGCATAGGCTGATCTGGGCATAAACCAGACTGGAAATGGCAGTTACTTTGTCTGTGTAGCCTTTGTGGTAGCACCACCTGGTATTAATGTGTGCTGTCCCTTGTGTCTTGGCGGTGTTAAACCCTGGTGTGTGCTGAACTGCGCCAGCAAACACTGTTTCAGACAGTTGTAAAATGCAGCGTGTTGGGGAGAAGTGAGTTCTCCGTCTCATCAAACTCTTGTTTCCTTACTTTTCTGTAAAACTAGAAGAGTGAGGCTCGTCCACGTGCCTTAGGAGGGTGTTGTGAGAATTAGCCAGATAAGATCAGCCTTCTTATAACAGTATGTAAAACTGCTTTTAAATACCGAGTGTGATTTATGAGGGGAAGCATTTGAATGGCAGCCCAGTGCCTCTCCTTCCCATAGCATGGCATATACCAGACCTGTTCTTACAGTGGTGCAAGCGACCTAGAAAAAAACACCATACCAGATGCAGCGGGGCAGTTATAGTCCCTTCAAAAGTATCTTCTAAACAAGTGTTTGCCTATCTGTCATTGGAGCTGGAGACAGCTTCTTATTAGATCTTTGACACTGCTTATGGCTTGGGCTTGCCCTGCAGCAGGTCGTGGAGTCATGTGAAATCAGGGGTAGTGGACTGGAGCCCCAGAGCGTTGGCTCTCCTGCTGTTCTTCTGCCACGATAGGTATCATGGCAGACACTCAAGTATATAAATCTGTCCTAGTCAGGTTTCTGAAGACAACACTAAAAGTTTTGTAATAGCCATGCTGCCAAGTGGATGCCCGAACTAAGAAAATACCACTGTGGAACTGCACGTCTCGTGAATGGGCGTCTGGCTGAGTGCTGTCAGTAGATCCTTTCAAAGAAAGGGTTGGGTGCTGGCTGGCATAGCAGGATTGCAAGAATTCTTCCTCGCTGAAGAGTAAAGTCGCTTCTCATATGTCTTTGGGTCATTCATAACATACAGTTTAATGTTATTTCATGATAATGTGGAAGAATCATATGGTTGTGGTGGTACGTGGTATGGAGTTGGCCTGCACATTCCCAACGCTTAACTCTCATGAGACCGTTCCTGAAGAAAGAGGTGCTATGTACAGAGATAATGGTGTGACTTTCCAGTTTGCAGAAAGTAGCCACTCCTGCCCCACATCCTCAGATATCGAGGGTTTCTGTCTCAGAAATCATAAAGCAAATAGTGTTCTTTTCCTCATGTTAGTCACAGAAGCAAGGCAAGTGCGGAACTAATATTTGAAAACAAGGACGCACCTTGCCATGAACACCTGGACAAGGCTGGATGGCTGGAAGAAGGGCTCTTTCCTAAAATCATGGCTGATTATTAGTTCCCATTGTATATCTATTCCACAATAAAATCTGCTTGTGCAGACAAGTCATCTTGTATACCAAATTTCTGACCTTCCTCACCTCCTCTGTCCCACCCCCCCGGCCCTATGCCACATCCTCTCCATCAGAGAGCATAGTATGACACGTTCTGCTAGAGAGCTGCTACAGAAAGATAACTGAGATAACAGAAAAGAGACTTGTTACGGTAATTATCTACCTCAATGGATTAGTTTCCTTTTGTTTTCATCTGTCAGTTTCACAATCCTATTGTGAATCAAACAAGAGAGAGAGAGAAGAGACCCAGGAGGACCAACAGGGTCCCACATTTGCTCAAGGGCCGGTCCAGGGCTGCTGGAGGATGCTTGGTCCTGCCAAGAGACATCCAGCCCTTCCCACAGGGCTGCCCTGGGGGCTTGCGAAACCTTGCAGGGAGTTACAGTCCCGTGGAGAAGCTCTGAATGTGCCTGTGGGGAGGCAGAGGGCTAAACTGCTCCAGGATGGAGGACTGTCACCTTTCCTGGACTGTAGATGGCAGGGCTTGGGGGAGGTCAGCGGTGCAAGCAAACGCTTGGCATCAGCTCACAGATATAAGGGGATATGATATACACAGATATATGTGTATGGTGAGAGGTGGCAGTGGAGGCACTTATTTCAGGTTGCATAGTTCTGCAGTGAATCCTTTAAGCACGCAGCGATCGTTTCGCTCAGGCAGATTGCAAACCGAGGCATCAGATGAGCAGATATTTTGCAGATATATCTGCCAGAGTTTAGTAGGTTTGGTTGGGTTTTTCAAATTCTGTGTGAGAGTTTCGGATTACTGCCTTGCAGAAGTGATTTGACTGGAAGCCGACTGACTGCATGTGACTCTTGCCAGATTATGTTGGGCAGAACTGAATTATGATGTGTCTTTCACTTGTGCTACGATTTCACAATTACTGGATTTATTTCATAAATCTAATGAAGTCATCTGGGGAGTAAAAGTATTCGACAAAGAATCTTCTTTTTCCTTGCAGTTGCTGTAAACACAGAGTTGAGATCAGCTGTCTACGGTCCCACGGCTTGGGAAGTTTTTTGCTCATTTATAAAAATGAATCAACATCTTTCAGATTTTACGCTTGCTACAGATTATGACTGGACACAACGCGGGTGAGCTGCACACACAAAGATATGAAAATCAAAGCATTGTAGAAACACTGAAATAGCTTGCACTTGCATTTGGAAAATATTAACAGGCCTGAGTATCAGGATATGGTGAGGCAATATTTGGAAAATTGAGACCTGACATCATAGATTCACTGAGATCTATGGAGGTTAATGAGATTTTTTTCTTCAATTTAAGGCATGTGTAAACAATTTGCTGATTTGTCAGAAATGTGGGTGATTTCTCTTCGCACTAGAATCCAAAAAACCCCAGTTATTTAGGAGAAAGCTGTCTGACCTGAATTTGGAGTAGAAAAAGTAGAAAGATACAAAAATGTGAAAAAGATGAAATTTCATGGTTTCATCTGCATAGGCATTACCACAGAAAAGAGTCTTTTCTATTTTAATGTTTATTATCTTCTTACTGTATTTGAACCAGGTAAGAGGAACACATCAAGAAATACATTTGATCTGATATATATTACAGAAGCTTAACTCCTTTTATATAATTTTATCGGATGCATTTCCTATAATCTAGTTCTCTCTTTTCCCCCAAACCCATATTGATGGAAATCTTAAGAATATTAATATAGTTGATGAGTGTTTCCATCCTGCTTTTGATCCTGGAAACATGTTCTTCCCATCAATATCACACTTAATGTTGAAAGGAAATTATACGCTTTCTTATATGTTCCTTGAAGTCTGAAAAATCCACCATATTCCAGTGGAGGTGGTGAAGAAACGACATCGTGTGAGTTCTTTTAAGATCCTCCATGCAAAGGCAGCCCTGTATGATGCCTCATCTCTTTTGTTCCTCTCTGAGGCGCAAAGGAGATGAAATCTGACCTTCTCTCCCCTGGTTGGGATTTCCCCTTGTGTGAAGAGATCTAAGAAACTACTCAAAAGGCTGGAATAGGTTGCTGAGATAAACGTCTCCCCTTATATGTTTGGGTTTTTTCCAGCAAAGCTCCCTTCTTGCCTCTTTTGTTTCTGCTGAGCTGAGTGGAGAGGCGGTAGAGAAGCATATCTGAGCCCATGGCACTATAGAAAGCTCTGCTTCGAAGCCAGTGTTAAATACATCCTGTGAAAGAAATTTGTTCACATGTTGCAAATACACAAGCCCATTAAGAGCTTGTGATTAACCCTGGGTATGGTCTTGCATTTGTATATTAAGACATTCATGAATTCTCTACTGCTGAATATTTCGAAGAAAAAAAAAATATTGTCTGTGGGCAGGAAAATCTGCAGCCTTGCAAGAAAGAAGCAAAGCGAATGGTGTGTAGACATTACCAAAAAATAAAACTGATGCAGGAAGAAAATGCAGAATTTCTGTTTGAATCTGAAGTCCACAAATATTTCTGTCCTCGGGACAGGAAGGGGAACCGGCGGAAACTCAAGTTCCCGAGCACGTGGGCATTTTGCTGTGGCATCTCAAGTGAGGGAAAGCGTTGGACCAGAAACATTTGCAGAAACATTTTAACACCCACTGGTACAAACACAGGTTTCAGCAAATATAAAACCTATAAAATGAAGACTCTGGAATCCATTTGGTGCTTATGTAAATTGTAGTTTTATTGTTTCAGCAGTTGTTATTTCTACCTTTTATATTTCAGGTGGACAATAAATACAATAAATAACTTTTCTGGTCCCTCTTCTCATTGAAGAGTTTTGGGTTTTTAAAGCATTTTTAATTTTCTTCTAAGCTCTGCGTTTATTGATTGCTTGATAGGTTCTCAGGATTTTATTCAAAAATTCCTTCACGTTTCCCTTGGTCTTGTACTGGCATTGCTTCCCGCGTGCCAGGCTCTGTGATGGAAAAAAGAACAAAGGTTGGGTTACAAAAGATTTTATAAAAAAATAAAGGGTTTAGATGAAACGGTTAAAATATACATTCTTTGGAGCTAAGCAAGGATTTCGAGAACAATTCCTACAGAACTGTTCCTAGAGCAAGGATTGTAAGAAGGGCTTTTCATGGTGACTAAGAAGGTGGCGGCAGGACTGTCATATAGTTATAAATGAAGTCATTTGAAGTAGGCTGTTTCAATATGGGAAACAGGGCAGGTAGAGCAGTTTGAGAAGCTGGGTAAGACGAGGGCAATGTCCCCGCTCGGTGCTGCAATGTCACGCTAACAATATTCCCCCTTGCAAGTCTGAAACCAGCTTAAAGGAGCTTGAGACACTGCACCACCAGCATCTCCCCCGGCTCATTGAGTTACACAACAGTTTTGCTCAGTATGTAAACAAAGGGTGTTTCACTGCCTGAGAAAAGTCATCTGGGGAGTCTCGGGAGTCTCCCGGAGCATCCTCACAGGTTTGAAGATGCTGCAGTTCACAGCAGTTATTTCATGCCCAAGGATCCTTGAAGAAAGAGGAGCTTAGGTAGAGTCAGTGCTCCAGAGAGAAGCGTCCCCAGCCACGCTGCTTCTGCTCCCCTCTCGGGGTTTATATCATTACTATTTAGTGTAGAAACACAGTTTGAGAAAGGAAAACAGAAAAGCGATTTAAATAAAGTTCCTCTCCCAGAGATCTGTATTGACAGGTCCTCACGCTAAAGGGCTTTGGAGGTGGGCAGGGGTGCAGCAGGGCAGAACCCATCTCCCTGCTTCCTCTCCCAGTTTTGATAGCTTTCCATTGCCTCTCGCATGTTGCAGCTATCAAAGGAGGACTTACAACAAATTTGAAATAAATCCAACACTTAGCTACAAACATTTAAATTATCAGAAATCTTCTGTTTTGTAGAAGATAGACCAAGAGCTATGGAAGAGTAAGTAAAGTCTTACTTCACAGAGGTTTCTATCCCGTTGAGCCTGAAAGGTTAGATTAAGCCGTGCAATTATTGCGTTTGAAGATAAATTGTTTTTCAGCATGTGTTCGGTTCCTTCCACAAAGCATGCCAATTCGTGGCCAGGCTGTTAAGCGAAGAAGGCATTAGAAAAAAATAGAACAGATTTTGTGTTTATCTACAGAAAGAAGATGTAGTCCTAAACATGGCAACATGTCACACTTAAATGCAATATATTTTGCATTCTATTGAAAACTGATACAAGAACTTTGGGGGATTGTAAAACACAGAATTGTCATGTACGCCTGTATATCATGTATAATAACATCTGTCACATCTCTCAGAAAACCTCAAACCATAAAAGTAACCGCTTGGAAGTATAGTTTCAGCTTACACTGGGTTTCACCCTATCTGAGGAGGCAAAATTGGCTACACCTAGCACTGAGCACCTGAGGCCAGCCATCTCTGTCCCAGGTTCACTCAGTATTTAGGCACCCAACCATAAAACAAGGCCTTGCAGAGATTCTCAAAGCAAGAACCTGTACGTCTTGATTTGGAAGTCAAGCACGCGGCAGACTTTTGCCTGACTCTGGGATTGGTTCTTGTTGCACTGCTAAAGGGAGGATTTCTCCATCCCTTCCCACCACTGTTCATCACGCTCAGTTTTGCTGCTACTGCTGTATGAAAATCTTCCTCATAACCGAAAGCAAAAGTTGTATAAGGAGCAAAGTGAACAAATTTAAACTCAGTTAATACTGAAATTCTTGAGCAACTACAGTAGCGTAAAAAAACCTGACTTACCTCAGCAATGGGAAGACATGAACATGACTGAAAGTGAAAAGAGTGAGCATTAACATCCAGCATCGCAAGCATTCAACACACAAGTACATTTTTGTTGAGTTTCACAAGTCTCAAAGCGAAGTACTCACACTGCCAGCTGTCTCCCTACACGGGCAACCTAGAGACCTTTCCTCCTGCAAGAATAACAAGTGAGAAATCGGTATTTATTATCAGCTACTTTACAAGCATGCATTCTTACAGAATTAAGGTGCTAAACAGCCACTTACAAGTAGACGATTTGTATACCGGATAATTTCACGGACACTGCAATTCTGTGCTTGCACAGAGAGCAGCAAGCAAGAGAAGAGTATGTATGACAGCATGCTGGCATTCATGTGCAACTCAGTCTGATGGGTGACAGAAGAATAGGAGGACACTCCTTTTAATTGAGTCTTCACAAAATTCCCATTCTAATATGGAAAAACCCAACTATAAAACTGATACCAGGTGCCCACTATTTTTTCCCACTAGCTTGGACAGCATTTTAGAGAAATCAAACGTGGAATTGAGTCACCTTCTGCAGTGACTTTTCTATAGTACTGCGGAAATTCACAAGTGCTCCTCAGAAGTGATTAATTTGAGCATAATGATATCACACCCCAACAGGAAACAATGGTTAAAAATCTACGAAAGCTTTTTTTTTTTTCAGATGTGGGTTTTGTCTCCTGTGCTTATGTAAATTACAGTTCCATGAAAGCGAAGAGACAATAATGTCCAGCATTGCCCAAGTTCCTGAGAAAACACACCGCCAGGCTGCGAGCTGGCTTCCCCCTGGATTCAAAGCAGGACCTTTCTCAGAGAGAGTTGCCAACGCTGCAGGGCTCTGTCGAGCAGAGGGATGGACGGAGTTGTGGAATGGTGCCCGGAGAAGTTGTTACGCTGAATTACAGCTGCCAGAGAGTGATCCCATAGTCCTTGAGCCCACTTCTGCCAAGTGCAAGTCCACCAGTGTGCAGATAAGGATCAGGCCCTCAGATGTCACATCCCACCCGGTCCCTTTGAAGCAGAAAGGATTGGATGCAAAACCAGATCTAGGTGACCAAAATGGTATTAACTCGGAAACTCTCCCAGATGGAGTCTCAAAATCAGGTTAAATGTCTGCTAGAGCTTTCTGTGGCCACAGAGGCTTCCTTTTTTCAAGTTGCACACCTTGGCAGAGCAAGTGGTAGCCCTTCAGGTCTCTTTGAGATCCCCACTGTTGACTTTTAAGCTTCCCTCCTGCTATGCCTTAAATCCTGTTATGCCTCAAAATTCTTCTCAAGAAGCTTGAGCCTTCTGCTGGTTAGTCTGGCTGAAGGATGAGCGCGATCTCACTGGAAACTATTCTGGAAAGAGAAAACATAGGGTTGCAATTTGCTGGGGTTTTTTTTCTCTGGCATTTGCTTACAGGTGAGGGATTCATCTGGCTGAGTGGGGCTCCTCTGCCTGCCCGGGGGAGCGCAGGAGGCTCTGCCTGCTCCTCCTGCCCCTGCGTCCCTGCCTGCGCACCCGGCACAGGGTGGATGCTCCCTGCCTTTTCTTTGAAGTTCATCCTTAGATGATTTAGTGTGGGAAGCGTACCATCCCATCACTCAGCTACAGCTTTCACAAAAGCCCCGGGAAATACCTAGAAGCAGCCAGAAGCCCTCCCTTGGCAAGCTGAAGCTGGCAGCAGGCTACGTTAGGATGCACAGAGGCTCAAAAGCATATCGCAGGTAGGGATGGCGTTCATGAGCCGGGCAGTGGCATCTATCAAGGCACTGGGCTGTTAGAGAAGGGCTAAAGTCATCAATTTGTGATCGAGAGCCTGTGATTCCCTGAAAAGCAGTAAAGGGACTGCTGGGACAAGTAGGTCTCCCTTGAGGACACAGTTTTGCTCAAGCGGAGCAATGGGCATGCTGCACTCCGTTTCTTCAGCCGGTAAAGCCCCACGGCAAGAGCGAGAACAATTAGTTCAAAGCGTAAATCCCTGAAGGAGATAAATGACGTGCAACAGTTGTGGGACACTCGGTTTCTCCCATGGTTGAGGAAAGAATTTTACATGGTTTTAAAGGAAAGAATTCACAAGCATCTTTGATTTAGCCAAGGCTAGTGCAAGGAATATGGTAACAAACTGTGGGGACAGAGGGACAAGGGGCTCTTCATGACAGCCAGGAGTTTCTACTGCTGCTTGTTTTTAAGGAAAATACCTTCATTAGAAATCCCATTTTGCCCAGTAGCTGCCGCGCTCTGTCTTTGCAAGGATTTTACAAAATCTGAAGAGGTCTCTGGGGCCTCTTCACCTAAGGAATGATGTCTCGATGCAGCTGCCTGCTCTGTAACTAAAAGCGATCGATGGCATAAATTGGATGCAAGATAAATAATTAGGACCTTTCCATTAATGAGATGTAATTATGCTGGCTGGACAGTGAGCAGATCAGATAACTTCTTCCCCGGCCTACCACCCCCAAAAAATAAGATCTGTATTTTTGTCACAGGTTGGAAATCGGAGTGGCAGAGCTTCCAGAACTGCTCCTGGGTGGCTCCCCCACGGTTCCTCCTCGCAGTCCCTGTCTGCCAGCAGTGCCAGCACTATCTCTACATCTTTCCATTTCCATTCGATGGCTCAGTGAGATCCGCCTCATGCTCTTGTTGCTCCAGGATAAATAGGTCACCAGAAAAGTTGTATTCAATCAACAGTGAATCAGAAATCACCACAAGTCAAACTGGCAAAGAAAGAGCTTTCCATGTATCGGTTAGACGAGTAGTGGATTGGGCACAGGAGCAAGTGGCACCAGTTACGGCTTCACTTTGCAGAGTTTAGGCTCTATTCTGGCATGTAGAGGCTGATACAAAGACCATGGAAATTAATATTTGCTGTCATCCCAGCAAAAAGACCAGGTTTTATATATAATCTTTAAACACTTAGTTTTGATATTTTAGAAGTCTTCATTTAGATGACCAGCTGCGGCGACATATTTTCCCAAATATATTGTCATTTGTGTGTTAAATACAACCAGCATTTTTTTGTCCTCATGTCTAGATATCTGATCTCCCTCTGTTCTGCTCCCTTAATCTCCCTTTAATCAACACAGGCCAAAAAGTAGACAGGAAACAGAGGTTTTTTGACCATCACACAAAAAAGATGAAATAAATTCATAATATGTTCAGTAGCCAAATTGGAGCAGGTTGGAAGGTGGCTGTGTGAGTCCACTTCCCTCCACAAGCCTCAAAAGGCTGGTTGTCAAAGTGCGGAGCCACCAGTGCTAAGTCTGGTCTTTCTGAAGCTTTTTTCCTCCCTTTTAAACTTTCTGGCTGGAAAAAATCAGAAAGAAAGAACTGAAAACCAGGATTTTTAGGAAAGGTCACCAAGCTCAAAGTCCACAATGTAGAAATGTCCCCTACGTTGCAATTGGGAAACCTGAGCAGGGAAAGTTGTGGTGCTCAGCCTGGGGCAGGACCATGCATGAGGAGATGGTATATCCCTATCCTTATTGTTTCCCTGCATACTAAAGGATGCAGTGGGTCAGTGGAGTAAGGAAGGGGGCAGAGGGTCCTGCCAAGACCAGGGCAGCGCATCGGCTGGGTGTGCCGGGGTCAAGGCCACAACTTTCAAGAAAGAGGATTGTAAGATTTCAGTCCGGAACAGGTATTTGGAAAAGGTGAACACAAAAACTCTCCCAATATATTTCTGTCTTGCAGGCAGTTCTCTCTGGCTCCTTTGGAAATCCTCATCTCATGTCCTGTGCATTTGGGATATATTCTCCATGAGAGGTTGATTGCCCGAAAATGCCATGCAAATGCCCAATTTCCAGATAACTGTTTTAGCCTGGTCAGCGCAAACCTCCAGATCTGAGTTCTCACGAGAGAATTTGCATCCTACCGTTGTGTTTCCAAGAAACTCTGGATAGTTTGGGCTTTTTTTCATGTAGAAAAAAGGTTCCCTGTAGAAGAAAAACACCAAGATAACATACCAGCTTGTTTTACGTTTGCTGTGTACACTCATCAAGATGTAAGAGCTTGCAAAGACCACAAATGAAAAGATGCTATTGATAGTTTCATTTTCCAGAGATGAGGTGGTTTGGAGTATTTTTTTTTTTTCCTTTCTTTTAGATAAAGATGACATATGCTAGTGTAGAAATACAGGAAAATAGGGTCATTCTAATTCCTCCACAAAAGGATAAACCATTGCATAGTAACAGCAAGATTGTCTATGACAGAAAGGTGTAAAATCCAGATGAACTCAGGGAACATTTCACGTGCCAGCTTGAAGAGGGCAGTGGCACCTCCTGAGAGCTGCACCTTCTGTTCTGTCCTTGCAGATGGACCATGGGACATCCCCGGACTCAGGATAGCCTCTGTAGATAATGGAGCCTCCATTACTTTCAGAAGAGTTTTAATTAATTTGAAACAATTTAAACTAATCAAAACTAGTGGTGCTCAAGAGCTGTGAGACGGGGGAGCACAGCTGAGGAGAACCTTCAGAGCTGCGAGTCGTCCTTGTTTCATGCATTAACACAGCCAGCGGAGCTTTCCCGGGTTTTCTAGCAGGGAAGCTGAGCTTTCCAGCGAGTCATGATATTTAGCAAGAGCTGAGGCATCTAAAAGCGAAAAGCCCCGGCAGCAACACGCCACCCATGCTGGGCGTTGCACGTATTGCAAGTGCATCTCACAACCAACAGCCTCCGTAAGTAAGCAGAGGAAAACAGGAATTCCCACAGAGGTTGCCAGATCTCTTGTATTTTAAGGCTTCCCTGATGCCATTGTTCTCACTTCAGCATCCCCTTTTCTGGGCCTGACCGCTTTCACACCAGGAAAGAAAAACATTGCAGAGCTCTCAGGTCTTAAATCCACTCACCCTTCCTGGCTTGTCCCTCTGCGAGATGCCCCTGGGTGCTGGATGTCCTTCTCAACACGGCACACGGAGGAAGGCTGGATATGGAGGACAGCGAGACAGCACCACGCGTTCACCCCGTGGCTGCGTTAAAGCCCTCCACCTGCCATACCTGCACCGTAGCCCGCTTCCCATGCTGGAAGCATTGACAAACCACCTGCAGATTGCTTGATGGAAACACAGCAATCACAACTTCATAACAAAATAAGCGTGGATATTGGTTCACACCTAGTTGCATGAGTAAGAGCAGCCTGGCCCTCTTCCATAAGTCTTGGCAGTTCTTTCCGTACTGTATGTAAAGTAGGCTACGTTAGCACTAAAATGTTTTGAAACATGGGGGAATAGACCATGAGCTGGTCCAGTCCGTGCAGATGAGCTATGTAAGTCCTGGTGCTTTTACAGCAGACGAGGCCGTGGAGGTGCCAGCCGTGAAGCAGCGAGTGCTGGCAGCAGGGCAATCTCAGCCTGGGCTTCCCCTCTTGCAAGTTGCTTGTTTCTCCAAGTCCTTCTCCTGCTGACCCAAGGTTACTCGCTGCTTTCTCCATCGCTCAAAAGGACCTTCTTATTCTTTTCAGAGGCTTGGTGATCTACAGTCCAGCAGCCTAGGTATTTCACCTAGATTAAAAAAGAATTTCCCGATGTTTTCAGCGTTTTATACCTTACAGTGAGACCTCATATGAGACCTCTGAGACCCCCTTAAAAAGATATTCTTCCGCTGCATATGTGGCCCTTAGCAGGTTGGCAATTCTAGTAATATCTGACTGGAGCTGCTGCAGGATCTACAGTTCAGGAAAACTGCTTTGAAAATCAGTGTAACTACTTAAATTTCCCCTCAGTGCACGGCCTAATTCCCTTTGGAGCCTATCTCTAGAAGGATACTTTACATACTGCTTATCTAAGTTGGCAGTGATCAGTCTTTGCATCACTGTAGGAGCACAAATAGGCAGAAGGTGTCTGTAGAGAAAGGAAGCTGTTCTTGTGTGGTTCATATTCAATTTAGCAACTTGAACTTCTTCCCCCTTCTCTCCTTGGATCTCACCATTTCTTCTGACTCCGCACTTTACCTTTTTCTTCACGGGTACAAGACAGTCGTTGGCCTTCTTGCCTTACGTGAATGCAATGTCTAGGAGAGAAATCTCCACTATATTGATCTCTATGACAAACCAAGAAACTTCAGATAAACCAAGAAGATAGAATATATCTTAATGTCTGCAAAGACGTCACCTACGCCTCCGTCTCAGAGTGCAACAGAAAAAGAAACACTGAGATGGGGACTGTGTTCTCGCCCTCCCCCGAGTGTGGCCACACCAGGCGTGAGAAGATCTCAGCCTAGCCCAGAGCAATCGGAGTCAGGGCTTCACCAGGCGCTAAAAGCCCTGGAGGTGAGCTCCTGCACGGGATGTCACCTGCACCCTGCCTGGGAGAAGGACTCAAGGGCGTTATAGGTGCCCAGCAGCAGCGGGGAGGCAGAAACAGAGAGGTGAGGTGTCCCCCTCCTTGCCCCTGGCCAGAGGGCAGCCCCAGCCTTCTCCCTCCTCACCCCACTGTGGATGTCACAAAGCTTGTCCCAGAGCCAAAGACCTTCCTCCAGGTCAGGGCTTTGTTCAAAAAAGTTGCTTTTCACTGGGAAATTGGTTCCTTTTTTTTTACCTGGGGAAATAACCTGCTGTTACTTTTTTTCCCTTCCATAGCACTACACAGTATATAAACTCGGAAAAACAGACACACAGTCTCATTAAGTAATATGGGGTGTTGTAAGAGCTGGAACACCACCAGCAACCTGAAAATTGGGCAATTACAAACTCATTTGAGGCATGACAAGTCTAAATATGCTTTCATATTCCAGGCAAGAAAAACATAGAAGTAGGTTTCCCTGGTCCTTCTGGTCTCCCTTCTCACTTTTTTACCAATTTCAGGATTTATTGCATTTATCTTAGAAATGTGGGGCTCTGTGAGCACCTGTGAACAAGCTGTCAAGTGGATGGCATCTCCCACTCTGGCATGTGCTCTGGAACAAGCCACTGCTGGTGGGTCACTGCGGCCACAGCACTGGCAGAGGAGGGGGTCCATATCCTTCTTTCCATTGACACAGGGAATTTTTCTTTTTTGTAATTCATAAAATNTCACAGCAAAGAATTTCCTCCTGAGATCCAGCCTAAATCTACCCTCCTTCAATTTGAGGCCCTTACCTGTGTCCTGTCATAACACTCCCTGATCCAGAATCCCTCCCCATCCTTCCCGTGGGCACCTTTAGGTACTGGAAGGCCGCTATAAGGTCTCCCCGGAGCCTTCACTTCTCCAGGTTGAACAACCCCAACTCTCTCAGCCTGTCCTCACAGCATAGGTGCTCCATCCCTCCGCTTGGGACAAAACCACCGACATAGGCAATCAGTGCCCCATAAGAGGGATTTGAATCGGCTGTTTGTATGGCAAACTGTTGGCACTGTTTTAAACTCCCATCAGCACATCCCCAAAGAGGATTCCTTACAGATCCTAGTTTCTATTTGGCGGACAATGATATTGATATTATCTCTGCATTTGATAGGTCATAAGGAAAATCATTCAGAAGACACAGATCTGTCAAGCCGCAGCGTGCGTAAATTTTAATTGCCTTCCCTCATCTTTGAGACACAGGGCTGACCCCCCCATGGCATCACTCAACCCCACCACTGGACCTCCTTCCTCAGCGACGCAGCCAGGCGCTTACTATGTCAAAAGCAAGACTGGATTATTTATCGAGCTCCGTGTGCAGGGATCCCCTGTGAACCATCACAGCGATGGGTACAACTGTGCCACCAAGTGCTGTGCCTCGAAAGCTGCTTATCCCAACCCTGCTGTGCCTCTCCCAGCATCAGCCCCATCTCCTGTGGGGTGGCCGCGGCTGCTCTCACCCTACAAACCCTCATGCTCCATGCCCCACGAGCATGCCTTGCTCGTGGTTTGTCTATGGATGCTAATGAGGTGATACACCGATTAACCAGTGTGTCCAGGTCTTGATTCCCTCCTGCCGGAATGGGGAAGCCATTGGGAGCACGGAGGCATCACAAAATCACCTCCAGGCTGCCCAGCAAGGGGCTGCGCTGTTGGGAGGGGACCGTGTGCTGGTCTGGCAGCAAACCTGGCCTCGGGGTTGAATGGAACGAGGCAGAAGGAGATTTCCTGGCAGCTGGAGTAAGTGGAGCAGTGAGGAGCACCGGGCCGTGCCCTGCCACGGACGAGGATGCCATCATGTGGTCGAAGCCTTTTATTCGCTCCTCACTTTGCATATTTTTTATATTAAAAACTTTCCGCCCTCTTTTCCTTTTCATCGCCGGGAAATTCTCAGCTCTCCCTGACAGCTCCTTCTGGCAGGTGTGTATTTCACAAGAGTTTTGTCCAAGTAAATCCTGGGCATCCATCCCAAAATTGATTTAATTGGATGAAGAAGACCAGGAAAAATCACCAGGTGACTCCAACATGGGTCTTAGGGCTTTCTGCCCAGGAGGGCACTGAACCTGCGCACTGTGAGGGCAGGGTGATTCAGATACACAGCTCATTGCAAACCTCATCACTTTAATTAATTCATGGCCCATTTTACATAATGCAATCAGATAAGGATCACCATTTATTTGCACTGAACAAACAGTCTCCACAAGTATTTTCCCTGGAGACAGAAGATATTACGCATCTAGAGAGTGCTTTACATATATGCATTAAAATAGGTAACAGGGAAAGGATGAATCCTTAAATGCAGCCAGCAACAAATACTTGTGTGAAGGCTCATCAGTTTTATCCATATTGTTTATCAAAAACAGATCCCTGTGCTCTTGCCAAGCTTGAAGGCACCTTGCCTGCAAGTCCTGAGATGAAGCAACACCAGCTGTTTCTCCCACATTTTTAAGGCTGCTTTTGGAGGAAGCCACGCCTCTGGTTTTAATTTGTGCGAGAGCGAAGAGGAGCACAAGGTTGGGGACCCCGTTTCTGAGTCCTGCTCCAGACCCGAGGTTTTAGGCACTTTCTGCAGTGGTCTTCAAGTCTGGTCACCAATTCCTCCATTCATCCAGGGAAGAGGATGTAGGAGTTTCTCTTTCCGTCTCCTCCCTTTATGGAGGAAAGCTGGCTGGACAGCTGCTGCAGGTTGTCTTCAGAAACCTTTACTGAGGGCATCTGCTAAAACTGCCGTTGCTGGGCTTTTCCCCCAGAGCTCTTCTTCTCCAGAGGAAAGTGCAGGGAACTGTACATTTCTCAGAGGACAATGTTGTCCCAGGCTGTTCCCCCGTGCCACGTGTCCCTCCGCATGTGAGGCTGTTGCCCCTCAGCCTCTCCTGCCGCTGCCACCGGAGTCTTCTTGTCCCAGCAGAGCTGGTTCTTCTTGGGTTTTGGCATCAGAAACTCCACGCTTAGAAAATAAAGCATGAAGATATTTAACAGCAATAATCACGATGTAAAAGATCTTGGAATAACTGAAAGGCTGAGGTAGACCCCAGAGAGACCTGGGTCTGCCCCTGTCATCGCAGTGGGATTGCAGCAAAGAGCTGGAGGTCTGAAGTTGGCCCATGTGTTTTAGAGAGTAGTTTGGGATGAACTCTGCATCCCTTAAAGAGACTTCCTTTGGTGGTGGTCTCTCAAGGCTGCAAAGCGATGTCTGCAGGGTTTGGGAGTTGGCACGTTGGACTGTCCCATCAGGGAAATGGGCAGGTCTGATGAGATACCTCTGGCAGGTCCCTGGAGGGCTAGACAAGGCAAGTTAGATAAATCGGTAGGCACCTCTCTATATGAAATGCGGACTTTGTTCTATTGTCTGAAGAAAAAGAGCATCTTACTCTCTGAATTTTTCCCAATTTAATTTATGCCTTGGATAACTGAAGTTGTTGAAACCCTTCACATTTTTTCATAAAAATGTGTTAAATTGTGGCAAACTGGAGAGTTCTGTGATGTAAACCATGAGTATCCGTTCATACAGGTGGAGTCATCCGTTTCTTTGATCCTGAAAGCAAGCTAGGATTTGGTGTGAATCCAGACCTCCCTACATGAAAAGCACTTGTGCACCCATCACAGCTCCCACTTTCCTTGTTCACCAAAAAAAATGAGCACTAACGCAGCGTCGTACGAAAGACGCTCCCTCAGCTGGTGTCGGTTAGGCTGGTTTGGGGTATAGCTCACTGGTGTGGGCAAGGGAAGTAAGTTGTTCCCTTGGCTCATGGGGAAAATGTCATTGGTGAAAAAACCCAACACCAACATGGGAATTATTAAGGTGCTCTTAGACGACAGAGTGAAAGATTTGATAAAAAAGTGGTCTTTGGATTTGATTGAGCTGGTGCAGCTTTTGGAGTCCTCCAGGGACTAAAGTCCATGGCAGAAGAGAACGGAGATGCCATAGGTGCAGGGACATGAGTCTTCAGTCAGAGCAGCCAAGCCCTCACCAACACCATACTGCTGTTTTGGCTCAGGAAAGTAGGAGACTTTCAGGTCTTCTTGGCGACACTTTTGAAATAAGAAAGAAGGAGGTTTATAACGTACTGCAGAAAACAGCAAAGGCTGCGAAGAATAATCTTGAGTATTTAACTGCTAAAAATGTTTCTGTAATCGTGTATTTTTAATGCTGTTCCTTAGTGCAACCCTAGGTTTATGAGGGAAAGAGTAAAACTGTGAGTTGATAGTCAAGACACTTTGAAAGCAGCCTATTTCAGGTCTGTGTGGATGGATCAAAGGAGGAAAGGATATTGTGCAGGGACTTTAGTGAGAATGAGATTTCAAAACTTACAGAATGCTAGAGAATATTCTCCATTCAGATTTTCTTTTCTGATTCACACTCATCAAAACAATCACGACAATCAGCATGGATTGTAATGAAACTGCAGGAGATCTGGACTGAAACTAAAATCCATCGGCACACCTATTGTCTGCTCTGAATCCCACAGACCCAAATTTGAAAAGTGCTTGACTATTCAGATTTAGGTACACATGTAAGTTATCTGACTTTTGGAGGATCTATACAATTGCAACTCTGTTTGTTTCAAAGCTTAATTCTCTAATTTTAATAAAGCTAGAGGGTCTTTACGCGCTGACCTGGAAGTTAAGGATTGCTCTCAGTTTGGTCTCTTTTCATTGCTTTGAGGGAAAGTTCATAGCCAAGAAACATGGCCGAACTCGTTGGGAATCCTCGCACTGCATTGACCGTGATGCCCCTAAAAAAGACCTGTTGGAGATGGAGAAAGGTTAGAGCATAGGAATATACTGGCTATTTTAAGAAGAAGAAAACATTGAACAAAGTCATGGTGGGATTGTGAAGGACCAAATATTGGTTTGCTCAGGAGACAGGCTCTCTGCCGGTCTTTGCTGAAGTCTGCGCTGGAGAACAGAAACGCGATGGCAGAAGTCACTGGTTTGGTATCACTGTTCCAGTCTCCTTATGGACCCATCCTCTGCATCCACCAGCAAGAGCTACAAGAGGTAGAGGGTAAAAAATGTCCCAATGCCACTGCAGGTAGAGCAGGAAGCAAGAAATCTAGAACATCTTCCAGTGTTGCCCTACCAAACTACAGTCCCTCCTTCCCTGTGCATACTTAAGCATGCGGGGGTCACGCACACCCCCGGGTACAAGAAGAAAGCTGTTGCTTTCATGCAGCAAATGCTCGGACTCCTGGGGCTGGGTCTGTGGGTGCAGGAGATGTTTGGGAAGCGGGGAGGGAGCGATGTGGCTGTGAGCCATCCTGGCCAACGTGGGCACTGTGTCACGCAGACTGTTTTGTGGCTTTCACCTTTGAGCATAGAAACAATTTCTCAATCAGCAGAAAACTAGACTTTCTCTGTGCCTTGCTGAGAGCTAGCTCTTGCCACCAGCTTTGGGAAAAAAATATTTGATAGAAACTGATTTTTTTCACTCGTGCGTTCCTAAGGTCAAGCTTTAGTGCTCATACATATCCCAGTGTTTGCTTTCGTCAAGATAATAAATATGAATATATGTAATATAGTATATAATAATATATATAATAAATATGACTTCCCCTTCTGCTCAATATATATATTTTTTGAAAGATGCTGGCGCTTACAAGACCCTGTGTTTTTTAAGTGCTTGAACAGTAAAGTGCTTTCTGGAAAGTGGAGAAGGGGCCCTTGTCACTTCTCGCTCCTGGCGTTGGCTTGTCTCCCTTCGAAAAACCCCCTCATTGCAAACGTTGCTGCCTGGTGATGGCAAGGAATATCTCTGCTGGCCTGTTTCTCACAAAATTACCCCGTTAACCACCCAGGCTAATCACTGTGGTCACTCCTCTAAACACCAGAAATTTAGAATAGACATGAAAAGTAACATCAGCAAAGGAAGCGCTTCCAAGCTCTACAAAGGCAAAACTCCCACAGCTGCTGTACGAAAACATGGAAGATCTCGGCTCTAAGACCAGAAGCCATAGATTAAAGTATCTAAGCAGTATTTCCCCTGAAATGCTGAGCTCTGCAAAACACAACCACATCTTGTATACAATAAATCCAGTGCACGGTGCTGACTTGTACCAGACAGAATCAAAACATCTTCCCATTGTTTAGGATAGAGTTTGCAATGTGAAATTGCACTGTTGGGATATTTAGAATATTACTTGATTTATTGGGCTCTTATTTTGTTAGGAAAGATAGAATTTTCTGGGAGGAAATTTAAATTTTTGCAGTATCCATAAAGTAGCACGACGGAGCCAAGTTTAATAATAATGAAGATATATGAAGAAAAGCCCAGAAGCATCAACTAATCTCATCATAATGAGCACAACTGACCTCAGAGAAAGAAGAGGGCTATAGTTACAATTTTTTTTGTGTGCCAGGCAATTATTTTCATCACTGCGAATGCTCTTCCTTTGTCCCAGAATGAAAACATCCAGACCTGGGCTGCCATTTGTCATCTCTGTGTTTCCTAACTTATAAAAAGATTTTTCCTTATGAGAGAAGGATCTATCACTCTTATCTTCAATTGTTACTCGACCGTATCCCCAGCTTTGGTCCGGGTGCCAGGCAGAAGAGCAGGAAAACTGCAAGAAGCTCCGACCTCAAACAAACAAATCTAAATGCCCGGGCTGAGGATGAGGATGGAGAGAGAAGGGAAAACACATAGAAATTCCCTTCTCAGCCATCCTGTCTTTTACTGTGTGCCAGGCTGCCCGTACAGGGCAGGTACCCTGCGTAGAGCCTGGGGCACCCTGACCCTCCTCCGACCACCCTGGCATGGTCTTTAACGTCTCTCCCAGTGCCTGTTCAACATAGGAATATGACTTTCTTCACTCAATGGCAAAAACCGAACCAGTCTGCAGGCTCCTGGGACAGCTGCCGCAATGTAGTGGCATGTTGGCAAATATTTAAATCACACCAACTTGTGATTTTGCAGGTTATTTTTCTTTTTGTAACTTGTCACTTTCCCCTCAGAATGTGAAAACTGACACTTTGGAGCCAAAAGCCCACATGATGTTTTGATGACAACTTAAATGCAGATTTATATCAATATCAGAAGACGTTGCTTCTCATAAGCGTGCACTGGCAGTGCAATAAAGCTGCAAACCCTGGTTCTCTGCCATTCACATTCAGCGGAGGCAAAGTTTGCAGGCAGAGCAAACAACTTTTATTACACTGACAGACAAAGTCAGAAAGAGGAGATAAGTATTTTTTGGCACATAGCCCTTCTTCAGATTTGAAGCCAAAGCAATTCTGATTTAAGAGCATTTTCAATCAGCTCTATCTTGGTGGAAAATGAGGGCGAAGGCAGCATCAGTTCCACCAAAGCATTGCCCAAGGCGACCCAATGCACCTTGGGTGCCAGCACGGTCCCGCTGGAATCAATTCCCATTGACTTCGGTGTCAGTGGGAACCATTTGACCTCTGCGTTTTGTCAAAACAATCACGGAAGCAAGAATTTCTACCTCTAATTTATGATAAATCACATCCACAATTAAATGCACTCACACGAAGTGTTATTTTAAGTTAATTACACCAGCAGACTGTGACCCCCAGTCATTCATTTTTTCATTGCTGTAAGGTGCATTGTTACTCTCACTATAATGATTTAGAAAGAATCTGCGCTATAATTACCTACTGTCATTATTATAATTCAGCAGTAACTGGCTTTAGCTGTCTCTCAACCCTGCAGATAGGTTTGTAACAGCCACTGTATTTCCCAAGTGAAAATTAAATCCCTAATACCCAGATTTTACTTCAAATATCACTTACTTTCAGGCCCTCGTTCTGGTAGCTCTGCAAGACACAGTCAAGAATCCCTTTGTACTTGTTTAAATAAACTCCATCTGCCTGAAGTCGACTTTTCACAACGTCCATTGGCGTAGCAAACACCCAGGAAATGGCTCCTAGAAAAATGCAGTAAAAAGTATTTGAACAATTTCTTCTCTCTATTTCCATGGCCACAGGTTCAGTGACCTCAGAAATTCACCTCTCGTCTACCACATCCTATTCATGGGATTTTCATTTCAGGACATTCACCCTGCTCAGGCACAGGAACGGTATTTCTGGGAGCAAAGTTCCCTGTTTCTGGAAGAAGCGGTGAGATTTTTTGGGATACGCTGGTAATCAAATGCAGAGAGCCCCGGAGGTGCTCCCCCAGGTGCAAACACATCTTCTGCCGTGCTTCTGGTGGAGCATGGAGATGCCGTGGGAAGAGCCTGAGCTGCAGGGAGCTGCCGCTTGGGGCAAGGTAAAAAAAAAAATCTGGAGTCCTCAGATAATACTGTTGAAAAACAAAGTTTGAACCGCGAATGCAAATAAGAGGCTGGTCCATCTCATGCAACCGGGACTAGGCTCCACACAGCTGAGACACATCATCACTCCTATAAAGAAACCCTCTCTTTACATTGATTAGCCTGCAGCTGAGTGGGGTGTGTTGTCCCTCTGGAAAGGTCAATGTATGACCAGAATACGTGGCCCAGTTGGACAGGCAAGAGCTACGTGAGTGTGGGGGCATACCAGAGAAGCTGTTTAGATGGGCCAGGGCTCTTGTTTATTTGCAGGAGAAACGGAGAGGGCATTTTGTAATCATGACCTGAGCTAAGGATTGATCTGCATTGAGGGGTCTGCAATTGAGAAATGGCCGAGAAATGGGGAGTGGGTGTAGAGGTGGCCGTACAGAGGTAAGCATGGTGGGGCATGAGCATGCTGGTCTCGCTGGCAGGTGTACACCGGTAAAAAAAGGAGAAGATCAGTAAAGTAAGAGTCAACTCTGCTGCGTGCAGGTAGGGTGCACACCCTCCTGGTGGGCAGCCAACAGGTTGAAGTCCTCTTCTGGAGGCATCTTGGCTGCCGTGTGTCACTGGCAGTGGGACAGGCAGGCTGCCGCCAGACATCCAGGGAGGTGGAGGTGCCAGCTCTGTTCCCTGTCGCTGACATTGAGCCTGATGAAGACCTGATAACGTGACTTCCATAAAGTTTGTCAAGTCATAAAGCGCAGCTGTTGGTGCCAAGGGACCTGGCCCTGGGGGAGGAAGGTCGTTCAGCCCCCTGTCTTCTGGTGATGAGAAGGATGTGGTGGCCCCCGAGCCACCCCCCAGGGAACCTGCCTGTCCTTGTTTTGCCAGTGTTGTGGGGAAAAAAGGTGCTTACCTGCTACACCCCCCGCCAGCCAGATGGAGGTGGGACTAGGGGCAATGCATCCGTCAGGGTTAATCCAGCTACAGAAAAATGTGTAAGGGATGAAATAGAGGCAGTAGCCAGGAACGTCCCTCAAAAGCATTGCTCCCATGCCTCGGTATATTCCTGCTATCCCCTCTTTCTGTAGGACTGTCCTAAAGCAGTGAATTGGGCCTCGGTACACAGGAAATCCAGGAAATGTGGGCTTCAGTTTAATGTCTGCTGCAAAAAAAATATAACTGTTATAATAGCTATATTGCTACCAAACTCCTCTCAAAAGCCCACTGCCATCCAACAGAAATTGATGCCATCCATTTTGCTTTGCTGGAGTGAAGATGTACTGCGGGGAAAAAAGGCTTTTGGAAAGAAGACTTAGGTCCATTTCAAAAAGACATTTAGATGCTTCAGGACAGATTTTTTTTAGATACTTTGTATGCCTGCCAGTGTGTGTCGAGTGAGATTTCCAAATGAATTTAAGGCCATGCACCTAAATTTCACGGATTTTGACCACATCTGGTGCCAAGCTGCATCTGTGAAAGCCGTGACATCGTCAGAGTCTGGCCCTTCTGATAGAGAGGACCGAGCTGCTTTTGGAAAGGGCATTAGGTTGCTGAGCTGCATGAAGGCTTTTAAAAATAGACATAATAGTATTTTATCAAAGCCATACAAAAATGTCAACATTCCACAGTTAAACACCACAACTGTAATCAGGAGGAAGGTGTTTGTGAAACTGCTGAAATCCAAGCTGTGGAGCTCTGAAGCCGTGCCGTCTCTTCCTTTGGCTGTGCATGGGCTCGGTGGGGTTTCATAGAATCACAGAGTGGTTTGGGTGGGAAGGGACCTTAAAGCTCCTCCAGTGCCCCCCCTGCCCTGGGCAGGGACACCTCCCACCAGCCCAGGTTGCTCCAAGCCCCGTCCAGCCTGGCCTTGAACCCCTCCAGGGATGGGGCAGCCACAGCTTCCCTTGGCAACCTGTTCCACTCAAGCAGAAGCAGCTCCTTCTACCCGCAGCTTCTGGGGAGGTTACAGCTGCCCACTGCCATCCTGCCGTGTCCCCTCCTCACCCGTCTTGCCTGTGCCTGGGTACCTGGAACCCTGCCCTGAATAAGCCATCAGTTTTTCAATGTACACGTGAAGTTTTGGGGATTTATGGGCAAATGTATGTGGGATTGAGAGTGTGCAGCAGTAGGTGGGGAGTTGGCATTACTGCTGTGATGCTGCTGGTGGGATCTCCAGGGGACTTGCTGGTCCTGCCCCATGGCTTGTGGGGAAGGCAGCTCCTGCGGCTCCTGGTCCTGAGCAGACCTGCCCATGTGTTCATTATAGATCCCAATCAGCTGGAAATGCCAGTGGAGATCTAATCAACATCATTGATAAAAACCGTCCCCTCGAGCTGCGCAGGATGGGGTCCATCCTGAGGCTGGAGGAAGCACCTTCAGCTCAATTGCGGTGGCACAAGGCAGCAGAGAGCTGGGCCTGGAAGCAAAGTTGTCCTAAAGCTCTTGGTAAACACTGAGGACTGGCAGAGAAAGGAAAAAGAAATTCTTGCTTCCTACCTTCGATGTAGGTCTGCGTTTGCATCTGCAGCCTTATCTTTACCAGGTCCACAGGAGTGCCGATGCCCACAGAGACGCACCCTGCCACGATGCTGGCCAGAGCCACATCGGCGAGCACCGGCGCCCGGCCCGGGTCGCGTTGGTGGAGCTGGCTGAGGAGCCGCTGCGTGTTGCTGAAGACACCGAAGACCACAGAGCTGTAGACGGCGATGCTGGCCAGCGGGAAGGACATGCCTTTGAAGAAGCCGGCCACCTGCCCGGGGAAGGGAGCAGGAGTTAAGAGGGTGAACAGGACTGAGCAGCATAAAACCCAACGTGTCTATTGGGCCAGAAATGTAAATCAAGTAGCAGGAGTCTCCTGGAAACAGCTGTTTGCACACGCTAATTAATTCATACTGCTAAAGACTCGTAAAGGTTGTGCGGGATACGGGATATGCTGAGAGCAGAGGAATCCACCCTCTTCTGGCCAGCTTCTGTGCTGGCCTCACCAAAATCAGCAAAATTCCTGCGGCAGAGCTTTGCCAGCAGGTAGAGGCAAACCATCCCCTGCGGGTGTAACACCCTGACCCATGCGGGGACACGGGCAGTGTCATTTACCACTCCCTGCCAGGCATCTCTCTTTTCCCTATAGGAATAACCAAGAGAGTTACCTTAGAGTTGAGCAAGAGAAGGCTACAGGGATTTGCAGGCTCAATTGCACCAGCTTTATTGATCTTCATATAACTGCTGGTGCCAACAGTGATTTTGTGTGATTGCTTTATGTATTTATCTATTTGCATTTTCTACCAGTACATTTTAAGTAAGACAAAGTACTTACAGACTCATTTCTGTACACAGTGAGAACACAGTTGAGTGTATTTCCATACCCTTGTCCAGCTTGCAAACGAGTCTGCAAAAGACATTCATAAAATGCAATTAAAATCCAATGCTTCCAGCCCAGTGAAATCTCACACTACGTAAACAATATGTACTTTGCTTTGAGAACGAATCCTTCCTTAGTTGTAAAGAAAACAGAGCAATAAAAGAAGATATACGTGCATCCACCCGCCCTGAACTTTGCCAGAAGCGGAGCTAGAGGGGATCTGAGAGGTCTGAAACTTTCTGCAACATCTGGAATCGATGACTGTCAAATTGCTCTCGAGCCCGGAGCAGCTGCCCTGGCCCGGCAGAGTGCTGGTGTGCAGAGCTGCCATTGGCAAGGGCCTGATTCATGTGGAAATCGGAGAGTGATGTGCTCTCCTCTGTCTGGGGACTCTCGGGGGAGGTTGGGATGTGTTGCTGAAGCTGGGAGAGGAGAGCCCCTCCGGGAGGCTTCCAGGGCCCTTCCCATCCTTGGTGGGGTTTAAGACATAGAAATACTAAACCCAGCCAAAATAATTCAGAAATTCTCCATGCATGGCTCAAAAATAGATTTTTACATTATGTCCAACAAAGACATTTTGTTTCTGGAAAGCAGGGGTTGTATGCCTTCCAAAAAATGCCTACAACAGCTGTAAGAAACGGTGCGTAAATCCTGACAAAACCTGTGTCATTCAACATGCTTTCCCTCCTCACACACACACACATTTATACACACACGCACACGTATGTTTAGATCATCTTTCATTCAAGCCGCTGACAAGTTTGCAATAAAAATACCCTAACGAGCGATGCATTTTTGGGGCTTAGAGGTGTGTGAGGAAATGGAAACCCTGTTTGGGTCGCAGGACCCGGGGCTTCAGCAATTAACCTTGGCTGAGCTGGAGCTCCTATTTTTATAGGAGGACACTCACAAGTGCTCTGTTGGGGGTGTTTGTAGGGAGTGGGGGCAGCATTTCTGGTCACATCCATCAGCATTGCTGCTAGAAGGAATGACAAAATGAAGCCTGGAGGGACAATGCCGACCTGTGCCGGAGGGACAGTGCCCAGCCCCCTCCGGTGTCTCAGCCCCGGCTTACACCGGGGGCGAAGCAGGAATGTTATTTGGGAATTTAAAGCCCAAAGGAGTGAGTGTCCTCTGGAGTTCATGCCTGGGGAGAGCTTTTGGACAGCAAAGAGCAGGTTGAATGACACAATGGCTCTGCCCAGAGCCCTGCAAGAGCCTCGCTGGTGGGGTGCCGCGGGGCGACCCTGGGGGCCAGAAAAAAAGGCTGGAAGCCCAGGCTCACCCCTCTCCCTGGCGATGCTCCGTCCATCCGTCTGCCCGCACTGAGCCCTGCTCCGTGCCTGGCCAGAGGCCACGGGGAAGGCGGCAGCGAAAGCAGAATATTTACTGAGCCCTTACAAACAAGCCGGTACAGGAAGATGCCGGCTGCGGCTCCCGCGGGGCACATTGTGCAACGCAGGGGCGGTGGGTGCCGTGACTCACGCCGGGGGGAGCGGGGACGAGGGGGGGACCGGCTGCACCCCGGGCAGCTCGGCACAGGGCGACCATGGCGCACAGCCCGGCGTTCCCTCCCGGCTTCGTTTGCAGGCTCAGCCAGACATTTCCATTTTGCCTCCACGGGCTTGTTTTTTTTTCTTTTACACAGTAACCAGGTACGTAGAGGTTCAAGTTAATACGGTTTTTGACTAACTGAGTGTCCTCACGAGCCGCTTCTCTCTTGCCCCTATGCCCCTTAGCAAAGCTGTTAATGCCCAGCGCTGAAATCCCTGCTGGCATCTCTGTCAAAGTCAGCTGATGGCAGCATGGATGTTCCTTGGGAAACTTCTCCTTTCTGTTAGGTTTTAATTAGACAGGTCCTTGGGTGACACCCAGCAACTGGAGAAAGTCCTGGGGAAATGAATGCAATGTGGAGGATAGAACATGAGTAAATGTAGAACTATTTACAGTGGAAAAAGAGCTGCTTGGGTTTGGTGGAAGCTGCGAAGCTGGGAAGGGGCCAGCTGAGGGAGGATGCCTGCCGGATGGGAATGCTGGTGCAGATATCACAGACCCCTCCAACCTGTCTTCTAGTCTTGACCTCTCCTTCGGGTGGGGAAGGACCCCCCATGCCCTGGAGGCTGCGAGTGCAGCTGAGCTGCCCCTTTCACAGATTCACAGAACGGTTTCGGTTGGAAAGAACCTTAAAGATCATCCAGTTCCCCCCCCTGCCCTGGGCAGGGACACCTCCCACCAGCCCAGGCTGCTCCAAGCCCCGTCCAACCTGGCCTTGAACCCCTCCAGGGATGGGGCAGCCACAGCTTCTCTGGGCACCCTGTTCCAGTGCCTCACCACCCTTACCGTAAAGGATTTCTTCCTGATATCCAATCTAAATCTACACTCTTTCAGTTTGAAGTCATTACCCCGTGTCCTATCATTACACTCCCTGTCTTAGCGCTGTGTAAAAAACCCTCCTTTCCACTTCCCTTCCGCTAAATTTGGAAAGATAACAATTCTGCCTACTTGATATTCCCAGGCCATGCCCAAAGCCAAGGGCAGCAGAGGGGTCAGCCTGACAGTTGTCTTTATAAGCACTGAAGGATGGGCTCGCTCTTTCTTGGCAGCCACAAACGCGATGCTTCCCAGCAGGATCCTCTCTCAGTTGTTGCCAAAACTCCCCCAAACCTGGCAGTGACGCCCTGACGGCCAGCCCAAGATGGGGATTGCCTTGGCAACCCTGGGCAGAGCCTGCCTGCACTGCCCGTGCCCTGGCAGGCCATCTCCTCATCCCAGGAGAGCCGGCTGCCTGCAAGGGGATGGCTGGGAAAGGGATGTGGCGGGGGCTGTGCTGGACCCTGCCTGCTCCCCATCGCCCTCCGAGGGTCTCTAAGGTTCAAAGAGGACCACTGGCTCCTGGGTTTGCCTCCTCTGACAGCCCCGCCTGGTGCCGGCCACGAGGCTTGAACCAGACGAGAGCACATGGACAGAGCAGTTGAAGCAATGGAAGCTGGGCAGAGATGCCTATCACGCTCTACAAAAGGAGAAAAGAAAAAGAACAGGATCTCCCTCGACATCTTTGCATCACTAGGGATGGTCACCTCGGTTGGGTCAGGCTGTATTGGTGTCTGCACGGGCTTGTCTGCATCATGCTAGCAAATATCTTCTCACGTCTCTAATTCCTCCCCTCTGCGGAATAACTGTCTGGCAGGAATGATTGCATCTCATTGCCCTGGGATAACAATTTCAGCACTCTGCCCTTCCAGTGTTGCCAACACTAGGAAAACACATAAAAAATGTGCCTGCGGCAAAACAAATATAATTCCCTTGTTGCCCTTTGAATACTTGTCTGTGGCAAAGTTCAATAAAACATTGGCAGAACCGTTCGGTAAACCACATATTAAGTAAGGCCAGGTTTAATTTTCAGCATTAATCCTCACTGGACGAACTCACATGTGTCAGCCAGTTCTTTTAGTTTCTCATCTGAAATGAGCACGGGAGAGGAACAAAGGCTAAAGTCTATGAAAACGTTTCTACCCGGGCTAAATCCCCCCTTGGGCTGGCGGGGGAAGTGAAGGTCTTTTGAGGCGTCATCTCGAGAGAAGCCACCCCTCATCGGTGGGGTTTTGGGTGGTGACATGAGAGCACGGTTCAAAGGGGTTTACCTTGATGGTGTCCAGGGGGTGGCCCACAACCACGCTGGCGGCTCCTGGGGATGAAAGCAAAGTATGACACAAACCGTTGAAGATTTTGTGATGGGACAGGAGGCGATGGGTTTATAGAGGAGGAGGAGATTTCCATAGGAACGGACATACTGGGCCAGAGCAACACCCAGCGCAGTCTCTAACAAGCAAAAGCTGGGCAAAAGCGCTTGGATGTTTTCCCCTGAATGCTCTCCTGGACTCCATCAACTTTACATCTCAAGGGCATCCAAGCGAGAAGAGGAGGTGGTGGATTTGTATGTCCTCTCCGTGAACAAACCCTCTCAGATTCTTGTAAGCTCATGCAAATACTTAGCCTCAAAATGGTGAAATTCAGGTTAGACAGGAGGAAATGCTTTCCCCTGGCTCAGACAGCAGTGCACTAGAGCCAGCTGATGATGGGGACTGTGAACCCCCGTCCTTTGCTGTTTTAAGAGCAGTTTATAGAGCTGCCTGTCAGGGATGGTTCAGATAAAGAGGATCCTGCCCTGTATTGATCCCATGCAGGCTCATTCCCCATGGTTCTCCCAAAGAAACTGTCCCATTCCCCTGCACTGTCCTCTTCATGCCACTCACTGCTAGGAGCCCCCATGGCAGGACAGAGCACGGTTTGGTTTTCCCCGTCTCCGGGAGGACGGAGCAACCCGTGTGCCGTGACCAGGATATGGTTTTACATGGTTATAGCAACCACTGCTGGGAGTTTTCAGGGTGTTTGTGGAGACGGTGGGTACTTTGTGCTGCTTCCATGCCTGCAAGTCTCCGTGCAAAACAGTGTCCCCAGGTGCTTTGGAGACTACATTAAATTTCCCACTTAGAGTGGAGTGGGACCAAAAAGAGCATTATGTCCTTGGTCAACACATTATGACTTTATGCAAAAAAAAACCTGTTATAAAATGTCCCCTCTCCTCCTGGCCCTTAACCTGGGACCATCTGCGGTCTAGTGCTAGGCATGAAAACTGGCCGCTGCCACCCACAGGGGTGGCTGGGCATCCTGTCCCGCTCCCGGGGATGTGCGGCAACAGGACAGGCCAGCGGGGCCCACTGCGTGATGCAGCCTCCGCAGGCTCCAAACATCCCAAAATCTCACGTAACCTTTTGGCAGAGGCTCTGGGGTGTTTTTGTTTGGGTTTTTTTTTCGGGTCAGCTAATCTATGAGCCTCAGCTGGCCCCTCAGGATCCGTGAGCCATCTCACATCCATACGCCCAACCTGGGAGCGGGGGCAGAGCTCTGGGCTGCAGTGGCCAGTGTTGCCATTGCCCCTTTGCCCGTCCGGGGAGGGGGGCAGCTCAGCCGTGCCCTGGATCAGCTGTTAAACCCAGCGGGAACTTTCGCCTTTCCTTTCCTTTCCGCTCTCTGTTTTCCCGGTGTTTGCAATCAGCATGTTCAGCGGGAGGGATCGATCCCTCGTCCCGGCATGGAAGCCTCCCCCCGGGGGGGGGTGCGGCTGGGCGACCCCGCGTTGGCTGCGGCCCGCCCCGGCTGCTCGCCTCCGAGNCCCCGGCTGCTCGCCTCCGAGCCCGGCGCTGCTTCCAGCCGGGAGAGGAAGGGACGGAGAGCCGGGGGTGTGCGGGGTGGCTCCGGACCGTGTCCCCCACCCCCCCAGCATCACCCCTACCGCCGCTGCGATTTTAAGTATCCCGCCCGTGGAATTGGGATCAAACGGCACTTCTGAGCCAAAGCGAAGCAACCCGCGCATCCGCCGGCGGGAGGCACAGAGCGCAGGTTCACGTAGGATTTAATTCCCACCCAGGCTCCGGTCCCTGTTCCCCCCCCTTCCCGAGCCCCCCGCAGCACTTACCGCCCACCCAGCCCGCCGCGAAGTCCTGCAGCTGGAAGCTGCCCATGCTGCGCCTCCCAGC
>VXBO01008299.1:656686-679226 GCA_013400135.1 Rhinoptilus africanus | reverse complement strand
GGGTGTCGCCCCGCGGGACGGGGTGCTGCCGCCTCTCGGGTAACCGGGGTGGGACCGGGCTCCTCTTTACGCTGGGGCTGGCGGTGGAAAAGCAGCGTCGGGGGTTTGCGTATGAAGGGGGGGGGAAATCAGGGGTTACTGGGGAAGTATGCTATAAATCCTTAAATTAGGGATGCAAATCCAGAGATAAAGAGCGTAACTCGCACAGCCTTACTCGATTGAAAAGCATCTCCGTTTGCTTCACCGAAATCGCACCACCCCGTCTTTTCAGGAGACACCCCTGATGTTTAGACTATCTTTCCAGGAGATACCCCCGATTTCTGTGCTATCTTTTCAGGACATATCCCAGTTTTCTCTATTTTGGCAAGCAAAGAACAATTGCACCCTACCCGCTTCCTTCTCCACGGCATTCACGATTTCCTTGTACCACTCTTACCTGCTTCTCCCTCACTCCTGACTTTCCCAGAGTCAAGACCCCAGCTCTGTTTAGTTCCCCTTTCACGCAAGACGCTCCTTTTCACCCTCCTCTATCATTTATTTTTTTTAAAGTCTTTGAACTGGGCAGGCAGAACTACAAGTAATAGGAACAAACCAGGCATTGTGTAACGTAAGGATATTTTCTGACTGCAGACC
This sequence comes from Rhinoptilus africanus, assembly GCA_013400135.1. Taxonomy (NCBI): domain Eukaryota; kingdom Metazoa; phylum Chordata; class Aves; order Charadriiformes; family Glareolidae; genus Rhinoptilus; species Rhinoptilus africanus. The sequence goes on along the minus strand of VXBO01008299.1, from coordinate 678,593 downwards.
CTTTTCTGGTAATTCCTAACGTGCCTTTGTGATTAAGACTGAGGACTGTGTTCTGTTTCCTGAAGAGTAAATACCCGATTTTGAGCCCAGCCTGGCTATGGTGCCTCCTGGGTGGCACTCTCAATCAGTAAAATCTAACGTCTTACACCTGAGCAGCACAAAACCACTCAGCAGCAGAACATCCCTCTGCTCCTTCAGCAGGTCACTGGTGTCCCTGTGCTCCCCGACTCCACCACAAAACTCCTCTTGGACTCCCGGGGCATGACTTTGCTCCACAAAAGATGCACTGGCCCTTCAACACCGAGCACATACATCTGTCTCACCTGGCTGTGGTTTCCGACAGCCCAAGGTGGATTTTGTTCCACAGAGGTCACGTTTCTGCGGACAGAAGTTCCTTGGGTCAGTTTTGGAGGCTTTCTGAAACGGTTGGCATCAGGTTTGCTGCACTGCCTTCCTGGAATACCAGATGGGGTTTTGTTGAAATGTATTTTGTCTGCACGTTCTGGTAGCTATGAAAAACACTGAGAGGTCATAAACAAGAAATCCTGAACACCAAAATGCTGGCTGAAAATACATATATTTATTTTCTGAAATAATTAGTATTTTCATTTCCATTGATACATAAATATTTTCCACAAAAGGAGGCATAATTATTCAAGCCGACCTTAAAACAATGTCCCCTTATGTGCGTGCACATATAGAGATGAAACCTTACCACTGACTTGGCTGAAGGGAGCTTTTGTCTAGAAATCACTTATAGAAATCCGATATTAGGTGCATAGTTATCAGTTTAGATAATCTACACCTGAAACTTTAGATTTTTCAATGTCTGTAACAATGCGTGTTCTGCACGAGGAGGGTTTTCCTCAAGCACCAGGTCTCAGATGGTGCAGAGCAGGTTCCAGGGGTCTGTGGTCCCGGATAAATGTTGGAGACAACGAGCGTGCACAAGCGCCGTGGAAACTTGACGGTTATTTGTCTTTTCAAATAAATTTGTTTTTTTCTTTTTAGAAGAAATGTGATTCAGTATATACGGTAATACAGAAAGAGGATATTGTCCTCATTTTTCATGCATGTTTTCTTGCAAAGCCAGGAGAAAAGCTGGCTGAATTAGGTAATTATTCAAATAGCAGCATTAATCATTAGTCATATGAATTCTCTTTAACTGTGAGTAACACGCTTCCACGCCAAATTCAGAACCTCTACTAAGTGATTGCACGAAGACCATTTCCAATATTCTCAAGTATTCCCAGGAACACTAGAAACGGTGTCTGTGCAATGTTGAACCAAGAGTTGACACCACATGACAGAGACTTTATTATAAACAACTCCCAGCCTGGAAGAGGAGGGTGGAGAAGCTGGGATGGATGCACTGAGGACTGTGTGATGCTCTTACAGCGGTACCCGTGGACACACTCACCCGGCAGTGTGCAGGGGTGCAGGACACTTACGGCTCTTGCCCTCGGCTGCTGTCAGCAATACCCAAAAAACCTAGAAATCATCCCCAGCGCGGGCAGAGACCAGTGCACAAGCTCAGGGTGGTTAATGTTCAATTGGCCCCTGGGTGCCCTGCTCCTCTCTGGTTTGGGAGGGTGCGTTTGCCCCTGAAGAGAAGTGGCTGCAGCCCAGAGAGTTTATCGTGACTGGCAGCTCCGCACCACGCGCAGACGAGCCGTCCCCACGCGGACTGCGGCGCCTCTCGGCCATTGTGCACCGGGAACCCTGCACCACTGCCGGTCCATCTGCAGGCTTTTTGCTGTTGTACTGGAGTGAACTGGGACACTTTAAAGCAAAGCAGAACTCCCTTGCTCTGGGCAGTGGCACTAGCCGGGGCATCTTTGCGCTCAAATGGACTTTCCAGCATGCTGCCAAGTCCTGCCAAAGGACAGGACTTCAGCCGACAGTGTGAGGTGTGCGACTGCTTGTTGAGACCTGTGCGAACGCCTCTGTCTCCCAGCTGGTGGAGGATCTCCTTCCGTGGACAACAGGCAGCGGCGCCGCATGGAGAACCGGGAAGGGATCCATCCTTTCTGCTGCTCTGAATCCCACCCTGGGCTTGCAGCCACTGACAACAAGCGCTGGTCAGAGGGAGATGAGCGTGCTTTCCATTAGGGATGAGGAATCCTCTTCCTCCTGCCAAGAGGGGGAACGGGGAGATTGTGTCATCCTCAACTGCCCTAATTCTGCCTCCTCCTCAATCACAAACCCATTGTTTTTCACTGTACCACGCTCTTTTGACCAGCTTACCTTCTTTCCACGGCAGGTTTTAACACTACTGACAGAAGGGAAGAAGTTTCCCATCATCTTACCAGGGGCCGTATATTTTCTCTGGGCGAGCAGCGCAGTGCAGGGACTGGGGCAGACTCGGTAACTCGTGGTAGATTCACAATTAACCGCTCTGGGAATTAAAGAACTGACTCAGCAGGGACAGAGTATGTTAGGGATGAAAGGGGATTATACATTTCTTGTCCAAGTGTAAAAGATTTCTGGGCTATGATGTGTTTCACTGGAAATACAGCTGACCCAGGGATAAATCCCCTTTAAATATTAACCTCTTAATAACGTATAATGGCTTAAACTGCTGGGCAAGATACAAGTAAAACAACATTAAGCCTCGCCGCTGCATCCAGAGCCACTGGTCATCAGCGTCCCATCCTTGGTGTCTCTTTGAGAGGCTGAGTCCTATAAGCAGAGGCCAGTAAATTAAAAAGCAATGTACAGAAACACCCTGAAGCAATGTGTGAGCAGTGATAAGAGGAGAACTTCACGGTCTGCAGCAATCAGACGGATCCAGGCAGCGGGAAGACACGCCAAGGGCCACATAGCAGAAATACTTATACCCTCCAGGAGCTACCAAACAAGCTCCAGGCAGCGAGATGTGATTGATTTCTCTGCAGAAATGTGCGTGGAAGATGGATTGGGGACTACGAAGACACCAGAGACAGGCATGGAGGGCCCCACTGTCAATGGCTGCAAAGCTCTCCTCTGCCCTTCCTTTCCTGGGACCTGGGGAGGTTTTACTGGAGAAATAGCACCCCAGGAAGTGTTAGGCAGTGAGGGGGATCCTCTGGCCTTTTAATTAGCCATTTGCTTATGCAGTTATATAGGGAACACCTCTGACAAATGCCTGAAGTAGCTGACGTCCCATGAGAAGATATGTCTTCAGACCTACAGGCAAGACTCAGCTGATGCATTTCCATAATGCTGGAGCAGATCTCCCGGGACAGGCTGCCCCCAGCCTAAAGGGACCGGGAGATTTCCCAGTTACATCCAACAGATCCTTCCAGACCACAGCCTGGCTGAGCACCTACCAGCAGTCAGGGGAGGTGTCCCAGGAGCAACCCCTAGCACCACCCAACATCTTCACTTGAGGGCCACAGACAGCCTTCTCCAGTGCACCGAGGTCTCCCTCTGCCACAATTTTTGGAGAGCAAGAGAAGCAGCAGCATCTGGAGCCTGGCGAGCTGGAGCCACGTTCCCACCCAGGCAAGGCTGACCTTCCCACACGCCAAGGTTTTGGCTGAGATGAGGAATATCAGTGAGGACACGCTTGAAGCCGAGAGCAGTGCAATGCTGCAACAGGCGGCTACAGTGCGGAAGAACGGGGATTTTTCTCTGTCCTGTCGGGAGGAGACAGCCAGCTGTGACTCACACTCCCTGCTCCCATCCCCCAGGTTCATTTTCGACACAGCAGCTATTGATAAGACCTTGAAAGAGCAGGAAGTTTCCCTGGCAGAGGGGCTGGAGGAGCAACGTGTGGTTATACTGCTAATGAGCCTAAGTGGAGCACTTTGCTCAACGGCATGAACAAGTTCCCAAGCTTTGACTGTATCATCAACAGCCGCCTGCTCATGGTGCTCACCTCAGCCCCACCACACTCTATGGTCAAAGGGACACTTTCACCAGCACCACCATTACATTGGTTTAATTACAGGCAGAGAAGAGAGAGAGCTGCCAGAGAGGAGATCAAGGGACGGGTTGATGTTCAACCAGAACAAAATTGAACAGCACAGGCCGTGCTGCCTGCGATAGCGATGTCACAGTGTGAAGGTGCAACCCCAACCCTGCCCTTTAGGTCTCTGGGTACTTGGTGTGATTTCCTCCTCACCTGGGCGAGGAAATGTAATAATACAATGGACCAAAAATGTAACATAATGGTCCACCATGAAAGAAAGATGGAGAGCAATAGACCAAAACACTATGGCAACCCCTTAATACACCTGGTGCCCATGGCCCCTACCTTTTGAAAATAATAATCAATCGCTCCTGACAACATACAGATTGTGGCCACAGAGGGAGACACCAGGATTCCAAGACCTAGCAAGTTCTGGGCTTGTGTAGCTGGTGGAAAGTATCGGAATATTCCAGTGTTCGAGCTGTGCCAGTGTGGAAAAATACCTGACAAAAGTCAGTTATCTCAGATCCTGTAAGTAGCAATTCTAGTAAAGACCTTTTGAGCCCCTCTGGATCGCAGTGGGCTGTGGCCAGTATGTGCCCTGAGCTGGGATGCCGCTCGGGCTGACATACCAAGCATTAGAAGACCAGGGCAAGTCAACCCCTCTTGAGTCTCAATTATCACCCGTTGAGAAATGACCACGCATTGTGAATATCTACTCTAAACTCGGGAAAAGAGAAATCTTTAACTATAGGTTAAGCCTCTCTTTCATCCACCTCTCCACTTGGATGTTTATAATATACACGTGAGTTTTACGGAAGTGGATGTTCTTCCACTTGACCGTGCATGCTTAGGGGTTAAAAGGGGTACCCACCAACTCATTAAATTCGTGCGATACTAAGGGCTCTTTGGTCCCAGCAGTTTTAGACCGCAGTGTGTGTGCGCTTGTATGCTTTGCTTATACGTATACACATTAGTTCGAGATCTGTGCTTTCACTCATATGAATATGCGTTCATTTGGAACACCTCATAGTAAGTCAGTGTGAATCTTGCCATCTTCGAATCTGTAGTTAAGTCACTATTCAATTATTTTGGTTAAATCACTTTGTAAACCTTTAAATTGGTGAATCACAGAACGGTAGGGTGGGAAGGGACCTCTGGAGATCACCCAGTCCCACCCCCTGCCAGAGCAGGGTCCCCCAGAGCAGGGGGCACAGGAACGCCTCCAGGCGGGTTTGGGATGTCTCCAGAGACGGAGACTCCACCTCCTCTCTGATTAAGTGCTGCTAAAATTCAACCGCTTGTTCTATCTCAAATCATTAATAAATTTTGAATCACTGCTAAATCATAATGGTGTCAAATATTTCCACCCACGACAGACAGTCATGGGAAAAATACTTTCCCAGATCCCTCTTGGAAACGTTGACTCCTGTGACCTGTCCTCCTACACGTCAGACCCTCCGCACTCTCACCGAGGGAACTGGAGCCTGTAGGAAGAGGGGCTGAGCGGGGAGGAGGTTTTCTCCAAGGTTAGAGACAGGAATGTCTCTGGAGATTACAAACAAGTTGCAAGCTCAGGGAACTTCATGCTTCATCAGCCAAGAATCTGCACCAGCCACCCCAAAGCTCTGACACTGCAAATAGCTGCAGGAGAGAGCGTGCATTTGATACCCTCCAACCTGCCAAGAGGCAAAGTCCTGCCCAGACTGCCCAAACTCTCTTTTGAAACCCCAGAATACTTCAAATATGACCATCACGTGCTATCCCCTCAACAGTGATGTCCTGATGGATAAAAGTCCTTATAAAAAGCCCTTGGAAGTTCACCAGGCTCTCTGTGCTTTCATTTCTTGGACAATGGTTAATGTTTCAAGTAGAAAACCAAGTAATTTTGCTCAAAAATATGAATGAGAATACCTGAGCCTCAGCCTTTTTTTTTTTTTTTTGAAAACAGCAGCAGAAACATGGAAAGAAAGCTTTGAAAAAAGTGTCTAGACCTAAGAGGTGCTTTTCAGCCGGGATGGGTTGTCCTGCCCTCTCTGAGGCTGGAGGGGAGCTGAGAAGACTGGAGCCAAAGCAGGAGCAAAAAAGGAGGAGGAGGCAGGCACCGGGCTGAGACATGAGAAGGTCCTAGAGAAAGGGATGGCGGTGGAGAGGCATCTTCTCAGCATTTGGGACAGGATTTGTCCCTTTGAACTTTCCGTTTCCCTTCTGCAGTTGTCTGCCTGAGCTGGGCATCTCAGCAGCCTTTAGGCATCTAAGATGAGCTGTGGCTTGTGGTCCAGTGGGAACCTGAGCTCAAATGTACACATTTCCACTACAGAAATCCATGTTTAGGTAAAATAATTCCCACCCTTGTCTTTCAGGTCTTGCGTCAAGTCAGACACCAGAGACTCGCCGGGTGAGACGAGCTCTGCTTGAGCTCCAGCTTCATGTGATCAAACCCCCCCTGCTTATGTGCACGCGGTAAATACCACATCTGCAATAGCAGCACCTGAATGCACAGGTCCTCACACAAACCCCACTGGCAATCGAAAATTTGAACAAGCCATTCTTTTCAGCTTGTGGAAGTTGGATATCTTACTCTCCAGAAGCATAAATGACAATTTGGAGCTCGGCTTCTGTAAATTGTCTTGAAAAATCACAGTAACCGGGAGTAATTAAAGTATTTAGTTCTAAAATTTAATTTAAAATGGGTTTTATGTGTGCGTGTATGGTTGTCTTCAGCTGGTTTTCTCCATGTTTACCCCTTCAAACATCTTTCAACCCTTTTTTCTATTATTCTCTTGCAGGAAAGGGCTTTTGTGAGGCTGCCAGGTCCAGCTGGGCTGGGGTAGAAGCTCATCATGGGGGAATGAGGAGCAGGCTAATTTTACAAGGTGAACACTCCTAGTGGAATGGAAACATCTCTGCAATCAATAATACCAGGACAAAGAATGGCAAACAGGACAGTTCAGTTGAGATCTTCAAAGTTGCATATACTAGTCAGAGTGCTTGAAAGCTGCAGGAAAATTTACGTGAGAGAAGCAAACACCACTTCTTTGTGGGCACCGGTTTGATTAAACAAGCGCAGTGAGACAGTTTCTCATTTGTGTTAATGGAGAAACATCCTTTGTTCTTGTTCAGTCCCACTGATTCCCAGCTCACAATGTCCTATTTAAGCTCCATTAATTCACTGTGGAGCCTATAGGAAGAATTCGCGTTCATCCTTGCTGGAAGGACTCGCAGCATCACTGCTAGTGTAAGGAGCACTCAAGACAGCAGCTGAGAAGGGTTCGGATATGAAAAAATTATCAGAATTAAAATTGGAAAACAAGGAGCGGAGCCTCGAGTCTGCTGAAGAAATCCTGGTGGTTGTGCCTGAGCCAAGAATTCATCCTTTGTGAACCTCTTCGTGACGATTATCTGACTTGTAAGTCAGGACTCCTAGAAGGTCCTTTTGGAGGCTGGCCATAAGGTGGGGAAGAATGCTGAACCTTTAGCTGGGGCTGGGTGCATCCTTCTGCATTTTGGCTCCATGAGGTATTAAAGATGGGAAACACCTCAACCACTGGCACCTGATGGTGACCCCTTCCCCATGGCCACATGGGGGACCTGCCCTGGTGCCCAGGGAGAGACTGGGGGACTAAGTAGGAGCTGCCCATCTCTGGCTGCCTGGAGAAAGAGGGAAAGCAAATATACTGGAGCAAAGAGCCAGGCTTTGAACAAAGCAAAGCTACAACAAGTATTTCAAAGGATAAAAAACAAAGTCAAGGTAATGTTGGCAAATCCAATCGCTCATTGCAGGTGGTCACATTGGCATCCAGGCAGTTGGGTCTCAGCCGCCTGGGGACCATGAAGGGTCACCTCCCTGCATGATGGCTTCTCGCGCTGGTTTTCGGTGCTGCCATGGGACTGTCTCCGCGCTCGTGTCCCCAGGCTGGGCTCCACACAAGCGAGGCTGATGGGCCTTACAGCAGGGGCTGGGCCTTTGCATGGATGCTTTTCCCTCCAGAAGTGCAGGGTTCAGAGCCCAGATATGGTCCAAACGGTGCCTTTGGGGCATCTATCCAAAGCTCAAGGAAATGCTTATTCTTCAAAATGTATTATTTTTGCAAATGGCTCATTACAGTGCATCCTTGCCGTCACTCCAGAGTCCCTATTGGTGTGGCCACTACCAAAAGTTATGCCCAAAAACTTCAGGTCCAGCCTGGACCAGCATTGGGAGCTGCTCTCTGGTTCGCCCAGCGCATATTTATCCTTGTTGCAATGCTGACTAATTACCTAATTGCACGGATCAACACCTTTCCTCCAAAACCTGTGGAAGCAACAGAAAGAATTTGCCACAATTTATTTCCCCCAGCAGCAAGAGCTGTGGGTTTGCGCCCCAAAGGAGGGGTTTCCACCCCAAACAGCAGCTGATGATTCGATAATATTTGGGCAGACAGTGCCACCAAAAGGAAACGTGATAAATTACCCAGCCAAAAAAATGCCTTTTGCCGGCACTTTTTGAGCAGTTGCTATGACTACCCTCCCTCCCCAGACCCCTGCTTGTTCTCCCAAAGCTCCTTGGATGGTTCTTTGGTGCATCCATCACACACACAGCCCTCCGAAGGCTCTGGGCTCAAGAAATCAATGGTTTCAGTCGTTCAGCTAAGGGAAAGTCTTTTTACAGCCTAGCAGCTAAAGACTTTTCCAGCGCTATACAGCACAATCTTATGAAATTCCTTGAATACAACACATGGAGAAAACTTATTGATAGTTTTTAGATAACATATTCCCCTATAACCTGCAAAACAACATTTCATTTGCTCCTGATTAACTGGAATACTTTTTTTTTTTTCCTAAGCAGGCACTACCAATAAAAGATTAAACATATCAGAGTTTGCCTGGACCTTTAAAGCACCCATTGTTGTCGCTGACTTCACTCCGGGATGCGTCTGAGCCGAGCCCCAGTCCGTGGACTGACTCCTGATGCTGGAGCATCCCAGTCTTGTTGCGGATGAAACCCAGCCTGGATCTGCCGGACAGGGATGAGGGACTCCCCATCTGATGCGCTTTACATCAAGCGGATATCCCAGCTGCAAGTTTCTCCTAAATTAAAGAGAAGCTGAAATAACAGTCTCCATTTATATGGGAAGACGGATTAAAATGCTTGTCCCAGGCTGGATTCTCGTGGCTTTCGCTGCCGGGGTGGCTGCAGAGGGTGCTGTTAACCTGCGTACACCAGCACCGAGCGGGACAGACCCTGCGGGCACTGTCTGCATTCAAGGGAGATAGTAAGGAATTTTACTGTTAGGATGAAAATTCGGGCTCTGCACAGACCTGTCTGCCACAACCCCGCCTGAAGACTTTAACTGAAGGTGACAGAGAAAGGCTGGGTCCTGTTGGCACGTCCCATCCAGCTGCCTTGCGTTTGTATCTTGGAAAAACCATTGTCCTCTGCTTTGATAAAAACGAGCGCAGCGGGGGCTTGCAGCTCCCTGCCGGGTCTCGGCACACCCTGGGTGCCAGTGCTGTGTTTGAGGGGGGCAAAGCCGGCAAAGGGGGATCGGTGAGTCCAGGCTAATGGCTTGGAGCCGAGTGGGAAGGATCCACCAGCTTCACACAAGCTGTGCTCTCTTCGCTGGTGGGGGAGGATGTACATCCCCATTTCTTTTTAACCTGATGATGAGGAAATCACAGCTTGGCCCCCCTGCAATGCTGAAGTATAAAAATAGTCCTTCATCACCATCTGAAGCATCCTTGTCCCTTCCCAACCTTTGAATTTCATTACCAATGACCACACAGTTGTTATCTATTTTACTAATATGAAAATGCCCCTTTTGCTCACGGGGAATGGGCTGGGCAGAGTCGGGCTGTGTCAGTCCTGTCCTCGGGGCTGGGAGCCGGAGCTTTCCTACAGCATCACGCCTCAGGAGGCAGTAAAAATTATTTCACTCCTTTGGTATGATTCAAACTTTCATTTTCTGTTTTCAAAGGCAGCTTCTTGCCCTAACTAATGATAAAACCAGGCTGTGCTCCCACTACCAAACGCTGCCCTTTCCTTTGATATTCCCTAATTCGGAGGAGACGGCCGCCGGGCTGAGAGCGTGCCGCGGGTGTCAGTGCGGTGATTGCAGGGTGGGCGCCAGGATGGGGGACCCGGGGGAGGGTGGCAGGTGATGGTGGGGGCCGTGAACTCCCTCCAGCCACCGAGCATCCTGGAGGAGCTTTCACAGGACTCAGCAGCTGAGATCATTTTTTCATGACGACTTTTAAATCCATTCCATTTCAGCGTGAAATGCATATGTCTTGCTCATCATCAACTACACAATGGTTTAAAAAGCTGTTTTCTTCCCTTAAAAATCCTGCCACGGTTTCGCTCCCGGTTGCTCTTGGGTTTCCTCTAATCCCGTCGCTCTAGCGAAGGTGGCTGCAGCTCCCACCCTCTGCTCTGATGTAGACCACCTCAAGGGCCGTGGTTTTCAGCATTTGGCTCGCCACGTATGCGATTATTTTCCGTTCAGCGAGTACACGCAGGTGCCAGAGAGCAGATGCAGCCGACAGACTGATCTGAACGGGCCAAGGGTGGCGACTGCCCTTTTGAGTTGGGACTGTGACATTTCTACATATGGAATATTGTTACCTTCTCAGGTTTTCTCTTTTATTTGGTTGGGGTTTTATTTAAAAAAAAAAAAACAACCAAACCAAAACCAGTTTCAGTATCATTTCTCTGGCTTTCTGCCTTTCTCTACAAGGAAGAGTAATGTTAGAGAAGTCAGTCCAAAGCTAATTGAATTTTTACTGCTGCTGCAGGAGGATGGGGGCAGGAACAGACTCTGGAGAGTGAGGATCCTGCCAGGGGCAGGCTGGGGCTGTGCCATTTCCAGCCTCAGCATCCCTCAGACAGAGCAGGTGGTACCCAGCCCACTCAGCCCTACCTCTCAAACCACAGGCATTTCGATTATAAAAAGGCAGAGAAGACAGACAAGAAGGAGAAAAACACTCCCAGTGAGGTACCTACAGGAAACATCAGAAGACTAGTTCCCAAATTATCCCGAGATCATCCCGCTCCATCCACTGCTGCTGCTCAGTGGAAAAAACAGTGAAAAATCATATAAAAACTAGTCCAAAACTGCTATATATGAAGGCCAACAGAAAATTTCAGCTTGTTTTATTACCTTATGGCCGCCTGCTGCTGTACAGTGTTTTCTTCAGCCTGGGGGACCGAAACCTCAAAGCTGCACCTGCGGGGACCGCATCTGGATGTGCTTTGACTTCATCCCCATCACTCCTTGGGCATCCTGGCTCCATCAGCAGAGCTGCTCCAGCGGCCTGGAGGGAAATAGCTCCAGCAGTTAGCGCTGCGGCTGCTTTGCTGCAAACCCCAAAGTTAATGCAATTAGTGCAATTAGCAGCGTTAGTGCCATTAGCACACACAGGTGCTGGGGCCTGGATTGAGCCACCTGAGCTGCTGCTCCCCACCAGCTTGGATGTGGTTTTTTGTTTTATTAAACTTTAGAGTTCCTTGATGGTTCCTAAGAAGCATCATCTAAGTTTCTGTCCCTTCATTCTCCCATGAGACAGCAGCAGTGACTGCTCAAAAACAAAAAAACAAAAAGCCATTTGTGTTTTTCTACCCAACTATTCCCTTACCGGTGATTCAAGAGTGCCGTGATTTCCCTTCCGCTCCTCCGGAGTTTTCAGTAGTTCCTTCTCCTGTCCGTTTGCTGTGATAGCTCAGTCTGAGAAACATCTGCACCCCATTAGGAGCAGCTCTGGGTACATAAAGCTGACTACAAAGGGTAAAACCACGTTTGATGGCTGAGTCACGCTCTCATCCAGGAAGCAATCTGGCAATCGGCGCAGGGTCCCTGGGCTGTCCGAGCTGACAAACAGGCTCGACCCTTATTTCTAGCACATCACCGAAGCCACTCACTCTGCTAAAATACTGAAGCTGCCATGAATCATGCCTAGAGCATGGAGACACTGACACCTTCTGTGTCACCTCACAGCGTCAGCTTCCTTTTTAGTACAAATTACTGGAAGTAGCGCTATGGTAGTGTCACCACCCAGAGAGAGGGGGTCAGTACCTGCTTTCTGGCTGCTCCAGCCATTGGCTTCACTTGAATTTTTCTCAAAAGCTGGAACAAGGAGATGCTGAAAATCTAACTCGCTGTCAAGAGGTTTCAGGTAGATCTGATTTTGGTAAATTGGGGGCTATTTGGCAAATTACCCATCACCCCGGTGATGGTAATTACCACCAAATCACCCCAGAGGTGTGCCAGCTGTGCTTTGTTATAAATGTCAGTTGCGCTTTTCAGGGATGGCAAGCTCAGCATGGGATTGGTGGGATATGTGTCCATTGGACTTAGGTCTTGAGTTCCCCCTGAGCCAACCGCCTCCCATGGGTGGCTTTACATCCCATCTGCCCACTGTGGTCATTTAAGGATGCCGTTTGCAGGCTTTTCTCAGGAAATTCAGAGTGCCCCTCAATTTTGGTGGGTTCCAGGTTTTTGTGCTACTTGAAGACGTACCACAGCCCTTTTCTTTTCCAGGTGACCAGCACACTCCCTGAGAGCTCACCTCCCCTTTCTGCCATCCTGTTTTCTCTTAAAGCATTTCTGATTTCCCTTATCTTTCTGGGAGCAAGCAGAGACAAAGGTGTTTAACAGCCTTTTGAAGATTTGAAGACCATTTGGAAGTCGTCAACATGGATTTACCAAGGGTAAATTATGCTTGACCAATCTCATAACCTTCTACGATGTCGTAACTGGTCGGCTGGATGAGGGCAGAGCAGCAGATGTCATCTACCTTGACTTCAGCAAGGCTTTTGGCGCTGTCTCTCACAACATCCTCCTTAGGAAACTGAGGAAATGTGGACTAGAGGAGGGGACAGTGAGGTGGATCCTCACTGTTTCCCTGGCTGGAGGTGGCTAGCCACGTTTTCCCAGATGCTGGGGCATTTCCATTGTTTCCTGAAGAAAACTCACAACAGTGTGTGCAGCTATTATTTTTTTATATATATACAACTTATTAGTGCTTTCTCCGTGCCCACGTGGCTTAACAACTTATTTTGGAAAGTCTGCCTCTAAGGCTGAAGTCTTTGCAGGCTGAGGAATGCTTCGGGCACAAAGGCTGGCCGTATTTTCCATCCTCATCTGCTGATTTTCTTAGTCTATACATGAATGTGATCACAAGATTGATGTTCCTACTTTCAAGTGAGAGCCTGATCAAAGAAATCATATCCAACCAGCCAGGGTTCAGGCATGTCTGGGGAGGGTAATAAAATATTTTTTAAAAATGGAAAATGTTTTTCGTGCTCCCTATTGCTGCAGCTGACAGTGCATTGCTGAGAGCAGGGAGGAGATTCCTCCAAATTTAATAGCCAGGACATAGATGGATAACTAGAAATAAATCAAGACAAGCATAGACCAGAGCCAAATGGTTCGCTACAGTGTGTAGAGAGAGGATCGTGGTTTGGGAAGCACAGTGATTAATTTGTTTTCATAGAGTAATTACCAATTAATCATTTGGCTAATGCTGCTGTATTATGAATTCATTATAAACAGACTTCAGCCCAATTATAAGGACTCAACTAGATCATTTAATTGAATGTTTATTCTTCTAAAAGTGCTGTGCCAGACTTTTTTTTTAGCAGCTGAACACATACATCTAACTGGAAAATGGCACACGTTTAAAATCACTGGCTGCTAAAGATACCTTAAATTACACCCTGTTGTAATTAGGAGGCTCAGTGGTGTATCCGTAGCTGGGCTTGACCTCTATGATAATGCCAGTTGTTTAAGCGCATAATCATTCCTTTACATCAGATCCTTTTTCCTCAAAATGTTGGTATTTAAGGGGTTTTTTTACTTCTTCAGATGAGGGGGCCTACAATAAACATTCTAGGCTGACACATGACAGCATTAACAATGAATTGAAAATAAAATCGCACATAATGTGCTGTTTAGAAGAATGTCCTCAAAGTTGCTGCAGAAAATACCAGCTGTACATAGCAGACTAATACTTAGCAATTCAAGTTCCCCCTTGGGGGTACATCTGCCAGATATAAATATTAATGAAAGGGAATTGTGACAGGAAGATTAAGATTCATTAATCATTATTATTATCCAGCATCAGGTGCTAACGGGGCAGCTGCTTGGAGGGAGATGCTGTCACCTTGACCTAGCGCACGTATTTGCGAGGTTGCTGTAAGAAAACGAGGTCTTCAAAGGAAGCAATAAGCACATTGCTGCACGATGAGATGTATTTTGGGAGCAAATCCAAGGCTCGGTGGCTGTGGGTGTGCGCCGGGTCCTCGGGAGGATGTGGTGGGAGAGGGGAGGACCTGGGGCACAATCACTGGTCTAAGCAAGTGCCGCTTCAGCTGCTGTCCCTGCATTGCCGTGATTCCCTCTGCTCACCCCACACGATGACGGCAACCAGGGAATAGACACTCAGAGGAACCAGGAAAAGCTGCAGCTCCCCTGCTCTGGTGGGACAGAGAAGATTTCACAAACTTTCCCATCTGACACGTTGTTCAAACACTCTGCAGCTGTCAGACCCCTATTGTTCGGGTTTGCATTGTGTTGGGGTTTTTGATGTCTCAGCCATCGAAGAGCTTTCGGGTGGGAATGAGAGGCCGATGCATCCTCCAGGCTGATCCTCCCTCCCAGGTTGGTGTCTGTTTTCACGCCCTCTGTCCAGCAGGGCGAGCTTAACTCCTCGCTCCCCGCCACAGTCCCTCTGCACTGCACATACCGCCAGTCGCCTTCAAATCTTGCTGCAGCAAGAGCTTCCTTTTCAGCATTTGGTTAATTTTGCTCAGCACTAGCCATCACGGAGCGTGCTTGCTCCTTGGTGCAATTGCAACAGAAGCAGTTGCAGAGTTTTGTGCCAACTCTAGCCTTTGGCGTGATATTTTTTCTCAGCTAACAGCAGGGGAAGGTACCCCAGTTTCACCCCGGACCGCAGGCGATCGCCGTGCCCTGTGCAATAACTGAGGCACGACACCACCATGTGCAGGAGGGAGGTGCTCAGGAAAGCAGAAACACAGTCATTCGTTCCCCCGCACGATGTATATATTTCATACCTTCGCTTGGAGGAGTCCCACAGCCCAGGTGATCCCGCTGTAAGGCTGTCCTGGGGAATTCATTTCACCGATTATATTTCCCAGTAGCAGAAACCAGCCCAAGGACACCAGCCTCGATAAAAGTCTGCTAACTAAAATACATAGCACATGCGCTTTTTCCACCTGTGAGACTAATGATTGCTGCAGAAGTCAAAATAAGGACTGCATAACTTGGATCAGGTGCTGGCATTTCTGCCTTACCCCCAGCTGCAAATCCCATCAGCTTGTTCTCCCGGGAGAGGCGAAAGTGCCCCCAGCAGCCTGGAGGGAGTTAATGAGAACTGGTAGCGCCGGGGCAGGGACAGGTAGATTTATGGGGGATTATGTAGGTCAGTGGGCTATTTGCTCTTTTGTCATCCATTCCCACCTGTATCATCAACCGAGAAAGGATAACAGACAGGTCCAGCCTGTGCCTTCATCCCAGCTCAGCTTTTCTCGTCATGCTTTGGGGAACAATTGCTCTGGGCAGAGACCTCACCTGGATTACGCACACATTCGTTCTGGTGAGAATGAAGATACAGCTCTAGACAGGTATAGACACAGATACAGATGTCAAGATTGACTAATCAAACCAATTTGAGGGTCTGGGTGTGATGGGGAGCGCAGCTGCTTCCACGTGGACCACTGGAGCTTGCATCCCTTGCTCCTTCATTCCTCTGTGTTTCCATTTATTCCCGCTGATGATTAGTGCCCTCAGACACTACCTTCAGCCTATTCCTGTTCAGCAAAACACCGTTCCCGATGTCTGACATGCTTCCTAAATTGCATTGGCAAAACAAAGAAGCCCTGGGTTGGGGTGTCTCAGGAGGGGGGGCTGCGTGGTTCCCCCACCGATGTGCGTGTGCTGGTGTTGGTGGTCTGTACTCGAGGTATTCTCTAATCACCCACTGCAGATACGGCTCTGAACGGAAGCCGGGTTGTCTCGTGTTAATGAGTTGCCTCCGTTCCTCCCTCTCACCTTGTGGGGAAGGGCCCTGTTTAAGCCTCTTTGTTTAATGCCGGGTTCTGCTCCTCTGTGATAAGTGCTACTTGCCAAAAGCTTCGTTTCTAGCGGAGTTCAAAGTAAAGTTATTAAGTCGCATGCGTCGACGTAATCAGGATTTGGGAGAGGAAGGAGAGCTTAGCTAATCACAGTCCCTGCGGCAGGCTGCACACCGATACAGTTAAGCATCACTGAGCTCATTTTCTCCCTAAAGCAGCGTTTGGTGGGTTTATGAAAGGACAATTTTGTCACTGGAGGGGGAGACTGGAGGCCCAAGCCCCACCTCGCTGAGGCTGAGGGAGGTTTCTTACTGATTTTAGGGTGCTTTGGGTCTAGATCTCAAGACCTGGAGTACTTCACTAAAGGAGGCCTCTCCTACCTAATTTCAGAGAAAAATTCCATGCCCTGCAACATCTGTGTGAACCTTTTTATCGACTCCGAAGGAGGTTTTTCCCTGGGGATATGCAGATTAACTAATATTGTGACAAAGTCCTTTTCCCCCTTTCCAAATGAATTCTAACATCAGCTCTTGAGAAAGAAGAGCCCGCGTTATAAGAAATCCCCGAAGACAGTGATGGCCATGACCACTTTTGTTATTAAAGGGCATATTTTGCCATGGTTTGTTTGGTTTGTTTTATGAATTAAGTTTGTGAATTCATGAGATTAAAAGCTTAAATGGGATCAATGAAGACTACACAGCATGAATCAAAGTAATTGCGGATTGTTTTTCCAGCTCCAGAGAATGACTAGTATTGAAGTACTGAGGGTTTAGAGCAATAATTATGAATTTTTCAAATAGAGAGATAAAAGGAAATCCATTATCAGTACAGGAGACTGAACTGAACTGTTTGTTATTTCCAGCTGACTAGGACCTCTCTTGTGGCAAAAGTACACGATGTCCTCTCTGAGGTAGCAATCTGATCCACGGGGCAGTCTGAGAAAAATCATTTGCTCTCTGTGTACAGGATGTTAACTGTGTGGAAAAGTAATAAAGCAGCATAAGCCTTCGAGAGAAACACAGAAGCTTCCAACTCTGCCCTCCATCCTTTCCTTTCTACCTCTGAGTGAGACTGTATGGAAAATATATTAAAATCCAGAGATTTGTTCAGCTCCAGTTTCCAGATGGCAACATATGATATTTGCCGGCTTTTGATTAAAATTAGGCTTTTCTGATCCAGAAGGGTAAAGCTTGTAATATTCTCATCTCTCAAATCCTTGATTTCTGATGTACATTGTTCCTATAAATTACCAAGTACGGCCAGTAGAAAGCAGCTAATTTCTATCTAGTAGAAGTCAGGCAGATTTGTAGATTTTATATGACGCAGTTTAAACTATTTTAATGTGCCAAATTTTTGGAAATGCTGAATTTAATATTCCAGAACAAATCACACCCAATTTTTAGACAGATTTCCCTCCCTCCTCTGCCTGGTCCCTTGAGTTTAGCTAATCCCACTATATTTTCCATGGCTTGCTTTCAACGTACCCAAGACGTAGGCTGCCTTCGTGCTTAAAACCAGAAACTATTTCAAACGGCCTCACTTGGTTCAACCGGAGTCTGATTCATCTTATTTTTCAGTGAGGAAGTGGCAGAATGATACTGAGGTGCCCACAGGGGTGCAGGGATGTGGGGCAGGGAATGCCTGCTGCTATGGTTGCCTTCATGTTTCCAGCCAGGACAGCTGTGCATGGATATTGGGATGAATTTCCACCAGTTTGGCTGACCCCAGGTTTCCTGAAACAGCACCGAGCTCTCGTCTGCAGGGGGACACAGGCTTCAGGGTGGTGCATCACCGCATCCTGAGCAGTCCAGAAAGAGCAGCATTGAAGCTCCCATCCTCTGCTGGGTCTCAGCATCCAGCCAAAACCCCTTCCCCGCCTGTCAAAAACACTCAAGTGCAGCGGGGTTAGAAATTATTATCCAAATCCTCATGTACCTTACAAGGCTGTCACCTTCCTGGCCTCAGTGTTATAGTTATCCACAGGGAAAACTTGTCTAGCTATGGAGATGCAGCTAAATATGATGCGTTTTGCATCTTCGATCGCTAGGAGAAACTAGGTAACACTGGTACACTTCGCTGCAGGTTGTCAATACCAATGTGTCACCTTCACAGAAGCACTCAAAGATTAACTAAATGGTTGGAGTAAACACATCTCTTTTGAACAGCAAGTGTCTACGCACATAGCAGGGACGGGAAAGAGCTCCATCGACTTGTGTGGGGTCTCCAAGAGGTGACACAGCCGGCTGAAAGGAGAGTACGTTGCAAGACTTCACAACTGCAAAGGAAACACGGCCCTGACCTCTTTTTGGTCAGATCCTCATCTGGTGTAAATAGGTCAAGATTCACCAAAGCCAAGTTGTTCCTGGATGCTGTTTGCCCAGTTTCCCAGCGTCAAAACTGATGTTTTATAGAAGCTCAGAGTTGCACATATTAAAGTAATCAGGAGTATTTTCATTACTGATTGTGCAAGTGAAATGAAGACAGTCATAATGGAAATGTGTTCAAAAAATTACATTGACAAGGAATTTAAATAAAAATGTTTTTTTCTCTCCTGTGTATGACTGTTGTGCACAGTAACCAGGTCTAACAGATGCCAATAATACAATGGAAGGATTGTAGTGGAGGGGAGAGGAAATGTATTTCCCAATCCCTACTGGAAATTATGTCTCTACTTAATTCCTCCAAGCAGCTTAGATTTAAATAATTCTTATGTTTTTCCCCCATTGCCCATTTCCTATAGCTGCACATCCCTCAAGTGACCATCTAGCCTGTGGGATTAGCCACAAAAAAACACAGTTCTCTTCCTCACCCTCTTCCTTCGCGATGTTTTCTAGAGCAAGTTTATCTGGATTCCCCCAAATCAGTCATTTCCCTCGCGGCTGCGTTCTGCCGTCATTACACAGGCCAGGTTTTTTCGGTTGTTTTGTTTGAGGGCAGGAGTATTTCTCCTCCATATTCATGCAGATTTTCACGTTGCTGTAGGTTTCAAGAGCTTCTTATTCGCACTTGTGTTGACTCAATCTTTTGCTGACAAAGACAACCCCCCTTGCTTTGTTCTCAGCACACCACGCAGCTGGCACAGATATTCCAAATGCCTATTTCTCCTCCTTGTCCTCCCTCTTTGTTCTCCAAACCTCCGGTGTCTGTGAGGAACCCCTCACACAGATCTGGGTCAGGACAGAGCTCTCCCTCTTTCCTGTAGTAAGGAAGGTACCCACTGGAGGGAAAGGGCTGATTCAGAGCCGGCAGCCCGCTGGGGAAGGGGGTGGTTGATGGGCAGCGTTCAGAGGTGCTCTCTCCTTGGAGTTGGTGGGCTGGTGGCTCTTCATCGGCCATAGAGGAAAGCGCCCTCTTGTCTGACTCCAAACTTGGTGGGATGGTCTGAAAGAAACGTGTACAAGACCAAAAGCTAAGGTCTCAAATGCATTTAAAAGCAGGGATGACACACTGGAAACTGCGCTGCCTTTGGGGACGCAGCAGTCCCCTGCGGCAGTGGGACAAGTCTAATCCAGAGCCAAGTGTCCCCACACACCACGAGTCTGGGGTCCATGGGGTTGTTTCAAGGGAAAAGACCTTCCTGGCTGTCTCAGGTATCTCCTCCTTGCAGATAGCTCTACCCCTGCATTATGTTTTCAGAGCACAACTCATTATTGTGTTCTTAAGGGTCTAATTTTGGGGAACAGCATGGTGAGATGTGCCCACCTCTCTTCCTACCCCTTTCAGAAATATTAAAGGTGAGTTTCACCCCCCCTAAGTGAACCCCATTTAACCACGCAGAGTTTGAAACACTCTGGGCAGGGTGACAAGAATTCCTAGGAGGCAGCTCATGTGATAGAGGGGGCTGAGGTGCCTCGCTCAGACCCAGGGTGCGGGGACACGTCCCCACTGCGTACACCCAAAAACAGCTGCAGAGGCTCCCACTCTCGCCTTTGGCTTATTTTGTTTGGGGTTTTTTCCCCAGTTATGTCTCTTTCTGCCCTGAAAGTACGTGTTCATGCAACAACCCTGCCTGCAAAAATTCTGCATTTCTTTGTGCATGACCTCGAATAAAGGGAAGCGCAGTAGCAACACTCAAGCAAAGCGCGTCTCCACATCTGATGCAGCTACAGCACCGGTGCCGTTGGAAAGGCCAGAGCGGCCCTGGGGCTGGTGGAGTCAGTTCTCCCACTCGTGGAGGACAGAGCATTCCCTGGCTCTGCACAGGCTCAGGGAGCAGTTTAGCAATTACCCTTGCAGCTTACGTTCTCAGCATCTCCAACATCCTCTGCGCATCCACCTTCGCTTTCATCTTTCCCATCGTTATCAGGGTTTTTTTCCTCTGTATTTAATCCATATGCGACTGGCTGGCCAAGAAGCTCTCCAGATGTTCTGTAATATGGAAAATATCCTGTGGAAACAGCTGAATAACTCACTTTCTCATCATGCTTAATGTTAACCTTGCCATCATTGAAGCTTTCTGCCGTTTCTGTGCTGATGTGCGAAGCGGCAAGGGAAGATGGGCTGATAAAGATGTGAGAGGTTCTACAGTAGGACAGGTACTCAAGAGCAATCACTAGGTGTTCTCGAACTGAAGGGTCATTGCAATGCGAGATTTTGGTACTCAAGTCTTCAGGACTGTCCCTGGTCAGCAGGACGTGCTCCAAGACTCCTGGGCTGGATGGTGGGGGAGTGGTTTCATCCCTCGTCTCCAGATCTCCTGGAACCTCCTGAAAGAAATTTGTATCTGATCAAATAAAAGAAAATTATGCTGTCAATGGGCAAGAATCATTAGCAAAACCAATCAGCAGTGTTAATCAGTTCTGCTGTCAACCCAGGGCATGCCACATCGGCCACTGCAAAGAGATAATGAGGTCAATCAGAAGACTGAGGATTGTAAGGGTTTCGCTGATTTATCTTTCAGCTTTTTCTTTTTGAGTCTTGAAAAGGTTTCTCATACAGGGTTTTCAATTAAATTTAAATACCATCTTAGCTCCTTTACTCTCAAGCAGTCTTTAGTAGTTCACATTGGAAAAATATGAAATTTCCTGTTCTCCCTATGAAGGGCAGCGATAACCAGGCTTCAGAAATGAAACCCCTGTCTCCATCCCCTGCTACCTGATTTTTCACAGACTACTGTTTGGCTCTGTACAAAACTACGGCCCACAGAGACAGCGTTTGTACCTGATTTGAGGTTAAACTTACATCTGGTTTCATGAGCCGCCTTGGCAGACTCCGAGCCAACAAAATGGGACTTCCACGGACTTGGGCTATTTAGAGCGATTTATGGCCTCCTGAAAATCTCAGTAGATCAGCAGTGCTTGTGAGCATTGTGGAAATGGAAGAACATTAAAATTTGCGTAGAGCCTGAAAAAAAAAGAAAAAAAAAAAAACAACCTTGTACATCCCTCTTCTCCTCCGGATATTTCCTTTTGAATTTTCAATGCAACCAAAACTGGCATATGCAATTCAAGGCTTGGAAAGAGTTTGGACTTGATGTTGCAATTCAACTCCAGTTTTATCTCCTCTTTGCTTGATTTAAACCACTATTATAAGGCACTATTTAGTTGTTAAAAAAAAGGTTAAATGTCATCTTACTGTTATAAACACACAGAAACAGTTTACTACCAGAAGAATCATTTATCTGTTTGCTGCTCCGATGCTGTGAATTCCCCGGACGCATTGACTGCTGCTTCTTTCTTATCAAGAGATCTGTCTCTAAGGCCTTTTGCGTTTTAAGGATATCTTACAAATATCGCATTCAAGTGGGCCCACATCTATACCTTTGGGTAATATAACTGCAACCTATCCGTTCACGAGGGTGAAAGGGTAGTTTTATAGTTACCAGGTACCCAGGAAGCATCCAAGAAGGGAAACGCAGTAGGGAGAGTATCATCCCATGTCCGCCTGGCTGCGTTGGCGACAGGGTTCTAAAGCAGCATCACAAACGGGGGGGGGGGGGG
>VXBO01008299.1:644996-656666 GCA_013400135.1 Rhinoptilus africanus | reverse complement strand
CAACCCCCTCCCCGGCCCCCACCATGCCCCCAGCTCCCTGAGCTGTCCCCTTCCTCCTTCCCAGTACCATCTTGTTGGACACCCTGGTTTTACTGGGATATTTACAGGTGGCCTGGCTTGCTCTGAAAGGAGCATGAGTTGCTTTTATCCCTGTCAGTGAGATAATGAACTGCTGAGATAAGCCCTAACAAACCAACTGGTCCCAGCTGGGGGCTTGGTGCTGGTTGGGGTGTTTCAGCAAAGCCCAGAGGGGACAGGCTCCTCCACTTTGTTCTTCACTGGTGCAGGAGAGCTTGTTTGATGGGCACCCAACCAAACAACCCGCATCCCAAGTGACACGTTCAAAAGGATAAATTTCAACAGAAATAGCACCAAAAAAATGCAGGTTTTCATTTTCATACTAATCGCTACAAAGCCAATGATAAGTATAAATTTCATTTTACCGTGACAGAATAATGCACCTCTCTCTGATTTATAAACATAGAAGAAAGAATGCCTCAGTTGTGCCTTTTAAGGCATTTTCGAAGCCATATATTTCCATACTTTAAAAACGAATATATCCTGTAAACATACAGAAACAGACAAAGCCTTCCTGATATTTCACATAGAAATAGTTATCATCTTTTTCCCTCCATTCAGGTTTAAAATATTTTTTGCTAAATGACAGATGGTTTCTCTTTTTACTACATCAACATAT
Source organism: Rhinoptilus africanus (assembly GCA_013400135.1). Classification (NCBI taxonomy): domain Eukaryota; kingdom Metazoa; phylum Chordata; class Aves; order Charadriiformes; family Glareolidae; genus Rhinoptilus; species Rhinoptilus africanus. The sequence goes on along the minus strand of VXBO01008299.1, from coordinate 655,969 downwards.
ATGTATTTCAGTGTTTAACTGGCAAGCGTAACAGAGTGGAGCAGCTCCTCTGACAATATATTTAAAATGCTCATAAGTACCCGGGTAACAGAGAAATTCAGAATAAGATTCATTCTGGTGTGGTATTTGATGTATTTACTGAAATTCCAGAGCTCTAAAGCACAGGAATGATTTTGAATGGACTATATTTCCATCCCCTTTATTATCCTGGTTGCTGCCTGCAGTAAAAAGTGGTTTATTATAATGTGATTTCTCAACTGCATCAGTACGATATACCGGCAGCTAATGAAGTGTTCAGGCACCCAAACCCCCAGCTTCATTGAAATTCATTACCACAAAGATTCTGCCAGAACTAATTGCTGTCAAGGCTGCTTATGCATATGTCTTAGTTTCATTTCACAAAATGACAGAGCTAATGCTGGTAAAAACCAACCTGAAAAAAAAAAACAAACCCACACTCTTCCAGCCTGCAACAGAGCCCGGCACAATGCAGGAGGTTTCTCCAGTGAACTGACACTCCTTTAGGGCCAAGAAGAGTCTGAGGATTTGGATACTTTTTTTAAAAATTGAATTGAAATACAGACTCATAGAATGGTTAGAGTTAGAAGGGACCTTAAAGCCCCCCCAGTGCCCCCCCTGCCCTGGGCAGGGACACCTCCCACCAGCCCAGGCTGCTCCAAGCCCCGTCCAACCTGGCCTTGAACCCCTCCAGGGATGGGGCAGCCACAGCTTCTCTGGGCACCCTGGGCCAGGGGCTCACACCCCTCACACCAAAGGATTTCTGCTTCAGTTCTCACCTAAATCTCCCCTCTTTCAGTGTAAAGCCATTATCGCTCGTCTTTATGTGCAAAGGAAATAATGATTGAGTATGGTAGGGTCTTAAGGAAAAGAAAAGGAAGTCTCCGACACCTCCAGCGCACCCCGCATCACCGGGCTTTGGGCAAGGCATGGGGTTTGGACCGGAGAAGGAGTCAAAGACCTGGGATCTGAAGACAGGAGAAGGCAGGAGTGAGCAGCAGCCCGTGGCTGCCAAGGTGCCCTGGACCCCCTGCACCCCTGGGTGCTGAGCTCCCACCTCCAGCTCCCGCTGCCCCCACAGCCTTCCCCGGCTGAGGCGCAGATCTTCCCTATGCCCCCAAAATTCAGACCCACACCCAGGAGACCAGACCCTCTTTCCAAGCTGTGAATGCTCTTTCACAAGCTGAGTGTTGCTTTAAAGACGCTTTTGTGGGGAGAAGCAATAAATGCGATTTTCCAGGAAGGAAGGGAGAGGAATTTGCGAGCGCAGACGAAGGTTGTGAACCCCGGGACTGACTTGAGCAGATTTGCGGAACAACTCCATTTACACGATGTTTGCGCATTCCTGTTTCAAAAGTCAGCCTACGCGGAGCACTCCAGATACGCCTTGCCAAAATACTTGGGACTGATCCAAGGGAACGATCTTGACTGTTGCAGGTGGGTTATGGACCCCCCGAGAGGTGCCGGAGGTGTCAGGGAGTTCACTAATTATGGCTCATTACGGCTTGTAGAGGAAGGATGCTCTCAGCGCGGCGAGTCCGGGTGCTGCAGCAGGACACCTTCGCAGACACCTCCAGGCCTGGACAAGGTGAACAGGGATGTGAGTTTTTTTCATTTCAACCTTTTGGAGTTACGGTGGGAGCAAAGCTGCCCTTTCGTGGAGCTTTTCAGCGTTTTCCGTAAGGATTTCCCTGTGACTTCAGACCCCTGCGACTTGGCCAGTTAGTTTCAACAAAGACAAATTTTTATAATCTTAGTGAAAAGCCTGGATGTGCTGGTGTGTTGTGCTTGCTACATACGTGTTTTCAAGCATTAGTCATGCCATAACATCTGCTTTTTATTGGTAATTACACTATCCCCATTTTAATAAGAGGTAATTCTTAAATTTCTCATAAAATATATATGACTCCAGGGAAAGAAGGTGAAAGGTTTTGCAAGCCTCTCACAGCCACAAGACCAAAATGAGTGGAAATAAATCCTTTCTGAGCACAACTTGTCCAGCCACTCATGACAGCACGCCCAGGGATGCCTGTGAGACTCGTCGTCCCTGTTTCTCCTAATTGTTCATGCTCTGCAGAACAGACCGGCAAAGTCTGTGCTCCAAGGCCCTTCTGGGTGCCATTAACGTGCTCAAAAATGGGGACCTGCTCCTAAAACTGCACGTACAAGATACCCCCTCCTGGGTGCAACTCCACTGGAATTAGCGTGAACGGGGTTCTGCGAGATCAGGTCCGAACAGGGGAACAGTAAAAGTTTGTAGGCTGTTTCCAAGTGCTTTAGACACTTTAGAATTGCAAATAGGTGCCCCGATTAATGGACCGTAGCTTGTTTGCATTCATATTTATGGTAGATGTGGTATAAACTGAGCTGAAACAGTGTGCCTGAAAAACGAGTAACATCTGAAGCGGAAGACCAATATCCAGATAAAACCTCAAGAAAAAATCTTTTGGGGCTCTGTTAAAAGCTTCCAGTTTCTTATTTCCCCCTGTCTCTCTGTAGGTAAGTGCCGCTGCGCTGCTTTGGCAATGTGAGAGTTGGGGTCTGTGATTCCATAGCACATTTCCAGGGATTTTTCTAGCAATCCTATACAAGGCAGTGACAAATGACACTTTTGCAAGGTCATCCCTAAATCTTTGAAAACCAGGGAGCTTTTTCAGTGGCTCCTTCCATTTGGTGAATGCCGGCAGCCAAGCCCATATGGAGCATTGTGTGCTGAGCTCCTTGTTGATGCAAATGCACATAACTAGTTTTGATTAAGAACAAAATGCAGAATTGACTCGAACTGCTTTTTTTTTTGTTTGAAGAACTTCAAGCCTCTCATTATCATCAGGGCTTCTTTCAGGGCAGGAAATTGGAATTTCCATAAAATAATGCTGAAAGGCAGGGGGCGAAGTCAAAGAACATTTACATTCCTAACAAATGGAAGGATAAACATGCAAAACAAATTTGGGGACACTCAGCTAAACATTTGGGGGCATGTTACGGCATGTGGACTGTTTAAATTATTCGCTATATATTAAGCAGCTGCATACATGAGTGGTAAAAGGACAAAGCAGTGGATTTAAGGGAGGCCTTTTCCCCTCGCGGAGCTACTCATAGCTGGTCAGTAGGTGATTATTGCATCCGATAGCCGAGGAGGGGTTGTGTTGGAGCATGCCCGGATTGCGTGGTTTTCCTGTGAACAAGGAGCTCGTTCCAGTGCAGAAGAAGGTCCCACGGCAGCTTTTGTAGCCCTGAGGTCACTGAGGTGGGAGCAAAAAGACTTTGTGTGACCTCAGGGCTGCTCTGCTGGTGCTGGGAGGGACTGGCCGGTCGCTGAATGCAGCCAGCATGCAGGTGGTCCGGCACCGTTTCCCATCCTCGGGATGTCCTGGCTGATTGGAAAATCCTTGTGCCAAGGGAAACTGGGAAGTGGTAACCACAGGCTTCGTTCTTTCAACACCCGGATGAATCTGGCGAGAGAGTTCCTTCAGTTTTATGGGGGTTTAATCACAGCCAGGGCTGGCAGCGTTCCTTACAAACAAGGGGGTTTGGTATTTCCCGGCGCAAGACCGGCGACTCTGCGTATGGTACTGCAGGGCGGGTTTGTGCTTTCTGGGAGGAGGGAAATAAAAGGAAAGGCACTTTTGTCAAGGATGACATTAAAAAGCTATATTGCAAAGATGAGCTCTCCAAAATTAGAAACCTGGGGAACTGAAGCTGCTTTGTTCCTCTTCCTCTGCCTGCCTCATCGCGCAGATTTCAATAACAAAACCGGCTCCTGTTTCCTTGCGTTGTCTGCCTGCCTTCCCAGGGCCGCAGCAAGCCGCGGCATGCAGAGCTCAGGCTCATTCCATGTCTCTGGAGAGAAGGAGAACTGTTTTCAAGGCACTGTTTTGCAGAGGATGAACTACCTGTGGGCAGGTGAGGGTCTGGCAGGCAGGTGGCCATTGCTTTACTCTGCTCACAGGTGACATTGCTGGGAAATAAATTGGTTTTGAGACAGATACTTACAAACGTGGTTGTTGTTTCCAGCAATATCTTATAAATAAGGAAACAACAAAGAAAAATATCTTAAAATCTATTAAAAACTTAGAAGCAATTAATGTGAGAGACATTAACTGTCCAACTGTTGGCAAAGTTGGGGATTACTGTGCGCTGTCTTCACAGCAAGTGTTCCCAGTGTAACACATTTACTCCCACCACCTCAAAACCCCAGTAAAAACATTGTCCTAAACAACACACAAACTACTCTTTTCCTTTGGCTTGAAGATTCAAACAGCAGCTCCCAGCCTCTTGAGTTGTGGACTCCTGGAGTATCAGCGGTGACCAGAGAGTAGGGATAATCCTAGAGACACGGAGATTTTCCTATGGGGAATATTCCCACCATTTGGGAGCTGGTGGCATGGTGTTGGGGAAGCAGAGGAAAGAGGAAAGAACAGGACGGGAAAGAATAAGCCAGATTTCACAGTGAATTGGAAAACCAACTTGTGCTGGATTGGAAAAATACTAGAAAATATATTTTCTTTCGGTTGTTCCACCTCAAATGAAATATCACCGTATCTGTGCAGGGAAAGCCCAAACAGGGGGAAAGTATTACAGCTAGAGACATCTAAGAACCAGAAGCTCAAAGCAGAGAGAAGAGCGGGAGAATGTGTTGGAAATTGGCACCATAAGGTTTTCTTAAAACAAATCTATCTCTGCCTGCACGCTGGTAGGTGGCAGCGGAAAGAGAATTCATTGTGTGTTTAAAAAACAGGTCATCTTCAAGAAACATCATGTAAACCTTGAGCAGACATGAGCAAACAGCCCTGGGGGAGTCATTTGTCTTTGCTGTCAAGAGGAAAATTAAGACTCCAGGGGACAGAGAGGCTGGGCTTGATGGATGCTTGCAGCAGGAGGCAAGTGGGTCAGCATTCCTGTCCACCACGACATCGGGTTCTTTCCCTGGTGAAAAGCATCTGTATCAAGTGTACACCTGTGGGGAGGAGAGGGGGGACGGGAAGATAAATGGTGGAAAGTCCCTAAAATGATAAGTGTCTCTTCTTGTTTGGTATTGACAGGAATAACCTTGCTTTAGAAAGATGAACTGGATCACCATGAGCTGGGCTGGTTATTGCTGCGTGAGCCTATTTGTGGGCAGAGGGTGCTTAGTGGCTACCTCCGCATTAGCTTGAGCAAGCAGATGTGAGAAGCGGGTGTCCATACTAGAAGTTTTCAGGGGGGACTGGTGCTGATGCTGCGGGATCACTAGTGGCCCATGCGTTTAGGTGAGCTGGAGCACCTCACCTGGTCTCACGTCCCCCAAAAGCCACCCAGTTCGTGTGCTGCAGCACCACTCCACGGTGCAAACCGAATTGCCGTAAGTGGAGATGATTGGGATATTTGCTTCAAAACTTCTGATCCTGATGACAACCCTTATGTAAATATAGATGGATACAGTACCTGTTGGTTAGGAGAACCTTCCTGTGACGGGCGAAGCCAGGCAGTTCTGTGACCACCAAATACTGCACGAGATCCAGCCCTGAAAAAGGAAGAGGAAATATAATTTCTGTTACAGTCAAAATCCAAGAAAATATTGCCCCTTGTATGTCCTTGGAGCTCTTCTAGATCAAGCACCTTGTCCTCCCCTTAAAACACACACACAGAACTGATATTTACTGATGAATAGCCTGGATGCAATTTAGTGGACAGACACACCACAGACAGCTGTGCAATATATATTTCTACTTGAAAACAAAATTTGACTTCTCTAAGCAACTGATTTCGGTCAGCCAGGGTATGGCAAGTCATGCCTCTAGTTTTACTGACTTTTTTGCTGCTTTCTAATCAGATTTATTTCAGCCATAAAACACAGACTCTGGTGATTAATGTTCAGCAGATTTCAGCTGAGCAATATGTGGTCTTGGGTTACTAATATAAAAAAAAAAAGAAAAAAAAACATTCTTATAATATTTCAATATTGATAACTGCCAATGCCAGAAAAAGCTGCAGACAGACTTCAAGTCTTGAGGTCATCTTAAATACTATTTCAACTTTTTAATGAAATTAGAGTTTCTTCATGTACTTTTTCAGTTTAGGCATTGAGGACATACTGAAGTCTTTAAACTCACTTTTCCTGCAGTTCTCACATAATCATGTGCTGCAGAAGGGGGGAAAGCACCACATATGAGACATGCTAGTAAACTGCGGAGTTTGGCAAGCACAGCGGTCTCTAAAGAGACTCAAGGTGTTTATAGACATTTCAGCCACGGTAGATCTTAAGGAGTAGGCTTTAAATTCTCAGCATCTGCAGCCGTTTCTGAGCAGGTAGAGAAGAAAAGGAACCAGTGACACAGGGGTAGGACTGGAAAGAATTGCCTGGACCCTGAGCGCAGTCCCTGGACACAGCAGTCATAGAATCATAGAATGGTTTGGGTTGGAAGGGACCTTAAAAATCATTCAGTGCCCCCCCCTGCCCTGGGCAGGGACACCTCCCACTAGACCAGGTTGCTCCAAGCCCCATCCAACCTGGTCTTGAAGCCCCATCCAGTCACCTCCATCAGTTAGACCCCAGGAAGGGATGAGCTCCTGCTTGGCAGCAAGTCTCCTCATTACAGTGTCCTCTTGGAAACACATTAAATTACCCTTGTATCCTGTGATATGCAGCCCTTTGAAAGGGGAGGAAGAAAGGAAAATGCTCTTTGGGTTGCCAGCCCCACCACCACCTCCACGCACATATGGCAGTGACCCGTGTTTTATACTTGATGGTCCGGATAACCATTCCATTTATTTCAGGGAGCATATTCTTCGTTTGGCAGCTGTGACTGTTTCCTATCACGGCATGATTCCCGGGTGCAGCACCTCTCCAGCTTTGCATTCGCTCAAGCTTCAGCTCAGTTGCCTCTGGCAAACTTTGGATGGTGCAGCTGGAAAACAGGTCCACAACTGCCCTTGGTGCAGCCTGAGATCGTTTCACGCTGTGGGTTTTACCGTGGGTGTCTGGTCCATAATCACTCTTTCCTGCGGCGGCAGCTGGAGGCAGCTGTGTTCCTCCAAAACAGGGCTGGGAAGAAGGTCTTTGCCCTTTGGTGCTGGTCCTGCTGCGAGTGCCCCGGTGCCCAGCACCAGGCTGTGCCTCCCCGCAGCGCCGGCTCGGCCAGAGCAGCGAGGGAGGCTGGTCCCAGCAGGAAAGGGCAAGCGGAGGGAGGTGGATGCAGCGCGTCCAGGAAGCACATTCCCGGGACATGACGGCACATCCTGGGGGCCCGGGGGCTGCACTTGTGCTGGGAAGGAAGGACTGGGCTTGCTTTCAGGCTCCCCTTCTCGCTCGGGAGCAGAACTCCGAACACATTTTCTAAAGTCACTTCTGGGTTTTTCCCAAATTCCCTCCTCAATACTTCCACTATGATTCTCAAGGAAAAATAATCGGTAAGCAAGGATTAACCTGCAAACTGCTGGGAGCTAGTGGCACGGCCAGGGCCCCCGCCTGCCTCACTCCCTCCATGTGTGTGTGCCCACACCTCCCCATGTCGGGGGAAAACTTCTATGGAGAAGGGACGTTTTGTCCCACAGCAGCTAACATGGGGTCCCCAGGGAGCTGTGGCGTTCCCGGACATCAGGATAACAGATTAAATAGAACTCCAGTATCCAAGGAGGATGTGCCCAGCTGCAGCCTCGCCGTGGTCCCAGCCCACGGGAGATGGAAAGGAAGCTATGTGGATCAGCCGGACACACACTGGGCTGTGTCCTCACCTTCTCGGCAGGTTCATGGTCACTATTGCAAGGAGGGCAGGGACAGCAGGACCTGAACATCCATCCTCGTTTCAGCTGGATATGCTCTGTCCAAAGTTGTGCTCACTTTTGCCCAAAGAGAAGCTTTGAGGGAAGGAATCGAGTTCACCCACGCAACGCTCAGGTCAAGTTTGAATTCACTTTCCATGGTCTCCTTGCACTAGAAACCTGATTTCAGTCTTCATGCTTAAACAATCCAAGACTAAGAAAATCTTGCTGTTCTCCACTGGGCTATACTGGGCAACCGAACTCTTGACAATTATGAAAATGACATTAATGATTTTCAAGTCACAGATCCATCTGAATAGATACTAAAAGCAAATGACAACTGTTGGAGGGAGCCAAGGCAGAGCATGATCACGCCAGAAGTGAGATTTGGAAATATACCTTCAAAAATCAATGCAGGCTCCCCTGTGATGATGGGCTTGCGAGCTTGCAGGGGAGCTCTGAGCCTGGAATTTGTTCCGAGGGAGCTGCGGTTGAATTTCTTTTTGTCACCGTTGTTTTGCAATGCCATAATAAATGTTGGTGAATTTGTAAATCATAAAAGCATGGACCATGGGTGGGTGCTTTCATCCAAGGGTTAGAACAAACATTTTTGGTGTCAGCCCATTCCAGAGAGATTTTCAGTGTTATAAATTAAAAACAAAACAAAACAAAATATTAGAAAAAGCTGAACAAGCAACAGCTGTTTGGAACCAGGCCCCAAACCCAAAGTATATAAATGGTGTTCACACAAATGCTTAGAGACAGTGGCAAGAAAATGCTCTAGCACAAGAAATGCAGGGTGATTTCTAGCTATTCTGCCTGCAGGAAGCTGATTTTTGTCCAGCCACAAGAAATTAGCCATTCTCAATGATGAGAGATGCTTCGGTGACACAGCCACTGCCACATCTACCTGGTGGGCTGGACCGGTCGGAGCCCCTGGTGACAACGGGTGGCAGCTTCAGGACACATCCCCGGGATGTGGCCCAGCCTTGGAAACATGTAAAGCAGCTGAACGAGGAAGCTGTCCATAGAAATTTTAAGATTGAGGACAACAAACCAGAGATAACAAGAGAATAAATATCAAAAGAAAAGAGCAGTCCTGGACAGCCACCGATACCCTGCTATCAGGGGACCGTAGACGTACATACTCTCCAAGTTGAATTATGAGTATTAGCTTGTTTGGAAAGGTATTTGCCCTTTGGACAGCCGTATTTGTGTTTTGAGCTTCAGAAACATAAATTACAGTCATTTAAACCCCAGGCTTACATTTTACTTCAATGACGTAAATGAGTTCCCAACTTTCAAAGGCCAGCTGTCCCTTACAGCAAGAGGTAGCAATTATATAAAATTCTTTTACTGCATGGAGGTATTTTCAGTCCTTTAAGTTTATGTGCCCCAGGTGAAGCAATATAAACAAACTATCGCTGTCACAATTGTGTTAATAATGGAAACTGCATTTGGGAAGTTTTAGGGATAAAACCTATAACTTTATACTGCTAAGGTGCCAAACCTTTCCAATGTAAACCAGAAGTGCAGCTGTGTCAGGCACCAAGAAAGGTTTCTGAAAAGCCAACGTTCACAGACTCTTTAGGTATATAAATATAAAGGCGGTTGCTTCCAAGCCCCAGCCGTTAATAAGAATTGCTGGGAAAAATAAGGTTAAAAATACATTTAAATGGCTTCGGGTTTTTGCTAAACTTCAGATACACAGAGTTAAATCCCCCCCTAATCCAGCCTCACTGAAATCCATATTTTACAGATGTGCGCGTGTTCATGGCTGATGGCAGCAATGAAATGCTGAGGCGCAGTATGAGCAGGGAGATGCCGGACAGTCCAGCCTGGCTCTCAGATCAGGGAATTGCTCCATCAGTCCCAGTGCTGGAGTTTGCCATTGTGGATTTCCAATCCCTTGACTTAAACTTCAAAACCAGACCAGGCAAAGCAATCAATTGCAACAGTGCAGGTAGTCGAGTTTGTGGGGTTTTTTTTTCCCCAACCCCAGTAGATGAATAGAGAAATGCCACTACCTTAAAGGAACAGTTTGAAGGCTCAAAACCAACAAAAGCCACATCAAAAAGTAGCAGTGAGCCTATGGATGGCTCTAATTTGCTGCCCTGTTCACCCCAAGAGCGTGGTGCAGCAGCCAAAAGCACACTGTGCTCCCAGCCGTGCACACACCTGGAGCTGAGTTATTCTGCTTTCCAGCTTTTCATTCATTTTTGTACAGCAATGACATAATGAGCTACATGGAAGACAAACATTCCACTCCACGGCCATTTTTAGAACCAGTTTTCTTCCTGCATTTAGAAATATTGCTTTCCTTTCACCCTTATTCAGGCAGAATGTGGGAAAATTGTGCCTCCTAAATCAACGGCAATGATGTAGCCGGAGAGCTGCAGCCACCCTGCCTGCTCCAAGGAGCTGTGCATCACAGCGTATAGACGGCTGAGCCAGCAATGCCCGCCACTTGCTTTGCCAAAGCAGAGGATGGAGATGGTCCATGAATGGTTCACAGTCAGGAACTCACCATAACTCCTCCACCCTGCTGTGGGATGGAGCAGAGCTTTGCAAGCCCTGATCACACAATCACAGACTGTCAGAAGTTGGCAGGGCCCTCTGGAGATCACCCAGTCCAACCCCCTGCCAGAGCAGGGTCCCCCAGAGCAGGGGGCACAGGAACGCCTCCAGGTGGGTTTGGGATGTCTCCAGAGACGGAGACTCCCCCACCTCCCTGGGCAGCCTGGGCCAGGGCTCTGCCACCCTCATGGGAAAGAAGTTCCTCCTCAGGTTTAGGTGGAACTTCCCATGGTCAAGTTTGTGCCCGTTACCTCTTGTCCTGTCCCTGGGCACCACTGAGAAGAGCCTGGCCCCATCCTCCTGACACCCACCCTGTCAGTATTTGTAAGCATTGATAAGGTGTCCCCTCAGCCGTCTTTTTTCTAGACTGAAAAGACCCAAATCCCTCAGCCTTTCTCATAAGAGAGGTGTTCCAGTCCCCTCAGCATCTTTGTATCCCTTTGCTGTCCCCTCTCCATCAGCTCCCTGTCCTTCTTGAACCGGGCAGCCCAGAAGGATCCCAAAGGAGAGGTATGAAACCTCCTGGTGAAAGCACCATTGAAACCAATAGCCTTCCAGTGCCACAGTTGCAGTGTCGGTGTGTTTTCATGAGAGGCCTTTTGCAACCTGCTAAACACAACTTTTTTTTTTTTTTTCAT
>VXBO01008299.1:599838-644768 GCA_013400135.1 Rhinoptilus africanus | reverse complement strand
TTTTTTTTTTTTTTTTTCATAGGAAAAGGGAAAAATCCCCAAGCCCAAATATTTAGTCATCCAGCTTGATTTAGGGACAGAAAATCCAAATGCATTCAGATCTGGAGAACTGAGTTCACGTTGGGATGGGCGCCCAAGCTCTTCTCTCCTGCTAACTGCCCTACACTTTCCGCTGTCACCTGGAGAGACAGCTACTTTTTGACATAACTTTTTCTGACCTCATCCCACTAAAACGTCAGGACAGTGACTGTAAGGGAAGCTTTCAGCAAGGCAAGGGAAAGGTTTAGAGGCAGCAAAGAGTTTGGATGCAGTTCACGTCTCTTGCTCAGTGAACTGACAAGGGGGAGAATCGAACTTCAAAGGCTTCCATTGCACAGCTGATGACATTTAGGAAGAAAAGGAAAATTGTTGCTTTTTTGGGAGATTTACAAATGCCATCCGTGTCCATGGGTGTAATTTTCCATCAGGAAAAAGAATTTCAGAAGCAACATATGGACCATGCAGTAAAGAAGTTGCCATAGCAACCAGCCTCCTAAAAATCCCTCTATATGTATACAGAAATCAAATGTATGTAATAATTATGGCTGCATGTCTAAAGTCGTTTATAAGTCCCATCTTCCTAGCATTGTTTTTTGTCTATTATAAGTCTAATTCATGCTTCAAACATCGGCTTACTGTGCTGCCTCGCGAACCTGAATATATTTTGCAACTAGAAGTCAAAAGCCTCATAACTGACAGTCACTGACAACACAGTAACATCTAATTTAGCTAATTCAAAATATATGCTATAAATATAAAAGAATGGTTATGGGACCAGAATGAACTAAGCTCTGGGATGCTGATATGACATTTAAGTTCAAAAAATGTTACCTGTTAAAAATAAACAGATGAAGGGGTGTGAATGTCAGAAATATATTTCAAAAACAGAGTGTTTTACCACGGCAGAAGGGAGTTTTGGTGGGGGGGGTGATTACAGCCCTCCCTCCCCTCCGCACTGTGGTCCCTGTGCAAGGATAAGTGGGACCATGGATCGTCCTCTCCCCTCAGCCCCGTGCTCCCATCACAGAGAGCTCAGGGGCAGACACTGCTCCTGCTCTACTTCTTTGCAGTCTCTGACACAATCTTAAAAGGTTTCGTGGCTTGGCACGGCATTTTTCCATATTTCTTTGGGCTCTGGCATTAGGGACCAGAGATCTTCCTTGTTGTCTGCTGGACACTCTGGAAATTTAGCAAAGATGGATTTCATAGATGGACATCTAGGAAAACAAAACCTCTGCTGTTGAGGGGAGATGGGGATAAGGAGTCAGTGCCAAGGGAAGACCTTCTCCTGACACAACTGGCAGTGGGATGGGAGGCCATCAGGTGCTTCAGTGTTGTCTTCCAGAACTTGTTTCAGAAGACGCTGCAAGGAGACAGCGTTTCACCCTTCCCCCTCGGGCAACATCATGCCCTTTTGCCTGGCCAGAATGGGAAGCATTAATCATTAATTAAATGTAAATTTTACAGACTGATGTCACAGTCTTTAAGCTGACAGTCCTGAATGTTGAGGTCAGTTACTGCACCCAGGAGCCCCAAGGTTCAGGTCCCATTTTGATTTCTCTTCAGCCAGGAAACAAATCAACTAAATACATAACAAATGAACAGACTCTCCCTGTCTGCCAGTGTTCAGAAGGACTCTCGGTGAGCTTCAGCGCATGCTCTAACCAAGCAGTGTCAAACTTCGTCTGTTAAAACCATTTTTTCATCCCACCTGGCTCTTGTTACCGTGGCAGGAGCTCTCTCTGCGTGTGCTCTGACAAAACCTGCTCCCCTGTTTCGGGGGACGCTGCAGCCCTGGTGTACAAACAAGGTTGCTGCCGTCACAGGAGCAGAGGGTCTGAAGAAGACATTCACTTTCTCTACAGAACAAACGATTTGAAATGTGAAGTACCTGCTCACGGCTGGGACATATCACAATCCCTCCTTCCCCCAGGTGCCGTTCCCCTTCCTGCTCCGAGCATCGGCTGCTGCAGACTCCGTGCGAAAGGAGCTGAAATGCAGCCTTTGAGAGGCTTTGTGCGCGCTGCCTCCACTTGCATCCTTTCAAAGCCCTTCCAACTGCTCGTTCTTTCACTTTCTCAAAGTGAGCTGAGCAGCTGGTGAGAAGATTGGGAAGGGTGAGGTCCTGCAAATGTCTCTTCCAAGGGAATGCATCGCTAATGCTCTTAAATGGACATTTATCCTGCACTGAACATTGACAGAAAGTTAATAAAATCACATTCTTAAGCCCCTTGAGCACTTGTTCTTGATGAGAGCTATTTCCATCGCAAGCTTTAGCTCTCTCCCTCTGGCTAATTTGTGGCAAAGTTGCTCACGAAAAGACTGAGCCGTGATTCTCCTTACGTGAGCAAAGATGCATTTGTTCTCCCTGGGTGGAAATCAGTGCTGCTAGAGAGCCAGGATAAGACCTTGGCTGAACTTAAATCCTTTCTTTGATGTGAATGGATATAAAACCAGCTTTTGCTCAAATGTCATTTCACTCTTCGGTTGCACAGACACTCGATTCCATCTTGCTCAACCAGAAAATAACAGGCATCTTTGGACCTGGAAGGCAGTACCTGTTCTCTGCAATATCTCATGGGATACTCCCCTTCTGCCCGCACTGGGGACCAGAGGTTTTCGGCCCAGATGAAAACTCACTGGTTTTGCTTGGTTTCGTTCTCCCGTTGAGGCAAGAAGGGAAATCCCCCTAAGCAATGAGGGTACAAAGTCCATGTCACACGTGGACTGGACTGGATCACCCTGCACCTTGCCTGCTGGGGAGGGGGTTTCGGTACGTTACACCCAGTGTGACGTGCTGAGACTTACAGCTCCTGCCTGGGAGGGAAACGAGAGAGAGTCCCAAAGCTTGGTGGTTACGGGAAGGTTTTCCACCTTGCTGCTTTGCTTGGTGCCCACCTCTGGCAGCCCTGGTGCCGTCCCCTGGCTCCAGCCCCAGCCTCGCAGGGGGCATCCTCCCAGGGCATCCTCCCAAGGCATGTGGTAGGGCAAGGCACTCTCCGCAGGGATGACAACAGCTTGTTGCAACATTTTTTTCGAGCTGACATTAAGTCCTAAATGGCAAAACAGATGGCTTTTAGGAAACTTGGGACTGAGTTTTCATGCCATGGGAAGGCCACACTTGTCACTCACAGGGGGATTATAGTTCCACCCTCATCCCACGGAGAATGTGCAGTTTTATGGATGACACAAAGTTTGGTAAATGTTTCTTTGAACCGTCTGCTCTTTTTCCTTATGGGTATATAATATTCTATTTGGTGGCTGGACGCATAATACTTTTTCTTAATACTTTGCCCATAAAAAATTCCCTTAACACCGGGAACTCCACATGCCTTCAGGGCTCTAACTGAGGAATACCAATTCTGAATAGGGTAGAAACACAGCAGCATTTTAACGTCTGGCAACAACAGCAAAGAGCCAGCTACAAGAAGGGGACAAAGAGCGATGTCTTAGGGCTGGGTATTTGAGTTCTTGCACTGCTACAGGCTTTCTGCTTCATCTTGTATGATCAAACCCCTCTTGGGTCCTCAGCTTGGCACCTGTAAGAAGATAAAAATGTGTATATCGCTAATTTATTGTGAGAGAGAAACAATGTAGGGACACAGAGATGCAGGAGCTGCACAGACCCCTGCGACACAGAGCATATGGACTGAAACAGGAGGGACCTTCTGCTTCTCAGAAGAAATTATTGTACACACAGAGATGATGGGGTTTTATAAACTCAGTCACCTAAAGATGAGCGCCATGATCTGCATGTAGCATGCCAAATGTGAGGTTTGAATATTTTGGTTCTTGCCTGTTCTGCATATCCCCGTTTCTCCTGCTGAAGGGGACCGTGCCAAGGCTGATGCTGTGATCCGTGGGTTGTACGCCGAGAAAGCAGCGTGCGAAACCTGCTGCCTCCTTCTGACCTGCTGAGCAGAGTCTGTCCATCCTCAAAGCACAAGAGCCTGAGGGTCTAGACTTGCTGGCAGCGCCAGGCTTCCCGGAGCTCATGGTGTGCTCACGTCTCTACCCAAGTCAGCGTAACGCCTTATGTCATCCCTTCTGGCTGCCGTTCAGGAAAGCATCTCTAGGAAAGGACTTACACTCCCTTGAAACGAGACTTAAACACATCTCTGCCCCTGATGATGGTGAGAAGGTCGCAAAGAATAGGCAAGCTCCCTACAAGCTGGCACGTTGTCCTCCTTAGGCCAGCATCATGGTGCCCTAGATCCACAGATTTACCCCCTTGGGCTTGAAAAGAGGCCGTTCACGGGACAAATTCCTGTGACCTTTCCAAAGTTCTCCCCAGGCTAGAGATGCCAAGCTTGAAAAAAAGTCATGTGCCAAATGGTTTCTTAACGTTTGTGTCTTCGGGTGAAATTTGTCGTGCTTTTAATTTATTACAGAAGAAAAGTGGAAACAGGGAAGGCTTTATGATTTTTAAGTGTTCTAACACTTATTTCAGTGTTCCAGTTTTTATTGCAATCATGTTTGTGGCAGAGGAAATTTCTCAAGACCGAGAGCTAATGTTGCTTTCAGACAGTAATGCGTTTTCAATTCGTGTCAGAGAACGCAAAAATTATCCTTTTGCTGCTTCAGAAGTGAAGAAAAGCCTCTGGCACATGAGTGTGCAACATCGCCACTCCCATTAGTTGTGACCTTCCTTTTACTATCCATCTGCCTTTACTTGGTCGTGATTTTCCTCTGTCGATTCTCTCTTCAGCTGGGTTTCTCTCTGCAGGCTTCATGGTGAGCATTTTGCAAAAGTCACTTAGTTCTTTTCAGGCTGGCGTGTGAGAAGAAATCTCTTCTTTTCACACTGTTCTGACCAAAAATGATGAATATGAATCTCTCGCAACAGGTATTTTCCTTTCCTGCAACCACATCCGTGAGTGCCAAGTTCCCCGTTGGTGCAAATCAGTGTGCTTCCAGCGGTAGTAGCAGCGGTGAGCAAACTGGTGTCATTGGGTGGTCTGGATCTCATTGCAAGGCTCTGTGTTCGTACATCTGAACCTCAAATAAAATGTTTCATACAGTCTCTTCACTCATGATCCGTGGATTTCCTACCTCGGCATTGTTAATAGCTTACATCCACTTCTGACATGATACGATACTTATTATAGTTGCAGAAGTCACGCCATCCAGCGAGTTAGGTCCCACTGTGACACTTCCTTGACCTCTATGTCAGCACGAGGTTAGCAAACAAAATTGGTTGTTTAGGTGTTGTTCTTTTACTGTTATGTTTCAAAGTAGAAAATTTTCCATGAATTTCAGGTCTCAAAACATAAGTTGAAATGTAAGTACCGACAGAGGAGAGGTGCTTCTTTGTGTTCTGAAGTTTTGCTTGTGTAATGCTTCCCCAGTGGACACCTGTTACTTAATTCTTATGTTTTTCATCCCAAGAATATCTTCCCGATGCCTGAAATGCGTGGCTGGGTTTTGCGGTTGCCTTCCGTGGTGGCAGACGGAGCTCGCACCTTGGCTGAGGTGGAGGGAGGGCTGTGCTGACCCCCCCCCAACCCCTACCCCCGGCAGATGCGCACGGGGCTTTGATGTGGGCGATGCTGGGATGCGGCCAGCGCTGCCCGCCCCTTCCATCCGCGGGGCCGAGGCTCTGGGGAACGCGGATGTCAGACCTGGCCGCACAACAGACGCCGCTCAGACCAGGGAACGGAAACCAGCGAGTAAACAGCTTCTTCTCGCTGCTCTGTGATCACCTAGACTATTTTGATCCCAGCTATTATAAGTTAAGATGCGACTCTATCAGATGAAATGAACACATGTGGTGTTCCCAGAGATGCACGCTGCAGACACCACATCTTGATCGAATTAGGAAGGACCCGGGGTCCATATGCGGTGCATTAATTCCCAAGCCACAAATTGGGAAGGAGCCTCCTGGACCAGGATGTGAATTTTGGGATGATCCTCTCTCATGGTGCAGAGCCATTTGCTGCAATCCGTGTACAGACACAGTGGACACGCTAAGTTTTTTTGTCCCAGGCATGTGGACTGGGGTAGATGGCAGGAGGGGAAAACACCAAAAGTCTTGCCTCAGTCCCACCACATAGGTAAAGAAAATAGAGACCAACAAGGGAATAAAACCAGCAGGACACTGAAGGCTGAACAGCCAGGATGAGGAAAACCAGGATTGGGAAAATGTATCTCATCCTGGCGGTAAAACAAACGGATTAATGTAAAAATGTAAGAAAGGCTCCAGTGGGCCAGACTGAATGTTTAACTACCCGGCGAGCCTGTGGCCAGCTGTAGCCAAGACCACACATCTAAGGACCACAGAGACCAGACTGCAGGAACATGGTAAGTGTATGCCTCCCTCCTTCACTGTCCCAGGTTGCAGGTAGGGATTTTTAAATTATTTTATTTTAAAACTCCACATCTGTTGCTCTGTTGTGTTCCTCTGGTTCCTAAAAACCTCTTGGGTCACTTCATGCATCGATGTGCTCAGAAGGGAGACTCACAGGTAGGACAACCAGCCCGACCTGGTACCCAGCCCCATCCAGTGCAGCACGGTGTGTTCCCATCCTTCCCGATCGCAGAGGGAGGGAGCTGTGGGGCTCGGGGACAGCAGCATTAGTCACCTCCATACCACGGCCCTTGGAGCCGTTCTCTGTTTGTGAAATGTTGCGATGAGTGTTTGGTTTCTATTGGTGACATAAATCAATGTCACTGCCTTGGCGCTACTTTTCCAGAACAAAGAATTCCCAGAAAAGGGAACCCCGCTGCTGGGTTGTATAATACAAATGTATGATCACGTTGGCCACATGGTATTTCCAACATTGGATATTTTTTTTCTCCAGGATACAACCAGGATGCTAACAAAAACAACACATGGAAGACCTCAGGATAAGCCCCAGTGTCTGGTGAAGAGTACATAGCTCTGGTCTGGGTCCTAAAGCAAACACAGATGCGTTTGAAACAATTATCAAAGAAAAACAACACGTGAATCGAGAAGGAAAGTCTATACGTGCCTGCAGACTAATGGCTGGCTGGTCTAGGCTGCGGGATTAACTTCCAGACTTTGCATATGAAGAAACAACACCTAGTAAGAAGAACGGGGTCTCAACAGAGGAGTGGCCATGGAGGGTATTGAGTGTTGTTTCTCCTGGTGAGGACAGAGAGGAGCTGCTCTTCTGCTCCAGCTGGGGAGACCTTCCCACATCCCTCCTTCGCTGGCTGGTGAACCAGAGCAGAGCGCCTCAGCCTTCCGACAGCCAGCCCTGGCGCCATCCTCTATCTCAGTGCATTGCAAAAACTCCCAACAGAAAGGTGAATTGTGAGTACCGCAGCCAAAATGAGGGAAAAAAAAAAAAAAATCACGCCTCTTCCTCAAACCAGAGCTCTCTTCTCTAGGAGGAGCTGAGGAGCAGCCTGTTCCTCCTGCTGTCAGTGCTGAGGGCAGCCCTGGGCTAAGGCTTCCACAAACACCACCAAAAGGTTTTGACAGACTTTAAAGTGCAATTTCTGCCGGGAAAAATTCCTTCTTCCGGGTTAGATCACAACAAATGACAAAGGTTTTTCTCGGCTATAAAGCTGAATATTTCATGTAGCTTTTTGATGGGCAAATTTTTTACTGGTCACAGGTGACACATCACAAATATCCAAAAACAGGTCCAAGGAGACAGTTGAGGAGAAAATGTGATTTTTTTTTTTTAGCAATTCACTCAATGGATAAACCAATGTCTGAGCACAAGAATAGTGGAAGAAGACATTGGAAAAGCAAGTCCTCAACCTAGAAGAAACCTTCCATCCCAGCTTCAGGCTAGTCCGTGTGCTGGGTGGCACATCTACTGCTGCCTGCTCTGGCAGCATTCTCCCATTTCACGAACATGGGTTTAATTATATCTGTTGGTTTTGATTCCTGTAATTTTTCAGAAGAAAGCACTAAGGAGCTATAAGTGGGTAGGAAATTATTTGGTTGGGACTTTGGGATTTTTTCTTCTTTTTTTTTTTATTTCTGCCTCAAAATATCTCTGGCTATGTGTGAAGTACTTTTCCATTGACATTGGGCATTCAGTGAGTTCCTGGGAAATTTCAGTTTGCCTTGTGATATTTGCTAGTTTGCTCCATGGAAAACTATATTTTTGGGTAGGCTGTAGAAATACCCAAGAATTCACAACACAGATTTCAACATCCTCCAGTCGGAAGAATTTTTGAAGTGACAGCAGATCTGTTTTCCAGTCTACACAGTGAGCTGAATCACCATCCTACAGCCAGTATCTCCCCGCGTTCAGCCTTGTTTCTGACACACCAGCGTTATTGGAGCTGAAGGATTACACCTCTCCTTTATTTCTGTGCACCACGTCTGACGCATGTGGGGACACAGGACAGATGGCGGCCCAGGAGCCAAACTCAAATTGGCCACAAAAAACACATCAAACACGGACTATCCTAAACTGGACGGGAAGTTACTTAGCAGTTATTTAAAAAAAATAATAAAATTGTACCTTCTTTATTCTAATACAATTTATTTTCTCTTTTCTTTTAGCTACTGCCAGCTCCTGCTGTTCTGAGTTAATGCACGGAGCAGAGCACAGTTTCATGAACTGTGATTTCTCTGAGTATATTTTAAGCATTTTCCTGTTTCCCCTGAAAAAAATGGTGTTGTAAGGAAGTTGCTGACCGGAGCAGCATCAGAGGTGGAATATTCCCAGACATCCAGCATTTGGTCCTATTTTTCTATCTACCCAAGCACTTCTGGGAATCGTATCTCGTACCCCTCCAACGTGCCCTGTGTAGTGTTAGACCATCGGTGCCCAATTCACTGAATTTCCCAGAGCCCAGACTCACTCCGGTGGTGGCTTAACGGGAAATCCGTTACCTTACCCCATCACAGAAAAACAACTTTTAAGTGCTGTCCGTCATTTATCCACATGCCTCAGTCCTGGCATTTGCTCAGGCAGCCTCCCTTGCCAAATAAAACTCTTCTCCTCAGGCCGGTGATGAACCTGAGTGTCTGTGTTTAAAGCAGATTATGGCTGTCACAAGTGATGTATCCTAGTAAAATCATTTCATCCTCCTTTTCTGTCTGCTCACCAGTACTTATGCAGACAGGTAATGAAATATCAAAGTACTCGAGCAGCTACAGGTGGGCTTTGGGGGTGGAGAGTCAAGGCTTCATTTAACTCCGCTTTGGTAACTTACACTTTAGTCAAACAAACAGAAAAAGCTCTTGTTATTAAGGGAAATTCCTCACTGGCTTTTTTTGGCATGCCAAGAAGTTATAACTGCACAAACCAAACCTTTCTCAAACTTCATTTAGGATTAAAATTAACTGATTCTTTCCTGCGGGTTCCTGGAGCAAACCTGTCTCCAGTCTCTCATCTACAATTGTCATCAGTGGCTGGGGAGCAGGAAGGGGACGAATTCCTAAATTAGGGTTCAGATAGCAGATAGCAGCCTGTAAAACAGAGTCTGCCCAAGTGGCTGCTCTCAGCCAAGACTTCATATTCGGGGATCTCCTTTATTGGAGAAATCATGGAATTCCTCTCACCACAAACTTACTTTCTGAGGGCCCGATCCAAAGGCAATAGATGTCAGGAGAAAACTGTCACGGGCTGACCTCCATGGCCGCGCTGTTGCTGGCTATCTAGAGGATTTCCAAACTTTGATTTTTGTGCTGAACATTTGCTGTGCTGTCTGCATGAGCCTTGCTGGCATTTTTTAGTTTCAGCCGAACTGGTGCAGCCACCTTTAGGGAAACTGTCTTGCTTTTGTCCAGTACCCAAAAGAAAATAAAAATGCAAGTGTTTTAACTAAGAATTCCTGTGATATCAACCTTTGGAGACATACCTGAGTTGGGATGAAGAAGCCATCCAGGAATCAAGAGTCGATGCCACAACAATCAATGTTTCTTGGGAACGTGTCTGAAAAAAGCCTACAGGGCTGAGCGTTGATTTTAGCCCATTGGGATGTATCAGGAGGCAGTCCTGGACACTCGGAGCAGTTCCTGGCATGGATGGGCCAGGGCAGCACAACGGCTCTGCAGGCTTAGGCAGGAGGTGCAGGTGGGCAGCATCCTCTACGTCACTGGCACAGCTAGAAAGTGACAAAAAGTGGATTTTTCTAAGCTTCCAAAAGAGCAATTTGTTCCTCTGCTATCTAAATTTATTAAAGTCAAGCATCCAAATCCCTAGGATTTGCTAATGCCCCTCAGTGACTACATTTTTTGACCAGACTTTGAATATCTGAAATGGCTAAATATCAAGAGGGGAAAGTGGACTGAATAGAGACATCTTAGCCTCATCAAAATCCCTCCTGTGCCTCTTCTCCCATGAGCTTTAGCACCCTATAGCTTTTCTTTTCTTTAAAAAAAAATCCGTTCCCATATTTAGGTTTCTCTCCTCCTATGAATCATACTCAGATGATTTTCGAGGACCTTTCATTCTCTCTCTGCCTCACATGTTAATCCAAATCTCCTTTCTTAATTAAACTGTTACTCTACAAGAGTCTTTAACCTCCGTTTCCAAGTGGCAAAATCAAACCCAGCTCCTCTCGATAAGGAAAACTCATTTCTGGTTGATTGACAAGTTTAATTAAATACCAGTACTTTCTTTTAATTGCTAGATTATTACCAAGACAGCAGCTTCAAGGATTATTACGGGTGCACAGAGGAACGGTACCTAAAGACTGAGCTGCACAAATATTTCTTGCTTTCTGCTTTTCCTTTCCCAGAAGGGGCTCTATCTGCTTGATGTTATGTGGAGGAGCAGGGGATGGACAGGCTCCGAGCTCTGATCACATTTGATTAAGGCCACTGACCTTCCTGTGCTTAACTGTGGTCCTGAGCATCCCTATAGCCACGTACACGGTCTCTCTGCAAGGATATTGAACGTCCCTTCTGCCCACCGCAGCCTGCGGCCCCATCGAGCTTGCTGGGGCTTGGGTTTTTTTAATTTGGGGAGATACAAGATGTAAGCAGCCAAGCCCTGCCAAGCCTTGGTCCAGATATATCTCTGTTTACACTGAAAATTGCAATTAATAACCAAAAGCTGTCAGGATGGAAACTGCATTATAAAAAACATCCCGTACACATTCCTGGGGCTTCTCCGTGTTACGACACTCCGCGGTGTCGCAACACAGTGTTGGTTATTCGAGAAAGTGGAAAAACCTGGTTATGGGTCTATTGCCCCATTATACATCTCAATAGCCATTATCTTTCCAAAACTGTTGAATGTCTAAAGAAAACAGGGTGACCATTGCAGACCAGGGATTCTCTAATTAATTCAAACTTCATTCGCAATGAATCACTGCTTATTTCAGTTGCAGTCTGCAAACAGGCACAAGAGTAATCACGTACATATGTGAAGCCTCATTTTCAAGGATTTATTCTTGACACTGATTTCAATAAATTATTGGTGAATAGTAGGCAATTACAACTGTCTTTTTTTCCCCCAGGTAGTTACGTTTTACTTTTTAGATTGTTATTACAGAAAACAACCCAACCGTAGAAAAGGTTAACAGGTCTTTCCTCCAACACGCCACTAAGCCCTTCCCTTGTTGTCCTAATGTTATTTGTGGGATATGAGTCAGGCATTGGTTTTGTATGAAAAACAGAGGAACAGAGCTGAATCACATGAAAGGTATCGTGGTAATAGTCTTGGTGACAGGATAAAGCCCCAAGAGCCAAGTCAGATAAACTTCCCTAACAAGACCTTCCGCTGTCCTCCATAAACCATATAATATGATAGGAAAGCTACTGAATAACTCTTTCAAAGAGCAATTACATCCCAAAGCTCCCTGTCTTGACAAAGATATTGTCATGACGCCAAACTATTCATCATACCCTATTAACAAGTCAAAGCTGGAAATTCTCTGTAATTTGTTGATGTATTTTAGGAAACTGTTTATGGTTTCCCATTTATTAAAGAAACACTATTTTATATGCATCAACTGGGCTGTAGTTTTCACATGGTCTTTACCATAACTTTGATGATATACAGGAATGAGATATGCTGGGGGGATCCTGATCACTGACCAGGGAGATGGAGGACCTTTGATACCTGTCCTAAACTTGTTTCTGACCAGTCAATTAAAACATCAAGCCACAAGTTCACTGAAGCAGTAACTACCTTGTGAGATTAACGTTACTTATCACTAAAAGCAAAAGAGCTTGGCTATTGTTTCATCCCGACACGAGCTGGCAGAGTCATTCCCTTACACACACTTTTGAGGTCTACTTCATTTTTTATGCATTTATTTGAAGGCTACCTTAACCACAGCTTTTCAGTTATGATTCTTGCTAAGCACCTTCACCAAATTTGCATCCACGTAACATTAGTATATGACTGTGATTAAGTTAATATTTTCTGGTTTTGCTTTTCACAATTAAACTTGAACTCAATGCTGGTAAACAATTCAGATATTCAAATAAGTGGTCTCCTATCCTCCTTCTGAAGTCCTAAGACTGCCACAGCCTCTGGCATATTTCTCCGTACCAGTATACCCACAGTTCAGTCCACATGATGCCAAGCAAAAATCATAGGCCAAAAGGGTTCATGATACTATCTTTATTAAGTTTAAAAAAACCCAAAACCTGACCACTGATAGTTTCCATGAAACAACCTTGACGCTGTGGAACACATTTCCAAGGCAATGTAAGGGATTTCAGCTATAACACTCCCATTAAATTTAACAAAAGCCAAGAGACTGACTCTCCGCATACATCACAGACTTTAAGATGATCCAGAAGCTCAAAATTCAGCTTTCAATTTAGGTGATTTATTTTATGGCATATTCCCCCATCACATAACTCCATTAATATGCTGTTGGTTTTTAGTTTCATGTGCACTCTGGGCTGAGCTGTTAAGTATTTTGGAGCAAGAGCGTGTATGACGTGTTGATAGGGGTGATCGTTATACAACCAAGCTGCTTCTCCATTTTGCAGTAGATTTGATTACTAGTTCGCCAGTATTTAAAATTTTCCTTTCATCACCAAAAAGGGACAGGCTTAAGCATCTCAAGATCATAGAATCCTAGAATGGTTTGGGTTGGAAAGGACCTTAAAGCCCCCCCCGTGCCCCCCCTGCCCTGGGCAGGGACACCTCCCACCAGCCCAGGCTGCTCCAAGCCCTGTCCAACCTGGCCTTGAACCCCTCCAGGGATGGGGCATCCACAGCTTCTCTGGGCAACCTGGGCCAGGGGCTCACCACCCTCAGAGTGAAAAATTTCTTCCTCAGATCTCATCTCAGTCTCCCCTCTTTCAATCTAAAGACATTCCCCCTTGTCCCATGGCTCCCCTCCCTGATCCAAAGTCCCTCCCAAGCTTTCCTGGAGCCCCTTGAGGGACTGGAAGGGGCTCCAAGGTCTCCCCGGAGCCTTCTCTTCTCCAGGCTGACCCCCCCCAGCTCTCTCAGCCTGTCCCCACAGCAGAGGGGCTCCAGCCCATGATCATCTTCATGGCCTCCTCTGACTCGCTCCTTTTTTCTTATTCAGCTTTCCCTGTCCTGTCGGTGAATGCAGCACCCAGCACTGGTTCCTCAGCTGGCACCCTAGGTGGAGGGTCCCAGAGACCCACCTTAGCTCCCGGGGAACTGCATCCCGCTCCCCTGGAAGCACCGGTGCTGCCCTCCCCATGGGAGCCAGCCCCACCTTGTGACCTCCAGGCAAAGGTGCTTGGACGGGAAGAGGGGTGATTCCCATAATTACTCCAAAGGGTCGGAGCGAACCCTGAGCTCTTGCTCAATACCGCAAGCACTGAGTGTGTGAGAGCGGTATCTGATACGCTAATTACTGAAAATTGTTTCCTTTCCAAGATCCTGTTATTTTACCCGCATGGTGATTTACTGATGTTAAAAATTGGGTTTGGCAGGTGGAGTCGTCCTTGCTGCTGGTAACTGCCAGAAAAGCAGGTGTCTTGTTTCTGGTTTTATGAGGCATTTTGCTTTTCTTTGCCTGGATACTTTTTTTAATTTTTGAATATACCTTCCTTCCCTTCACAGCTTTGTTCATTGCAGTTCGTATCTTTTTTCTTTTTTTTTTTTCCTAATCTCTGATTTTGGAATGTTTCCATATTTGACTGTTGCTGGTATTTAAACAACTTCCTAATCCCTAGGATTTCCTTTCGTCTGTAAATCACCTTTAAAAACCCAGCAATCCCTTATTATTTCCTCTTTCATTTTCATTGTTTCATCTATAACAAGCAACATTAAATCCACAGAGCATTTAAGACCAATTTCAATTTCTGCATGAGAAAAAAAAAAAACAACATTTTTTCAAGCTTGAAGTGGGATTTTTGCCAGGGGGAATATTTGTTCTCTCTAGTAACAAGGTGAGATGGTGCCAGTTCAGTCTAATTTCACGTGGGGCCAGGAAAGATTCGTTTAAATGGCTGCAATATTCATTCAGCGTTTCTTTCAGAGAGTGTCCTAAATAAACTAAGAGCGGCGTGATGTCCGCTGGGCTGTTTCCTTCCTCCCAGGGAAATAGGAGGACTGTACTTATTTTCACAGGTAGCAACAAAAGAGACCATCTGCTTGGCTATTTTATAATCAGCTTATTTATCTGCATGTGGGCACTCCAGGAGGCTTCAAACGTGCCCCCTGAAGCCGATGGCCGGAGGGGAGCCGCGATGTCTATGTGCTCTTTGGGATGGGGACCGGCGCCCGTCCCTGCATGTTCCATCCCATGAGCGGTCCCTTTTGGCTGCGCCCGAAGCTGATGTTATTTCCACACATCGTTATTTGCGAAAGCCGGGCTGAGACCCAAAAGGGCAACAGGTGGGGCGAGAAATCAGCAAAGTGGGCATTGCAAGGGGGAGAGAAGGGGGCAAGGAGGTTTTTTGACAATTAGCTACCTGCAGCCTTCGTAGATGGAAGGAGCCTGGCAGTGTCAATAATTGCAGTAATCAAAGGAAATCACATCTTGCCACTTGCCTGGATGACATTTTCTCCCTGTACGTGAGAACAGAGATGAATTTTCCGGTTGCGTTTGAAGATGACGATTTCAGAGATTTTGCAAGAGGATTAGTTACACATTTCAGCTTTCAGTGCTGGAAAAGGAACTCATACAGAAAAGAGAAATTCGGAGCTTTTTGTGTGATTTTGAAGACGGCTAGGAAGAGCTGGACATAAGTCGGAGGAAAAATGGATCCCATGTATATTGGATTGTTGATATCTTTAAAAGAGCAATTGTGCTTTGAAGTACCATAGGAAAATAGGGATTTTTGTCTCGATGAGGTATGAAGATAATTGCACTCAGGCGCTTTAATCAGCATGCTTCAAATTTAAGCAGATGGATACAGAGGGCAAATCTGTGAAGGATGAATTATTTATTTTGGGCACACTAAAACTTTGTCTCTTAAAGGTCATCAAACTTTCAACAGAACTGACAAAGTCTGCTGCATATGTGAATGCGATTAATCTTCTCATTAGTGAGAGGCAACATTTTCTTTTGAACTTGATATGCCTGGTAGGGGAACAAAAAAAAAAAACAGAACAAAATCATTTATGGAAAAGTACAGCTGAAGAGCATCTGTTTGTCTTACATCAGTGGTTCTGCCCAATTGCTTTAAAAAAAAAAAATTTAAACTGGAAACTTTAGAGCAGAATAGTATGTTCTGTTCAGCAGGCACAAATATTTGACATATCTATCATTTTTAATAGGATTATAAAATTAAAAGCCTCCCCCGAGTCAAGCAGCATTTATCAATTAGTGTGATGCCTCTTTAGCGGCTGGCTAAGGGACTTCGGTGTCAAAGGCAATAAAAGAGTCATTTACACCCTGTACCAGAAATCGGCAGTGAATAAAGAAGAAAGAAATGCCATTGTTCATAATTGACTTCAGTGAGACTGCTCGCATGGGTAAGCTTAAACACATGCAGGAATGGCTTTAAACGGTTTACGATACTTTGCATTTAAATCAGACATGGGTCAAAACTGGGCCCCCAGCTCGAATTTATCCATCTGGATCTTGATCAGTGGGGCCAAACTTTCATTTCTGAGGTTACGCTGCATTTCAGATGACACGGGGTGGTGGTTCGCACCGGGCTGGGACCGCGGTTACGCTGCCAGCCCCCACAGCTGGAATTTCCAGTGGGATTTCACAGGAGGGAACTCGGTGCATGCCCACGTGCCAAAGGGGTTTATAGACAAAGGTAACTCAGACTCTTCCGTGTCAGCACAGGGAATTAATGGAGGAAATAAAGAAACTGCATTATTAATGGAGTTAAATAAAGAGATGAAGGCTCATGAATTATTAAAATATTGTGTCGCTCAGAGAAAGAGGCCTCCAATGGGTACACTATAAAATGGGACCACAGACAGGAATGCTGTGGATAAAAATTTGTGAGAGGCCTCATGATGTTTAGGATCTGTTCCCTGTGCTCTTAGTGCCACAGGAACAACTGAAAAACTCATTTCATAGTCTTTCCCAACATATAAAATAGGGATAATAATTATCTTTCATTTTTTTTCAAAGTAGTTTGAAATATGCCGATGAGGATGCTCAAGGTAAGTTATGTGGAACTAGCTGTTTCCAGTAAAAAGCAGTTTCTATTACTTTTATCAAAGAGAAACTTGTTTTTAAATAGATATTATTTAAAAAAACACCACATTTTATGTGATAGCTTTTGCATAAAAACTCTTTAATCTATTTGCAGAAGGCAGAAAGTGCTCTGCAATTTTTCAATAAAACACTAAATGAGCTAATTAGAGACAGGACAAGTCTTACTCCATCAGGCTTCTTAGAACATTACAGTAATCCTGACATTAACAAATGCCTTAAGAAATCCTCCGCCGAGGCATGGAGAGAGAAGCAAGAGGAAGAGCTGCACAGGCACGGGCATGGCTCTGCGAGAAGAGCCACCAACCAGGAATTTAGCCTTTTTTTTTCCATGCAGATGTGTCTAAGGCTGCCAGATCAGGAGAGCACTTTGCTTGGGGCATCAGGTTAAGCGAGCTCTGCCAGCAAAACCAGTGTTACTGGAGGTAGAACCAAACTGGCTACACAGACTTTGGTAGGTGGGAGATGCCCCATCCCTGGAAACGTTCAAGGTCAGGTTGGATGGGGCTCTGAGCAACCGGATCTAGTTGAAGGTATCCCTACTCATGGCAGGGGGTTGGACTGGATGACCTATACCCTTCCAACCCAAACCATTCTATGATTTTATGGAAAGGTGTTACTCCTTCCAAAAGAGTAAATGAACAGAAGCTGATTTGGTGTCTGGCTTTCATTTTACCACTTAATTTCTTCACAGAGTAAATGCTTAATCCTCACAGCCTAAACCAGAGCTGACCTCCCCATCTCCACCGTCTCCTACAAACCAATAACCATACCTTTCTGAGAGGGGAAGGATGAGGACACGCCATGCAGGCAACCAGAGTTCAAAAACACAGATAACATCTTCACGCTACTGTCAAATTAAGGATGTTACATGACTACTGCATGTGAAGGGGGGCAATTAATTTAATCAAATAACTTATAATGTTTCTTAAAATTACATCTCTACATCTTCTCTGCTTAAAAATCAATACAAATTTACAGTCTAATGTACCTGAATATTAAAAGTCAGAGATTCATGAGGAATAGAAAAAAACCTGATATCCTAGCAATTACTCAGATGACACAGTTATTGAGTTAATGAGACAAACCTGAGCTGATTTTTATTATTGGAGTGGGGCCAGGATAATATTAATGGCTACTTTTGTGACTCTAATAACAGCACAGAGTCTTCATTGTGCTTAGCAAAAGCAAACATTTTAACAAATGGGACCTTCTTTTTAATTGCATGGACTGCAGCCTTACTACCTCAAAGCAGGACACACACATGTTGCAGTGTGAGTTCCTCTCGACTCAGGAAAGTATTTCAAGATGCACAAAAGTACCTTTTTAATCAAGAAGCAACATAAAAGGCCATGTCTATGCACTAGCTTGCCTTTCATAAATAACTACTCCACAATGGTTTTTTCAATACAGTTGCACAAAAAATGCTGCGGTAATTTCTAAAACCATCATCCAACCTAAGTGCTGCCATAAAGACAGCTTTGCCTGAAACCCAACCTCCAAAGAGGAATATGTGGCAGAATTTTTTATACTTGGGCTAAAATGAAAAGCCCTTGGGCACTTCATTTGCAACAACGCGGTTTAGATGGGGACAAAGCTCAGTAAAGCACAGCGACAGCCTGGGCACCCCAGGGGACAGGGCGAGCCGGTGTCCAGCTCTGCTGCTGGAGCGGTCCAGGTTGGGCATTCACACGGGTACTTACAGCACCCTCGGAAGATTTCAATCAGCCTCAAAACGACAAAGCTGGGGGAGCTGTGGCACCGTTTGCAATGGAAAACTGGTCTGAAAGGAGGGTGCTGAGCATCCTCCAAGCAGGCAATCCCCCAGCCCCATGGAGGGCATCGGGATCTCCCTCACCACTCACCTGCCCCACGACTATCCAGATTTATTCACGGCACAAATTTAGCACAGAAACACTCAAAACTCAGCCCTGAGATGCTGGGCATCTAGCTGGACCACAGCCACAATTAAGAGAGTGAAAGATCTGCTGCCAAATATCACGGCGTGGTGTTATTTGCACAGTGAGGGCTGAGCAAAGCAAGCTTCAGAGGCTGGGTTCTTTGCAGAGATTTTCTTTCTTAAGAGAAGGCTGTAACCAAACTACCCTGGGAAGAAAAGAGCCTTTGAACAACATACGTTATAAAATTCTAAATTTAAATTTAAACACACACACAAATCATTTCTGAATGTTTGTTTCATTTCACAACGGGAAAATCCCCCTCTCTTTGGGTAGAATTATTACCTTTTAATGGGTCCCAGAAGATTTGGTCTTTGCCATAATTCTTTCCAGGATTTTTCCTCCTTTGTGTGCCCACAGTGTTGCCCTGTTTTGCTCATTGCAGTAGTCCCAGGAACATGCCCTGTATTTGCTGGGGCAAACAGCTGGGTGGTTTCAGCGGCACCTGAAATTTCCAGCAGGATGGAGTAGGCAATCCAGGCAGAGATTTTAGACTGGCGATCAGAACTAAAATAGAGAAAAAAACATAGGAATAAAAGCTAAAGAATTGTTGTTATTATTAACAATCTCTTTGATATAAGGCACCGCACATAGCAGAGAATGACTATGATTTATTGTCAGTTTGGAGGTACCACATCTGAGATGCCCGAGGTTCCTCTCTTAAAAAGTAAATACAAACTGATGTGACAATTTCCGGACTGAGGTGACATGCAGTTTATGATTTCTGTCTGTGTTTTTAGCATAACAGCTAGGAGATGTGTCGTGTTCCTGGTGTGGGCATGCAGATCCCCCACACTGGAGCTGGGGAGCAGGGGAGCCCTACACCAGTCCCTACACCCACGAGAGGCTGGGCTGGGAAGCCAGATTGACTTAATTTATTGCATGGAGGAGGTCTGGAAAGTGGAAAATTACCCGAGGCTGAACAAAGAGGCTGGGCTGTAGCCATGGGGACACATAGAAGGGCCGAGCACCACCCAGGACGAGTGGCTCGGGAGGAAGGCCACACAGACGCGCTGCCGTAGAGGGCTGGCTCTGCTTTCGCTGGGGAACCGGCACGCTTAAAGCAAGCCAAGCTGGGCAGGGAGAGTAGCTTTCGGCTATTTTAAGGAGAAGTAATAAGTTGCAAGATAAGTATCTTGGGCAACCCCGGAAGGGTTTGACCTCTATGAATATGCCAATATATGGATCAGTAGCACCGTGTTTAAGCGCCGTAAGGACGCCCAAACTTTCCCCAGCGCCACAAGTGGGGACTATAGGGAGCAAAAGCAGCCAAAAGATGCACAGGCGGATGTGGGAAACCTGGTATAACAGCCAGGACCTCTCGTCTCTTTTCATTGAAATGAAGTTCTCCTAAATCCCATCCTTCTCTGTCTCCTGGCACAGAAAGGACATTCCCATTTATTCTATGAGATACTCAAAACTGTAATTTAAAGAAAAATCAAGGATCTTTTACCCTTAACTTTATGACTTGGTCAACTCCACCATTGTAATAGGATTTTGTTGGACCGATGGAACAATTTTATTTCTTACTGGTAAACCAGACTTCCCTTCAGTTACCACCTGTTTATCATCTGCCTGACACAATATTTTTTCAATCAAGAAATTCTTTTTAAATCACTTTTTTGGTCAAGGTTATCATTGATTAAGACCGTCGGTTTACAAACAGATGGCAGTTACAAACCCTTGGAAAATGGGCAACAGGAGATTAACACTCTATAAAGGATGAGTAAACGCATGGGAACCTGTTAAAACGGTAGGAAATGAGGAATTGTGAACACATGTCCCAGCAGCATCCAGAAATTTGCTTTCATCCATCCCGGCGAAGCCTTGCTGTGCCCCGGTACTGAACCCCGGCTGCTCCTGCAGCCGTCCCGCGCTTGCACACAGCCGCACCGCAGAGGGAGAGATTTATTTATACTTCATGGGAATAAATTCCCACCCTGCTTTGAAGTGGGACGCTCCCAGCACAGCCACAGAAGCAGCTCCAGCGGTCGGCATCCCTGCAAGCCATCAGAAGAGTTGGGATCTGGAGAGAATCTTCCCTGCCCAGCCCCACTCCCGGCTTCAGGAAGAGTTGGCAAACATGATACATTTGATTTTATCTGCTTGTTTTCACTTTAGGGGTGCGAGGGAAGAGGATGCACACACACAAAAAAAGCCTTTCTAAACTTTTCTCTTTTTTGACGTGGCTACTGATAACATAGAATTACCTAAAACTCTATCAGCCTACACAGACATGTATTAACTTATGTAGATGTGTTATGTAGACTAGCAGCCAAATCTTTACTACTCTTTCAAGCTGATGTAAATCTGTTTTTCTGCAACTAAATTATGGGAGAAAGAGAAATTCCCTGCATTTATTTCCAAACCTGAAGGCAAGAAGCCATTTGCACTTAACTAGTCTGTCACCTGACCTCAAGATCCTAGAATCCTAGAATGGTTTGGGTGGGAAGGGACCTTAAAGTCCCCCCCAGTGTCCCCCCTGCCCTGGGCAGGGACACCTCCCACCAGCCCAGGCTGCTCCAAGCCCCGTCCAACCTGGCCTTGAACCCCTCCAGGGATGGGGCAGCCACAGCTTCTCTGGGCGACCTGGGCCAGGGGCTCACCACCCTCACGGGGAAAAATTTCTTCCTGATATTTAATCTAAATCCCCCCTCTTCCAGTCTGAAGCCATTCCTCCTCATCCTATCGCTCCGTGCCCTTGTAAAAAGTCCCTCCCCAGCTTTCTTGTAGCCCCCCTTCAGATGGCTTAGGACATAACCTACAAAACAGCTTCCTTCTCCCGTCTACAGGACACCATGTTCTCTCCATGGCTTTGGGGAGCCGGCAGTGCAGGCTGTCAGAGCAGGCGCGTTAGCGGAAAGACCGCACTCGAAACATATTTTCTGGAAAATGTTGATTCCCACATGGTCTCAAATGTTCCCACTCCCACCTCGCATGCTCCGATGGCGCTCGCTGGCTTCAGCAGGGGATGCTGAGCTCCAGTACCTCTTTGCAGCACCAGGATGAGCCCAGGGGAAGGACAAGAGGGGAGGGACTGGGCTGGGGGCTTTGTTTGAAGTGAAGCTCTGCTAAAAAAGAGCACGCAGGTCCAAGTCGGGATGTGGGACACAGCAGCAGGACCACACAGCCAAGAAGCCCACATTTCCAGCACAGCTGCTGAGACGCCTCCGCACTGTGAAGGTGACAGGGAGGAATCCACAGCTGACATATACATCTTTTTGCTGGAGCATTTCATGTCTTTTCTCAGGCACTGTGACTAATTATGCGAATTTAAAAAAAGAAAAATTATAGATTTTGCCAGCAGACGTTAGACTTTAAAAAAAAATTAAAAAGCAACGTACCAGGGGACAATTCACATGACTGACCAGAAAAAGAATGGTAAACAGCTGTGCCTTAACATCTGTACTGCAGAGTTGGACTCTGCAAGAAGGAGCAAATGACCAGAACAAAAACTGCCAACAGCCTCTCTATTCAAGCCCAGACCGTGCTTGGGGGCAGGAGGGACCCAGGAGTCGGGCAGATTCACAGGACAGAGAATCACTTAAGGTGGGACTGATTAAAAGCCAAAGCGCATTTGTCCAGAAAGCTGCTGAGTCTGAGTGACGAGGTTCAAGCTCTCCTTTGGTCCATCACCCCTCTTGTCCTCAATGAGGATATGAAGTTCTGAGCTGCCACCGAAGCCATGCCAAGTGCACACAATGGTTTTTATCTTAAATTACAGAAACGGAAACCTATGACATCCGTTTGCTTCTCACGTTTTCCCCTGTAGCCTAGCTCCCTCCCAGGTGGAAAAGAGCCCGGCAACGAGGACTTTGTGCAGTCCCAGTGGATGCTCTTTACTCGTAGGAAGCTGCATTGCTTCACTGGACCCTGCTCCTATTGCAGTCAATCAGAGTTGTCTTTAATTTCTCAGCCTGGAGTAATGAGATTACATTAGATCCCGCATTCTCAAACCATTTTATTTGAACAGCGGAATTCTAGACTTCTTTAACCTGATGGCTCAAAGTCAGAAGACAACCACCCTCTACATTTATTTTCACAGTTATTAAGCCCATCTCATGACAGCTAGGGCATGATTTTGGATATTTATGGTTAGTTTTGCCAACAGGACAAGACAGAAGGAGAAGCTTGTGCATCGCTGGCTCCTGCTGCTTTCCTTTACAGACCAAGGCCAATACGTACCTGCAAAAGACACTGATGGGGCTTCATCAGTCCAGCAGAGCGTGGATCTGGGCTATATTTCCCCAAAAGGATTTCTTAATAGTGACATAAATGGCTGGGGTTTTTTTAAATAGCAATTGCAATTCCCACATGCTGAGGCCGCATCCCGGGTGGCCAGGGCAGTGCGGCAGCGTCGTGTGTACGCAGTCGCATCCCAGGGCTGGGGGGGGCACCTCCATCATGTCCCTAAGGGGGCTGAGCTCTGCCAGCCCCTCTTACAAGGGGGTAATTTAAAGCATCCAAAAGAGCTGAAGGCATATTTACTCCCTATAAGCTTTTTTTTTTTTTTTAACTACAAAAGTAATTAATACCCCGTCTGCTGAGAGGTAATAAAATGAATTTGCTGAAAATTACAATTTAAGCCTATTTCAGGTGAGCTGGATTAATTAAAACACTGAGTGAATCCACACAACAAACGTGGACGGAATACAATCAAGGCATTCTGAAACAGCCAGTAAATACCTTCTCATTAGCAGCAGGGGAAGTTTTTTCTTCTAAAAAGGTTTCTCGAAAGTAGACTAATATGTTTTACTAACATACTCATGTTCATTTAACAATATTTCCAAAAAGAATTAAAAGTGTTTCCAAAATTGCCCATGTACTTTGTTTCAGCATTTTCTAGAAGAAACAGATTACGTTTTTAAGAGAAAAAATACTTCTTTCTTCTTTTTGAAACTGTTGCCAACTGGGGAAAAAAGAACCTATCATTTGAAATGCCTGGAAACAATTTTTTCAGCAATGTTTTCGATCTTTCATCTAACCGGAAAAGTTGCTATATCTTCACTCTGATGCTCTCTAGAGAGTGTACTTAGATATCAGTAATTAAAAAAGGGGGCTGAAAAGCAGACTACTGAGTTTGCCTCAAAATCTCAGCTTGCATAAATCGAAGGAGCGCCATAAAAAAGGACTTGGAGGTTTACACGAGCTACTAATCTGTCCCATTTTCATTATAATTTTGCTTTCACGTGCTAATGGCAGCATCATATTAATGCTGTGAAATCACAGTTGTGAGCCCCAGACTTTAAATGTCTGAGTAAAAGGATTTTAGAACAGAGAGCAGAATTTTTGAAAACTTGCTTTTGGCTGAAGGATGAGGAAAACGGGCAGTCCTTTACACTTTTATTTTTGACTCCTCTGTCAATACTGACTTGCTGTGGCTTATCACATAATGCGGCTGGCGACTCTCCAAGCCCTACTGAAACCAACTGAGGAAATCACCGTGAACATTTTGGGGCTGGAATGATGCGTTTTGGTAATGAATATTTTAAGCTCCTTTGACATTTGCAGCACTCGTTCCCAGAGCAGAGATGGATTTAAAAGACAAATTGAGGATCCCGGTGGGGTCTGACATCACCTGAGCTGTTGGGCTCAGCAAAACCAGCTAATTACACGGGTGCCAAAGTCCAGCAAAACCTACTGTTCCCGTGGGTTGAAGCCTAGGAGTCAACTTCAAGTCTGTTCTTCAGATCATTTCTCACTTTGCATTTTGTCTGTAATGTTTTTTGTGTTCTATGTCTTGATATGTGTAATTAATTAATCACTTTAGGTGCTGTTAGCTTCCCAACAGATGGAGGTCTTTTGTTGATAGATGTGGTTGAGCTTGTTGCTCTGTCCATGAGCAGTGGATGAGGGTGTCTGGGTATCTGAATTTTGACTGATTTCCATTATTCCTTTGATCCATTCATCCTACCAAAAGGAAGGAGAGCCATAGCCAGACCTGGGAGATGATCAGCATTGCTAATTGCCTTGGAAAACCTCCACTGTCCCCAAAAGGGAGATTGCATCTGATATCCCGTTGGCTTTGGCTTCAATCCCCAAGGTTTTACCAACAGTTATGCCATTTTACATCATAATCATTAAGTTATTTTCTTTTTTCCACTTTGTGGGCTTGAAAGCAGGCACCTAAATTTATATATAGGCTTGTAAAGGCATGGCCTGACCTTCAGAGGACCTATGTACTTCAGTCTCCATTACTTTCCACATTGTCCCTCTGAAAATCAGTGGCTGATCTTCCTCCACTCTGTATTTCTCCTTTGTCTTATTCAAGAGTGAAAGGAAAAGAGTTACTGGTGAAGGAAGAGAGTTACTGGTGCAAGTAACTTTGCCATACTTGCATTGACCCTACCATACTACCTTACCCATATTTACCGTATTTGCATGGGCTTTTCCAAGCCGAATGCTCTGCCGTGAGCCTGCTTGCTATGGGTAGGAAACAGGGTTCAGGCTCATGATCCTGCACACCCCAGTCCCCCCGATAACCTGGAGCTATCGTGCCATTTGTCACAGCACATGACAGGAAAACAGCAACGGAAAGACTGGGAGTGGGCGAGGTGTTTATGTCTTCTGAGCCTCAAACAAGACCAAAAAAAGAAAATGAACTCAAAATAGAGGTTTTGATGCTCCTCCCGCAGAGATGGGAGATATTCCTCCCTGCAATGTGGGAGTCATCTAAATGTGAGGAAGAGATCCTGCACAAATTTTTAAGGTTGGAATTAATCTCTTATTTCAGCTCTGTAATCTATGACCATTAAATATTTATACTGTTGGGATACACACAAAGAAAATTAATACCTGTTCAAATGAAAAGGATCAAGCTGGGAAGGAGGTTAAAAGCAAAGGAGAACAAAATATCAAGTTGGATTTTCTTTCCATTTTTATTCTCGGCTCCCCTTCTGCTAATGTGTTATTTCACCCTCAATACCTCTGACAATACCAGCTGCTTTGATCCCAAAGGCTTATTTGCTCCCTAAATCAGCAAGTTTGCAATAGCTTAAATAAACTCCAAAAGGTTCAAAGCCCAACAGAGAGAGATAAAATATACTTTAAAAAGACATGAAGCAAGGAAGGCATGTGTTCCTTAATGACTTTCCTGGAGGCTATATCTCTTCCCCCACACTCCATTCCTCCTCCTCATCTACCTTCCTTCTGTTTCCTGGCTTAAATTAGACTGTAAGATCTTCTGGATAGTGAACGCATCCTTCCTGTGCAATGGGCCATGGTCTTCACTAGAGCCCCAGGTCGATCCTGGGACTCATTTTCCATCTGTTGTCAAGGGTACCTTTTTGGTCCATTAACAAAGAGCAAAACAAACAAAGCAAAAAAGGCCAGTTCACACATGATGTATTAATTCTCATCTCCACACTGCTCGTTTCTCATCTCCGGAGGCTCCTTCTAAAATGCAAAGGGTATTTTGTGCTTGTGCCAAAGTAGTGGAGAGGCTGTGGACAACCGTAACAAGCCCAAACAAGTTATGGAAACTGCAAGGACTGCTTTTATACCCAGCAAAATTTATTACCTGTTGCATTCTGCTAGTGGTAAGATTACGTCTGTCACAGCCTGAAAGGAGCAATAAGGAGGTGCCACAGGAGTAGGATACCACACGCATTACTGACTGTCCTAAAGCTGCAGCTGCAAAAAGCAACTTGTCCTGAGTGTCGGTGTGGGGAAGGAGGAACAAATGCAGTAAAGATGAATTGTTTTTCTTTGAAGATAACGAGGATTTTTACCTGTGACAGCAGAGAGATCAAGGCCATGTTTTGCCCTGAGTTCTATCCCCTTTTCACCTTCGTTTTGGATGGTGATACCCATACTGCGCCTTCCACGTGCTGCAGACTTCTGCCCTTCTCCAGACTTTCTCAGCAGCCAGATGCTAGGGACAGAACCGGAGAGCTTTGCCAGGCTCCCTGGTCTTCAAATGCCTCGAGTGAGGCTGCACAGTTTTAAAACAGGACTTCTCCAACAGTGCCATCCTTGAAATGCCCAGGGAGAGTGAATGCTATGAGAAAGTTGAGATTGTAACTTTCCCACTAAAGGGGGGCAAAAATAAAGGAACTGAACATTACGTTTGCTGCCAGTGCTTAAGCCTGGCTTAAACTGCTCGTCCCACTCTGTCACCTCCCCGGCACGCAGCAGTGCGGGGACCAGTCACTTCGAGCTGGGCGCACCACAGTGCCCACACAGCAGCACCAGGGAAGCAGCGAGATGCCACCATGCTGTCACCTCCCGAGCTCGCTCGCCTGCCTGTCCACAAGAGCCCACCCTCCCGTTTCACCCTCCTGATGACAGGATGATGTTTCCTGTCATCCAGGTCACAGTGACAAAACCCAGTCCATTTCTGCAAAAATCCTTCTTCTGCTTCTACCCACTACGGGAACAGCCACAAGTTGATGTGAATGCGTTACGGTCACGTCCCTGTGTGCAACCGGCCCATTTCCAAACATCTTTATCAAACTGCCTCTGAACCACAACCACATAAAACCTTTTGCACGGCAAACTCTGTCTAAGTCTCCTCTTCTAGAAGCAAATCCTGTAGTTGATCTTAATCCAAGGCCTTCCAGCAGCAGAAAGTTACTGTGTATTAAAAACACATGTAAGTCTTTGGTAGATTATGTCCAAAAATGTTGAGAACAACAAACATTCGCATTCGACCAGTAGCCACCAACTTTGTTACAAATATTTATATAGGAAAACAGGCACAAAATCTTTGTTTACTGCAGAGCAAAGCACTCCAAATTAAGGAATTTTTAAGTGTATATGCAGCTTTCCTTAGCTGAAAATCTGTACTTGAAGTGACGAATCCTGGGTTTAGTTACACTCAGTTTCATTCTCCTGAACTGAATTCAAGGACTTTACGTCTTCGCTAGCAGCAAAGAGGAGCTCTCATGGACCATGGAATATTTTTCTTTTCATTTCTGGGATCTTTACTACAGCAAGATGCTTTAGCAGATCCCATCTTTACTTCCCCAAGCAATCGGTGTGGGTGCACTGTAAAGCAGGGAGGTGAGGCAACATGACCTTGGGGGACAGGGATGTGCCCACGGTCACAGCCAGGGTGACCTCGGCAATGCCCTAGAGAACCAGCTGAATCAAGAAGTTAGACTTTAATGCATATAAGATTAATGGGCAAGGGAATATTTTTTAACCCTCAATTTATAACCACAGAATGGTTAAACAAATGGGTTTCCCCTCAATACTGTCCCCAGGAAACAACCAAGTGAACTCAGCCCCCTGGAAGGAGAGGGGGGAACGCTGATGAACATCTGATCTCACATAGGGACAGGCTAAAAAAATTAAACCTTTTTCCAATGGAACAAACAATGAACTGTAAAGAAAGTAAAATAAGCTGCAGATGATCAAACCTGGAATATTTCACATTATATGGAAGGAGACACGGTTTGCTGAAGGATTTAACTTTTCCTCAGTACCCTGTCCTACCTACTCACTTTCTCTATTTCCTTTGGATTTCATAATCTTGATAATTTCCTATTTTGGATGCAAAGAAACAAGTAATAGTCACTTAGGGAAAAATGTATCAAACGTAGGAGAGGATATTTTTTCACTTCTGCTGCTTAATAACTTTAGGAATGTGAGTCAAACTGTTTCTTTCTCTACTTCTATTACATTAGTGACACATGTAGATTGTAGAGAGCTCCATTCACCACGTTCCCTGGCGAACTGTATGAATTTAAGGCAAGTTTTTTTGGGACACCCCCAAACCAGTGTTGTACACTGCCTGGCAGGGGATAAGGTCAGGCTTTGAAAAGTTCTTTGAGACCCTCAAGCCAGAAGAATCCCACAAATCTGAGGCATCACCAACCAGTCATGCTTCCTAACCCTGTGGCCACTGTGGGTTTTGGCCCACTGTAATTTAATACCTTGCGCAGAGAAAGCCCTTGAGCATCCAGAAAGCAGGATGAAGGAAAGGGATAGTGGGAACTCGCAGAAAGACAGCAAAGAGAAAAAAAATCTGGTGCCTCTCAAAGACAGCAGAAGAGCCTGTCTTCAGGGAGGGTGCAGAGGGCATCCTAGAGATACTAATGGTGGGACACCAGCACCAAAAGGTGCTGAGCAGGATGGGTGCAAGCCACGGGCTGTGTCCCTTCTGCAAGGGGCAGGCAGGGCAGAGCCAGACGGAGAGTGAGTCCCTGAAAAGCACGCTTAAAGATGAAACACACAGGATTAAATCCCACCCCTGTAAGAAATAGCTCCCTCTCTCTCCTTGTATCAGTCTGTAGAGAGCTTCTTCTAGCAGAAATAGCTGCTAGTCCTCAGTGTCTGTGAGCAAAAAGGATGCTGGTAAATTAAAGGAAGAGCTTGAATTAAACCCAGCTTCCAGCCTAAGCCGAGCTCTGGTGCAAAAGAGCTGTATCCACCACACGCCTCTGCTCATGGGCTCTCGGGGCCACCCGTAACCCCCCCAGAGCAAACCCTGGCACAGACAGCTTTATCCCCATCAGCACCCACTGCAGATAAAAAGGGAACTGCTCCTGCGTACCTCCTCCCCAGGAATCTTCATTGGCAGTGGCAGAGCGGGAGCTGCAGGGAAACGCTCGCTGGCTGCCTTCAAAGCCAAATTTACAGTTATTGAGTAATTCAGTAACTCTTGGTCTGATCCCTGAGAAATGAGATCTGGCCAAGTCCTTCCATGGTGGCAACAAGATTTTAATGAAAGACTTACATTAACAGCTCTCGGGTTGTCTCCTTTATTTATACTAGAAGCTGGCGATAGACGCAATTACAGTGGATTAACTTTGGCATGGCTTCAGCACGAAAACAACATACCAAGGCCAAATTTTATTCAAGTATAATATATCTATTGCCCTGCCTGTGTTTCTATTTATTTTGTTTGGACTAGCAAACTTTAATTCAAAGAATGTAATTACAACATAACTTGCCACTAGGTTTTTTCAAGACTATATTATTCATTTGAAGGCAAAGTGAATTTACTTCTCATTGAGTTTAAATATGAAGGTTAATTTTCTTTGAGCTAAAGGAGTTTGGTTTTGACTTGATTTCTATGCATTTGGGGCAACCAGCACAGCTGTGAAAACATAATTGCTCTTAGAAATTTAGGGCCGCTCATCCTCATTTTCAAAATTACTCGCTCTTTTGTGTGCTCTCCTAATTTCAGCTCTCTGAAGCGGCCGCTGATTAGCTACCCCAGGTGCAATCCTTTTGGACTGTTCACTGCCTCCGACTCAAACATTTCCAACTCCATTCCGCATCGCAGAAAATAGCCTAATTAGAGACAAAAAGCTGATCCGTTAAAATAGCAGAGGGGCCAGCAAGAGAAGTAAGGGAGAGTTATTTGGCCCATCGAAGTGAAGGTGAAATTCACCCTCAGCATCGGCCGGGAGAGGCTGCCCCGGGGAGATGCAGAGGACATGCAGCTCTGTGCACCCATGGTGTCACGGCACTCGTGGTGTCAGACGGCAGGAGTGGAATAATGGCAGAAACCTGTTATTTATGACCAATGAATACAACTAATAAACACACAACAGCATCACCCCCAGGACCTCACCTCTCTGCAGCCTCCAGACAGGACAGAGGCTTTTCTCTACCAATACGCAGAGGTGAAACAAAGTCCCCGTGTGGGTGCCGAGGCCGTGGGGGATGCACCGCTGAAGCACAGCGCAGTGTCTGGAGCTGCGGCTCTAACGAGTGCATAAATCATCCCTAACGACCCCCTCGGCCGGCCAGCATGTGTGCGGGGACAGGGAGCCCAGCCCGCGCCCGCGGTGGCCGCTCAAGGAACGCTTCGGGTTGCAGTGAGCACAAATGGCTCTTTCACACGTCTCAGCAGATGTTACTCATTTTCTCCTCATCTGACTTTAAGATTTGGCTCCATTCTTTCCCTGCTCCCAAAGCCCAGCAGTTGTCCTAGAAACCTCTTCCAGTTCGTCCATGGGCAATAGGCTACCCCGGCTATTCGGCAGGGGCCGGCGTGCATCTGCAGGCATCCCACCCCTCCAATTTCTCATCCGGATTGCTTCTGTCTTCCCCACTGAAACTCATCTACTGGCCATTTCCGCTGCTCCACTGCACCTGATGTTATTCATCAAGGTGCCTGTCCCTTCTGCACAGCGACAAGCGCTCCAAAATACTTAAGGACATTTGCAAAGTTTGGAGGGAGGCGAGTAACAGCAAGCAGGACCAGATGTTGAGTGGGAAAGACTAACGATGCACCTCTGTAACACAGTGTCCAAGGTTCGACCCCGGACCACAGGAGGCTGTTGAGCAGCCAGCAGGGACAGTGCAGGAGATGCACCGGGGCAGAAATGACTTTCAAAAATAATTTGCTTCATTTGGGTGGGTTTGCCTGTGTGTATATGCACCAGCAGAGTTTGGGCTTGTAGAAGGTACCAGCATATTGTCACCAGAGTGCCCACCGGAGCAGATGACTTCAGGGTGTTTAGTCCTATTGGAAAACTTGTTTTTACAGACAAAAACCTACCGTGTTTTGCTCCCAGTTCTGTCTACTGCTTAGTTCCTCAGCTCTGCATGAAAATCAAAACATTTGCACAGCCCTGGCAGCATGTGGGCCAGACTGCTTTGGCTGAACGGTCACCGTGAGAGTAGGAGTCTGCAATTCACAAGACACCTTCCCATATACTGGCTTTTAAATTGTTTGAAGGATCCCAAAAGAAACTAAAAGACCTCAATAGATGCTTCAATTTTTTTACCATGTCAATAGTTTCGGCCGTTTTTGTAAAGGAAAAAGATAATATGACCAAATTCTTAGACATGGATTGCTGGCAATACATGTGTATGCGGTTTTGCTCAAATCTGTATACCAGTTGTGCATCGCGAGACGTCGAAATCACTAACCAATCTATAACGCGAGATAAATAATATTCCCTGTGGATTCTGCTTGTTATATTAAGCACACAGATCACCCAAAGTCACTTGTCACCGCCAGCAGGAATTGACCTAAAATAAATCATCAGAGCGAGCTGCAGTGCTAAGCTGGGAGCCCAGGGTGGGTGGGAAAAGGTCCGATTCCTCTGGGGTTGAGGGAACATGTGCTCACCCGGCTTGGTCCCTGGACCCCCCACACTCCTCACCAGCACAGCGGAGGGGACCTTCCCAGCCCACAGCATCCCTAGCACGTCCTCAGCAATTCACAATTTCATAAGAAATCCTGAGATGCAAATAAACTCCACGGTAGGGTGTGTTGACGGGAAACACAATTAAAATGTTAACGTGTAAGGAGGAAACC
This sequence comes from Rhinoptilus africanus, assembly GCA_013400135.1. NCBI lineage: Eukaryota > Metazoa > Chordata > Aves > Charadriiformes > Glareolidae > Rhinoptilus > Rhinoptilus africanus. The sequence goes on along the minus strand of VXBO01008299.1, from coordinate 613,049 downwards.
CTCCATGCAAAGTATGTGTGTTACGCCAGCTCTAAGTTTACCAAAACTGAGCTTAGAGAAGCCCAGGGCAGTAAAGTAGTGAAATAAAAGCAGTCACAACCAACAGTTCACCAATATGTAAGTCAGGTTTGCAGTAGCATTTTCATGTGGATGGAGAAGCTTATGAAGTCACTGTTATTATGAATGAGAAACACATAAATCAAGAATAGCTTCAGGTAATCAAACCTCAGCCGTGGGGCCTGGAAAGCTGATGTGTCCAACCAGTGATTTGTTTTTCTCTGGGAAGAGATTTGTGGTGAACTTCGACACCAGAAATGTGCCCATCAATTACTGGATTTATGAGTGTGCCTCCATGCCGTCAGAAACCCCGCAGCCACCAGCCGAGGGACGGCACACACAACCTCTATCCGTGCTGTATTCCAGCACGGAAAACACTAAGCAATACCTTTCATTTAAAGAAAACTGGTGAATATTTCACCAGCAGCGTGGCCGAGGTTGGCCATGCTGTGTCCGCTCCCACCGCAAGCCCAGCAATTAGGGATGCAGGGAAGGTGAAAGGAGCCATACACAAGCAAGTTCAGGAAATTGCCCTGTGTAGATACGACTGCTCTGGTCCAAAAGCACCGGTTTTTGATGATGACCCTCATCTCAGCTGTTGAAACTCATCAAATCCCATCACATTATGCCACCAAGGCATATTTTTTGGCAGAGGCGTTTGCGGCCGTCCCGGTGGGTGAGGTGCAGGCAACTGCGCAGGAAAACGCCGGCAGCAGAGCCGAGCTCCAAACTAAATCAATTAAAAGGGAATGATTTCCCCAAATGGGAGGCTGGGGGGAATCATCAGAAACAAATTAAAATCAAAACAACTTTTCAGCAGGAAACAATGGAACAGATGTAATAATATTTATTACTGGAAACTGCTAAACATGCCAATTAATTTGGAAGGGACTTAAAATGGATTAAGCCCTTTTTTACTGGAAAATAGGAAGGAGTCATGAATCGCAGCAATACCTTCAGCGATGTAGATGGGTTTTCCTGGAAGTCTGTCCAGAAATCAAAGAAAAAAAAAAATCTGCAAAGTCCTAAACTGGACAATAATCTTTCTGTTGCATGAATTGTATCAATGACCCCATGATTGTGCCGAGAAATATTAAGAGGAGGCAAAAATCAAAGTGCTATTTCCATACGTCAAGTTGATCATTTCAGTCGGAACCAGAAGAGCACTTGACTGGGGCCAAAATTAGCCACATAAGCATTTTTGATGCTCTAAGCACAGCAATAATTTAAAATTAATTCCAATGCTGAAGGTTGTACGTGTGATTAAATGCTTAGATAGGCTGGGGCATAGCCCACCCCTGTTACCATACAGAAATATTATTATGAAAAATAGGAAATAAGTATCCATCTTTACTCATTTATTTTGACACAAGAACATGGAACTCCTTTCCCAGAAAAATGTAAAATGTTTAAAAAATGTTCATCCTACATTGGAACGTAAAGTAAGACACAAACAAAAAATATATAATAAATCGATTCAATTTTAGGAGCACCGAGAGTGATTTTTTTACTATTTTTCACATGCTCGCTTAGAAGACCTTTACTCACATTGTTTCCTGCCGCTATGCAGAAGAGAACAGAGAGGTGCCTGTCCAATAAGAGTAGGAAATCAATTTCATTTTTCCAAAAGGAAATTAAAAGCACTGAAATTTGCCCATTGTAAATGTTGATTTTGCATAGGGACCTTTTCCTTCAGAAAGCTATCTGGAAACATTCTGCTCCGCTCCACTTATCATCAGTGCCTTCCCTTCCTTTCCCATTTTATATAGCACTCCATGTTTTCTTATGCAAAATTGTCATGTTCTTCCCAAAATAGTACTATGTTTAGAGAAGTTATAAGGAGATACTAATAAAATTGTGGTTATTTAAAGAATACAAGATAAATATGACACGCATGCTGTCCCAAATAGAAAGCAGCTGGAAGAATACTAACAATGTCAGGGTTATGTGTAAACGCCGTTTTCCTATCAAAAACTATGGAAACAGAAAAAGAACTGAGAAAAATTCGCTGTTTGCTTAAGCTGAGAGTTATTGCTGCTGATTCTGGATATGGCTCGTACAGGAGACAAATTGCTTCACGTTTCCCGGCTTTGCTATTCTGATCTCAGCAACAAAGTTTAATTCTGATTTCCTCCCTAATAGCTTACATGTATTTTCTTCGGCAGATTCATTGCAACCATGAAAATATTTTGTCCCTAAAGGCACACAGGGTTTTTTTTCCCCAAAGGGACCTAAACCCCTGAGATTTTGACCTGTTTATACATCCTGAATAGCTCTTCAGCGGGAGCTTTGGCTCTGTAAGGAACCTAAGGTGAGACTTTCTCAACAGGGGCATGGTGGCGTTTGAGCTATCCCTGCAGAGTCCTTCAACAGGCAATGGGGAGAGAGAGCCACCTCCGAAAACCAATGCATCCTAAACGAGTTACTTGTAAGGAAAGGAGGGAAACAGGCCATAAATTCAATCTGATCTTGCTCATCCCCACGTAAGATCAGCCCTAAATGCCAACAGTTGCCATCATGCAATGGTTATGGGAGCCATCCTTGTGGAAAGGGTTAAAAAAACCCCTCAAGTAATGAGAAGCGAGCAGCCTCGGGGCATTTCAGCTGTTGAAATGCAGGTGTCACTTATGGAAACCTCACAAAAAACAATCTTTTTCCTACCACCGATACTAAAGCCCACAAGGAATTACTCTCACACTTACAACCAGATGCTGCAATCAACAGCGCTCAGAGAGCAGGGGGGAAGGACCCACCACGTCTCGCAGGATGGCTTTCCTCCGGCGGAGGACGCGCGGAGCCAGATTGCACTCCCGGTGACACCGGCACAGCGACTCCGCTGGAAGCCAAGCGGCCGTGCTGGAGCGGTACCAAGGATGCTGGAGCAGGAGCCGGTCGCCTGTCTCTTACAGCAAACGGGAGGCCATCGAGCCAGTTCCCTCTTATTTATGAGCTCCTCTGGCAGCCAAACCCACTCAGTTGTATCCCTTCCTTTCTTATTAAATATTTGATTATTAACTCTAAATTCCTTGATGTTAAGGACTTTTATTTTTCGTATTTAGTCACAGCTCAGGTGCAGGAAGCACTGCCAGCATGCTGCATCGCTCCTTGCCTGCTTTCTCTGGGCGATGCTCTGTTTCCTCTGCCCTCCTTCAGGCGATGGGTGAAGCCTACAACATGTCATGGAAGTGGTTTAAACAGCAAATTCTGCTCTATATGCTGTACTGCTGGATGTAACGCCACTGAATGATCGATTCTTTTATGCTTTCCTTGAGCGTAAGGTACAGTAAGGCACCACACTGCATTTGTCAGCTCTGTCCCATTGGAAACAGCCTCCACAGCCAAAGTCAGCGCCTTCAGATTGCTTTTTTTCCGTGGCTTGCACCACCCATGCATAGAAGCACACCCATGGGGGAGGCTGGACACTGCTGGACCTGGCAAGGGAGACAAGCAGGAGGTAGAAAACTGCTCAACAGAGTCTCCCAGCATCCAGCCATCACTCACTGTGCACTTTCTGGAGCATTAATCTGGACCAAAATCAGTGACAGCCAAAAAACCCAAACTTCACAGGTCTGTCCACCTCCATTTCCAACCCATTTATACCCTTGTGGCCACAACTTCTCTCAGTTATTTATGCACCAGGTACAAAGTGAAAACAAATCTTTCCGTTTAAAGCAAGCTCGTCTTTTTGTGCTCTTTGTAATAAAGGGCTCGGCACTGGTGAGGCCCCACCTCGAATACTGTGTCCAGTTTGGGGCCCCTCACCACAAAAAAAGACATTGAGGTGCTGGAGTGTGTCCAGAGACGGCAACGGAGCTGGAGAGGGCTCTGGAGCAGGAGTGTGGTGAGGAGCGGCTGAGGGAGCTGGGGGTGTCCAGCCTGGAGAAAAGGGGGCTGAGGGGAGACCTTCTCGCTCTCTGCAGCTCCCTGACAGGAGGGGGCAGCCAGGGAGGGTCGGGCTCTGCTCCCAAGTAATAGATGATAGGACAAGAAGAAATGGCCTCAAGTGGCGCCAGGGGAGGTTTAGATTGGATATTAGGGAAAATTTCTTCACTGAAAGTATTGTCAAGCCGTGGAACGGGCTGCCCAGGGAAATGGCTGAGTCACACTGGAGGTATTTAAAAGACTCGTAGACAAGGTGCTGAGGGACATGGTTCAGTGGTACCTTGGCAGTGCTGAGTTAACAGTTGGACTTGATGATCTTAAAGGTGTCTTCCGACCATAACGATCCTGTGGTTCTAGGACCTCTCTTCTCCCAGGAAATTTAGGAAGGCTGAGATATCACAAGCCCAGAAACCCGACCCTGAAACCTTCAAATGTGCTCACAGATTTTTCCCCTGTTCTGAAGAACAGGGTTATGTGTGCTGTTCAAACAAAAAACCCAAGAAAAACATCTTCTTTTTCCATATCAGCATCCCCTCACTGGGTAAAAGTATAGGACAGCAGATTTCAGAGGAAATGGAGAATTACTCTGGTTGAAAAGGGTAATAATATCCAGCACCGTAAGCTACATTTCAAACTGGCATTGTGGTAGAGGCAATAAGGCATGAGCTGTTTCCAGCCCACATTTCTTAAATCAAATACGCATCGAGGAGCACAGTGAGGAGGAGGAGGAGAGGCTGAAGGCACCCATCACCCGTTGCTGCCGCTCGGTGCCCACACGGCTGGTGCTCACATCTCCCTGCTCACACCATCCCCTGCTAAAGGAGGGCCCAGAAACCTGTGTGTACACGGAAGAAAAGCAAAGCAACGTGATACTCGTTTGGCTCAGTCCCTGGAGAGGTCGTGTTTTACTAAATTAATAATCTATATAGATCTGTTCAGCTTCAGCTTCTTAAGAAACTAATCCAGAAAAGCCCAAAAGTACTAATAACATTTCAGTCTGGGCTTGAGGAGAGATTAGAGAACATTTATTTTGCTTCCAGTATTTTCTGATCACTCCCAACCTTTCCTTGCACAAGCGTCTAAACGAGGAAACATGAACAAAAAGACTAAGTAGTAGGGTTTATGTTGAATTAAATTCCACTGGAAAAAAAAATCAAGCCAACCTCAGTAAAATTGATCCACTTAACATCCAACAAAATAAACATACAGGAACATGCTTGGCTGTGCAAGTAGAAAACTGGGGATTTATAGGTCCATATTTCAAAGCTACTGCAATGAACTTCTGCATCTGCCACTTAAATCTTAGCTCCCAGATCACCCGTGATCCATAGAAAACTGTCATGCTTGAAGTTTCCTGCTTTGATTGTTTTAGAGGGGGGGGGTTGATCATTTTGGTGGGGATGGGTTTGATCCCTCAGCACGAGCATGTTGACCCAGGTGATGGAGAGCACCCTCTAAACCGGATTTTCTTTAATCATAGAATAAAACTCAACTTTCTTCTAAAATCCTACCTTTGGCTGGAAATCCAGCGTAAATATATCAAGGCAAAGGAAAGCGGGAAGGCTCAGAAATGCAGATCTGGAATTCAGATTGCTCTGACCGCTCTGCCCGTGCCCGCGGGGCTCAGGGCGAGGGCAGAGTGTTTTATGGCCCACAGAAGAATTTGTGAAAGGCGGGTGGTTGTACAGGAAACGTCTCAAGGTGAAAACAGCAAGTAGTAATGGCTGGGGAATAAAAATAAACCAGGTTCATGGGGGGAGAACTGGGGCAAGGTGTGTTTGCTTTAAGCATCGCTGCAAAAACACACTGTTTAGAAACTGCCATAGTGACACAACCCAAGACAGTCCTGGGAAATCAATACCGGGAACCGGCAAACTCGCGTTACTATCCACCGTTTGGGCTTGCTCAGATTTATTGGCTGATAAGTGGATCATGCAAGTAGGTATAAAGCCGTAACAAGATTACGTGTGAATGATAAGGAGGTTATAGTCTATAAGAAAGCACAAGGCAGCCCCGGAGAAGGCTCTGGTGATTAATGGCAGGGAGGCACTGCAGCGGCTTACGCAGCGCTTGGCGGTGGGACAAAACGCAAACGCCAGATGAGGTTGTGTTAGAGGCATGAAAATAGAGGCGTGGGGCCAGTTTCACTTGACCTGCAATAGAGAGAGATAAATTATGCCTGTCAGCACCCACCGGGCCCTAGGACTAGCCTATCCCCCCTTGACCCTCGTTGGGTTTTCCCCTCGGCTGGTGCCTGCCCCCCTCAAACGAGAGCTCAGCCGCGGCGTTACACGGGGGCAGACCCACAATGCGGGTACCTCCTGCACCCCAACAGAGGAAGAAGATGCTTCTTGGGGCTATTGCGTTGATTATGCAAATTTCACCCTATGTAAAAGATTTCAAAGCCTTCAAAATCCACAGTGGGATTTTCAAAAGAACCAGTCGTGCGGCTTTGTCCCCGCAAGGCCATGGTACTGGATCCAGAAGCACTTCCCAGCCCCGGGATGGGGCTGTGCCACATTTGCTCCCCTGTCCCCATGCACCTTGTTTCCCCCTGGAAGAGAAACCCAGGCATGTGGGCTGGAAAGGAGCTGTGATACCTGCATGTGTATATATATGTATGTTTAATATTAGAGTATTGTGAATCTGTGTCTTGGGAAATACATGCTTACTTGCTCTAGCACAAGGAAGGTTCATGTTAATTCTCAGTAATTATATTGATATTTTTATATACATATATGTATATAATTCTGAATAATGATATTGAATTTTTTTATATATATATGTTTACAATCTTTGTTTGAAGTCATTAACCCTCCACCTATTTTTGGAAGTTAATTGGCACTGGCTAATTTGCAGACGGGGAGAGCCCAGTCTCCCGAGCATCATGTGGGCTGGAAACAGCCCTGGGAACCTTGGGAACCTGGCAGTGACAGGGTGGACACAAGCGAAGAAAGGCGTTTTGAACACCACCCCGGGAACAGAGGAGAAAATGTTTCTGTAGGGGCAGGAAAGCATAACTGAATGCAGAAGAAGTCCTTAGGGGGGTTTTTTAGCCCTTGCAGCCCCCGTCTCTCCAGAGGAAGGCTCCAGGCCGGGCCACAGGCTGCTTTTCAAACCGCTCTGCAGGTGAGTACACACATGGAAAGCAGAGTGGCGTTAAACGGTGGTTTCAGACCTTCCTCATCTCCTGCATGCCACGGTCAAAATCAGCCAGGTACAGGTGCCCAGTGCCCAGTGCCCATCACAAACTGTCTGTGTGACAGAAGCCCTCTGCCAAACTCAGCTGGAGGTAGCTATTGAGTTTAAATATTTACTGTGGGAGAAGAGAGAGACAGTGCAATCACATAACTTCATTTCTGTAAGGGACATCACTAAAACTGCGCACGTTATCAGGTTGCTAAAATGTTGCCTTGGTGCAGGATAGCCCCCTCATCCCTCAAATAATCGCACCTTTAATCCGCTCGAGAAAGGCGAAATTTATGGAGGTATTTAACGCGGCTGACATCTGTCTTACTGTGTTATAAAGCGCTTTTTAATAAATCAAATTCTTCACTCTAAGACACAAGTCTTAACATGAGACACAAACAGCCGAGGAAAGGCATCTGCATGGACTTGGACTGAACGTATATCAAACCCACGGGGTCCTGGGCAGCAACAGACAGAGCGATCAGCAACCTACCCATCGTCATAAATAATGTTTTGACAAAAATGAATGCAGAAAGGGATTTGTCAAGTTAGTTTTCCTTCATGGCTCAAAGTCAGGGATGATTTATAATACACATCTTGAACAAATTAGGGAGAAAGACGTGAGATTTGGCCACGGAGTTTGTTAAAACTATGCGCCGAAAAGAACCAGAATATTCTGTAGCAGAGTTTCAACTGATGGAGTTACACTGATTTACATGTCCTGAAGATCTGATATGTGATTTATACAGTTCAAACCATTCCCAAATGATGTGCAATACTCTGTCAATCCTGCCATCCAGCAAACTCCCCCATGGACATCAGAGACGGGAAATTGCTATTTTTGCTGCTACTTTTTTTTGCTTAGTTGGCTTCCACCAGCTTTCAAGCAAGCGGGACTACTCATGGTGACTTTAGAGAGGTGAATATTTATATCTAAACAAGAAATTGGTTTTAATGCATCTTTGTGTTTAGTCCTGGCAAGGAGCAGTACCGAGTGATCTCCATGCCCACCACAAGCCGGTGGAGCTGGAAGTTTGGGCGCTGTGTTTAGGATAGAGAAATGTTCAAGAGCAGAAAAGCAGAACGCTACACAGCCAGAGCTGGGCCTGGAAAGCACCTGGAGGACCCTTTTGAAGCATAAATTCACTAAAGCACGTTCCAGCCAGGGGCTGGGCTCCCTGGGCCGTTGCAGAGGTAGGAATTCCCCACTGCCGTCTGTGCACACAGAAGCAGACCCAATTTCCGCCTCAGTCATTGGCACTGCTGTAATTTGCACCGCAGTTGTCATTGTGACTCTCTTCCCACTCCAGCTTTTCCCTGTAAATGTGTGAACTACAGCTATCTACAGACTCGCTTTCATTTTTAATGTTACAAGTACAGTGCAGGTTTGTAGCACAGCAAACATAGATGCGCTGCGGAAAACAGTTGCTCTTTTCCCTTCGAGGTTAAAGAAAACAAAGCCAAGGGCATCAAGCCCAACGCTACTGTAAACCTCTAACAGTTTCTTCTTTTTTTTTTCATCCCCCCCCACAATGAATCCTTTAAATTTGGACCTAGTGGCCATCATGGCTGCATTTGCTATAGAAAGAGTACGTGCAAAATCCAGCCGCCTCGCCCTGGAAATTGTCTCCCAGCAGCACAAACCAGAAGATAAAGAATGTTAAAGATCAACTTGTCTTATCATGCTTTAGCTCCAGCTGGATTTGTGCAGACAGAGGCACAAATTATACCTTGAAACAAGGGGTTGTTGACATTGAGAAAACAATTACAGCACCTTTTTCGCTGTCTGGTCTCATCGGCCAGATTGCCATCTCTGCGGCTCCAAGTGTCACACCAAACCGTGCGACACACGAGGCCGGGGACGAGCTAAAGGGCTGCAGTGGAAATCCCTGATGTTATTTATACTCAGGGGACAGAGGCAGCCCCAGAGGTGTATGGAAGTTATTACAGGAGGCTTTAAAAGCGACACGGGTGCGCTGTACCCTCAGCTGTCTGCTGCCGCTGTGTCCAGGGTTTACAAAAGAATTGAAAGAGAAATTTCTGAGAAACTCAGCGTAACTGGAAATACCACTGACTGTATTCACGGGGGTGAAGGGAAGGGGGGGGGGATGATTGCTTAGCTTGAACTGGACCGTTTTAAGGGCTTCTTAAGAAAAAACACGTCCACCCTGTCCTACACATACGAGTCAAATTAGTAATTACGTTCTTGGCTGATACAACGTTCCTGACCTGTGAGCAGGACCACGGATGCAAGATCAGGCTGGCGTTGTGGGAAAGGCAAACCTATCCTGGATTTTTTTCTTTCTGCAGCCAGCCTTACCCAAGAGCTTATTTGGAACAACTTACGTGCAAAAGAAATTAGCATGTTGGGTACACCGTGGGTTTGTTTGGGTACAAACATGTCTAAAGGCTGTGTGGGCTGCTTCTCATACTTCGAAACTGTATTTTGCTATTCAAGAGCATTAAAGGATTCAATTTTCACTTCCGGAGAGCGTTTCCCAGGCGACTTTCTTCCGCTGCCCCGCTCCGGTGAGGAACATCAAGAGCCGCTTCAGACCTTTGAAGAACCGGCCAATTAATTTCAACGTCTCCTTGGCAAAAACAGACCCCGCGAGGCAACGGTCCCACCTGGCAGCTCCGGAGAGAAGGGGTGGCTGCACGGGGAGCCAGGGCACGGCTGCGTTCACAGCACAACAGCCTGGCCCAAGCCAGGCACTAAACACAATTAGAGAGAACGGAATAGCCCGAGTATAAGATATCCAAACAAAACACGTTCAAAAGGCTGGAAGCCGAGCGTGGGGTTGTTCGGAGCTGGCCTCCTTTCTGCTGGCACCCACCGCTCGCAGACGCGGGGAGCAACGGCTGTTTAAAAGCTTCCTCCTGTTGTCCTCTGCATTTGCAAAGAGTTTCAGTTCTGGAGGTTTAACTGCCTGCTATTGCAGCGGAGGTATTCTCATGGCTAAAATGTGGCTCACTAAAGTGCCATTTCTATGGAAATTTTGCTGTGGGAAGGGGAAAAGGTGCTGCGTGACATGGCCACGGTCATCGCTAAAGGGAAGGAAAAGCCCACCAAGAGGCTTGGAAGGGAAACCAGTGCCTAATCTAGCTGGCATCACTAGCAAACATGTTCAAAGCATCAGAGATGCAAATCCTAATGAAGAATTTATGAAGGTGAAGGAGTTAATTAGAGAGACCTCAGTCTGGAGAAACTATGACAGCGGCACAAAGATAAATCGTTCATTTTGGCCTCCGGCAGCACTTGCCCACTGCCAGCCGAGACTTCAGACCAGGGGCTTGTACGTCGGGGCAGGAGCAAAGCCGGAGTGTTTGTGCACACATGGAGAGGAGGGGGCTTCGGCAGCAGCCTGTGGATGCAAAAACCCCGAATCTTCACTCACGGAAGCTGATCACCAACCACTGATGGCTGGTGCCAAAAGGACAGGGCAACCAGCCCTCCACCCGCGAACATGGAGGTTATTTTTTCAGTCTCCAGCGCAAGACTTTTCCCATTGATTTCCAGCTGGGCAGAGGTTTGGTGGTTGCAGAAGCAGGCGTGGGAAGGTGCGACACATGCACAGCAACGCCCCGCAGCCGCGGAGCGGGCACCGCGATCCGCTGTAAAAGAAGGAAAAACAAAACCACATCTGGCCTCCAGGGAAATGCGGGGAGCAGAGCTCCCGCTGGGGACAGGACCTCATAGAAAGTACTTCTGCCTCTGAGGGCAAGTTGGTCAGCACATAAATGCCACAGCCCACAGCAAATCTGAAGCCGCAGAAAGGATCCGTTTAAAGGCATGAGGACTGTGACTCCAGAAGCACTGTAGAAGTGTTGAAAAGGGAAGGATGGCGTTCTTTTCCTCTACCTTGGTTCTGAGCATCTGCAGTGCTGCTTCGTTAACAGGCCCGGAGAAGGAAGGTGTGCGCAGCTCGGCCTCTGTGAGATGCTAGTATCGACCAGCGGACAGAGCTGTTAGGATGTGCCCGGACTCACGGCTCCGATAACCCGGACCTGGAGCCCTGCGGGAAGCCACGCTTCGGCAGATGCCACGGCTCCGCCTGGTTTCTGAAGAGCACGGAGAGAGGGGACATCCAGCAGCGTCCCAGCGCTTGTACCTGAAACGGATCATTTCCTTCTGAATCCCTGCAGGGGATCAGCCTCTATCACGGGTTTCATCTTTGCAGCCATGAGTTATCCAGCTCTGTTAAAAATATAAGAGAATATTTGATCCCTTGAAGGGGAAAATTTCCCAATTCACCATATGAAATAACCTGTAAAGCAGCATTTCCTTTGATTTCTCATTTCCTTTTATTTTTCCATTGATCTCATCACATTCTCTCATTGTCTCATCTTATAGAGCAAGGCAAGAGGACAGCTAAGCTGTTTTCCCTCTGCCCTTCTTAATGTCTTCTTGATTGAAATTCACTTTAACTCTTAGGTGCCCTAATCTTGGGCACCATCCACAAAGCCACTTCCATTTCTATAAAATTCTGGAACTTCTGAAACTCCTCAAACTCTGAAACTTCTCTTTCAAGCCACTGCCATGTGAGGAGCTCTCAGGAACAGGACAGATACTTGCATAATCCTTAGCACGTACTCAAAGATATGCTGGCTGCTGAGTTCCTCCAAAATTTTCCTGGGGACAGAGCGATGCCCTGGCACAGGGGACAAAGGGAAGGACAGCGGGGTACTGGCCACGAGCCTCCTGGCTTCTCCTTTCAAAGGTGAGCTGCTAGTGCAAAGCCAGCCCCATCCCCAATGGGGACAACCGCGAGCACTAACCCTCTCCGGCAGCATTAGGGCTCCAGAGCACCACTTCTGCTTCCAAATCGCTTTAGCAACAACTGCCTGCCTTTTCAGGAACAGCCAACTGCCAGGAGAGGCTGCCAAAGGCCTTTGGAAAGAATCACGAGCCGGAGATATTTTTGTCCCCGAGAGTGAAAGCGGCAAAGCCTTGAATTTGGGGGAGACACCTCAGGCGGCTTGCAGAGAGCAGAGCCTGCATCATCAGTTCACCAGTCCCTGTCCCAGTCCCGCTGCTGGTGCGCAGCCCCCCGACACCATCGCATTTGGCATTTATAGATTTTATCAGCCCTGCTTTGTTCTCTCGCTGATTTCTCATTTAATTTCAACAACAAACCCCAGTGTTCCTTCACTGCATCAGTTCTCCAACGTGCCATCTTTGTGTGATTTTTTTTGATCATTAACAAAAGCCAAAAAGCTCACAAGTACTTGCTGAGGGACGCGACAGCGCAGTAAAGCACAGCATGAGTTTTCCGTGCTTTAGGTATCCCTGGTGCAGGGACCCTCAGCGCCGGCCAGGCAGGAGGGAGCTGTGGAGGTGCCGCGAGGAGGAGGATGCTGCACAGCGGTACCTGCTCTTTCCCTCCCCATCCTCATCCCATGATCATCCACAATCCTGGACAAGCCACCACGCTTTTAGGGATTGATGAATTTAAGAGTATTTGATGGCAAATTGGGCTGTGGAGTGCTTGGCCCAGCTTTTCTGCAGCCCACCCAGACTATACATGAAGGAGACATGGGTGGCACGGAGGAGTCACACTTGGGCATGCACCCAGGTGGCAAAACCTGCAAAAAGTGGGCAAATCCATCCTGGGAAGGGCTCAGAGCAATAAGGCACTCTCCACCAAGTCCTTACTGATTATATCGCTGCCGGGAGAGGTGCAGAGCCCCGTTAAATTGGGAAGGGGGATGCTGCAGAGCCCTCCGGACAAGGGGAAGATGGAAGATGCCGGGAGAGGAGCCTCCGCTGCAGCCAGGGTCAGGCTGCGCCAGCAGGAAGGTTGCTTGGTTTACTTGCAGAAATGCTGGTTGCTTTATTTGTGTAACAAACTGATTTTCTTAGAAAAACTGGGCATAAAAACTACACCTCCTCTCCCCCAAGCGCTATGGTGATTAAGCTTTTATCTGAATAGATAAAATAATTAACATATTTATTACTCAGAAGAAAAACCTCATTTTATGATTGATTGCAGCCTACTAATCTTCCATCAAATATTCAGTCTGCATTGTTAGGTCATTCATTTTATTTATTTTTAAAGACACTACATATGTTTTCTATCCCA
>VXBO01008299.1:570414-591630 GCA_013400135.1 Rhinoptilus africanus | reverse complement strand
GTGGAGTTGCTCTGCATATTAATGAGCCGGCGGCAAGGGCAGCGGGAGCTGTTTTAAAAGAGGACAAGGGGGGGGGAAGCGGCAGAGCGCAGGCAGGAGCGGGCAGAGAACAGGCAGGAGCNAGAAATGACTGAAAGTCCTACAAAGTCCAAGAGAGACAAGAGTGAATGAGAAAGCAGCCGGGATGTGTGTTCGCTTGCTCAATTTAAAGCAAGTTCCGACTCTCTCATTTCCTTTTGTTAAATACAATTAGATTTAATCACAGCAGGTGCACTTTAAAAAGCTCTCATATTTACTAAGCCTCAGAACATATATAGTGCTCTGAAACATATTTCCCAGAGCGTCACTACCTTTTCCTGGGATATAGCAAAGAAAATATTATTTTTTTTTTATTTTTTTTAAAGCTCAGCAGCATTACAAAATTAAAAGCCTTGAAAGACTGAGGCTCGAAAGACCAAAGCGAAGTTTGTGTGCTGACGCAGGCTGGCGGGGAAGGGACGGTTGGTATGCGGGAGGCTTTGCAGGCACACGAGAAAATGCTTTTTTTCTTGTAGGCGTAAAGTGCAAGTGTTCCAGAAAGGGTCCTAAAATAAGATTCTCTAATGTCCGAAAGCTGGAAATAAAACCGAGGTACCCGTTTTGCGTGGAAGAGATGATTATGTAAGTTTTCCTTCACTTATTGCTTTCTGTTCCCCTCTCAGCTGTACCTTACACTGCAAGTTCCTTCTTTGTTCTTTGTTTTTCTCGTGCCCCGGCAAACTAGTTTCTGGGAATACTTATTTGCTGTATTAGATGCGGTAAAACATGCAATTCTGACCAAAAACCCAGCTATCATTTTTCAACACAATCCTGTTTGCTCAAAGAAGTATTTACAGAACAGGTAGTAATAAAAGGATAATCAGTAGTTCGAGCGAAGATAGGGACAAATCCTACTTCAACGCTGCCCGATATAAAATCCAGAACTATTGATTCAAGTTATTCTGGGCGTGCAGAGTAAGAACACGCGCAGAGTTTGCTCCATGGTGGTTTCTGCAAGGAAGAATTATCCCAATCAGAGTCAGATTTTCGCCTGTGTTGTACCAGAGCCATCCCCTTGCATTCGATGGGATTACCCAGCACGTAAGAAAACACTTTCCTCCCCGCCTCACTACAAGCCGTGACATCTCCAAGCGATGCAGTGACTAACCAAACCCAGGCAGGTACGGGGATTCTCTGATGACTGGCCCAAAAAGAGGGTTTGGGGTTTTTCGGATTTTAAGGTGGTTTGTGGGGGTTTTTTTCCTGTCCTGTTTTGGATATCTTGAGATTCCCCCAGCAAAGCAGCATCCAGTCAGCACGTGGGGCTGGGTAAGGACCAGAAGGGCAGATCAGCCAAGAAGACTGCAGCGAGCCCCTCTGCCACCTCCGAGGGGGGACAGGGTCCCACCAGCAGCCGCAGAACGCCAAGGACTGACTTACTCCAGCGTTTGTGGCCCTTCACTGAACGTTCACCATTTGCTTCATCTTAGAAAGGTGTCCAAGTCCTGTCCTGCTGAGCCATGTACCACCTCCAGCACTCAGGGGGCCAAATCCTGCCCATCCCACTGGCACAAACAAGGAGATACCACAGGAGCCTGATCCTGCCCATGCAGAAATGTCTCACCAGACTCAGCGGAGAGCATAAGGAGGAGGAACTGAGAGCCAAGCTTCCTTAAGCATCCTCCAGATTTACACCAGCATCACTGCAAGCAATTCTTAGCTCAGGGAACATCAGACCCACCTCCTTGAAGCCCAAATCAGTTGATGGCAACCCGAACAGAAACACGCTCGCAGAGCATCACCGCCTGAATCGGCTCCTTGCAGCTTTACTTTGTTTGCTTTGACCTTTCAGCAGCCAAGGGATGGTGTAGAGGGGCACTAACTCTTTGCATCCCACCCCAGGCATTTGCCCGGAAGCAGCTGGTGGCCAGGGGGTATAAAATAAGTCTCATTAATGCAACATAATAAGAAGGCTGGGAAAGCTGGAATGCCGTGCAGGAGCAGGTTGCTTTCCCAGCTGGATAGCTGCGCGGATGCAGAGCGATGCTATTCAAGACCGGAGGGTTGCCCTGGGTTTGCAGCAGCTGTGGGGACAGAGCCGTCCCATCCCTGTCCCATCACCGCTGCCACCCACGGGGCGGGCAGGGCCAACCCGCTGCCACCACCGTCCTCCCTGCTACCCTAATGCAGTCTGAAGTCAGCCCTGAAAGCAAACTGAAATTAATATTCCGTGAACCAGTCAATCCGAGAGCCTCTGGACAAGGCAGAGAAGAGCTAAATTCCTGCAACTCAGTTTTTGTTGCCGCGGTGATCATCTAAAATGAGTTGTTGAAGCTGGGTGCCCTCCTGCCCGCCTCAAAAGCTCTCATATAGCAGAAACATGATATAAATGATGCTGAGCAGAGAGGAAGTAGGTACGGGCGTGCAGTTTGGGAAGGAATTTGTCTTTGGCTGTAACTCCCTCAGCAGAGCTCTGGCACAGGCTAAGAGACAGCTAAACTGGGTCCTCGGTCTAGTCAAAGCCTATCAAGATTCACAGTACATCCAGCAGTAATTGTGTGTATCTGCCACCGGGAATGAGGAAAAGCAGCAGAAAATAGGCAGGAGGTTTAACTCTTTCTCCCCAAAGCATCCAATCCCCCTCCACGTATTGCCTCATCCCAAGGTGGGTGAAACGTGTTGGGCAAGAGCAGCGTATGGGGAAAAGGCACCGCTGGGAGCCTTTCTCCAGGGACAGTCGAGGTGGATGGCTTGGGATGAACCAGGAGCCTCTTGGCCCTGGGGTCAGGGTGTCTGTAGGCAAAGGTGCAGCCCCGTCATCCCTACAGACAAGACGTGGGGGGGCACGAGGCGCTGGAGGTCACAGACTGACCCAGGGGTGCTTGTTGCAGACCTGGAGGCCTGGATGTACCGGGGAGGATTTTGGCACAGGGACCCTCAGACACCATGGGTGAAGGCTCCAGCCACCAAGCCCTGGGCAGCTGAGGGACAGCTCAGCGCACACCACTGGAGCGAGCTCATGTCCCAGATCCCATTGGAGGGATGTCACTAGAGGTGTACGTTTTGGTGCTTCAGTTCCTTCTCCTTTCCTCTCAACATCTTCTTGCAGCCCACCCAGGGAACTGCTCACTCAACACCTCTTCTTAGGTACCTCCTCTTACACCTGCTGGACCAGCATCCCCAAGAGCAGGGCCAGGTCAGCTCAGGGTGCCCAAAAATGCTGTCACCCAACCCTGCGCTCACAGCACCAGGGACTGCAGGGGAACCACATGGGAGGACCATGGGGCTGGCTTAGGAACATCTCCTCTGCTGTCCAGCCTCCAGCATCAAAGCAGAAAACCTACAGATGCAGTCAAAGCAACGCATTTCAGCCTGAGAAAAGACTCGGTTGTTCACCTGAAAAGAAAACTATGCATCTCCTCCTCCTCAGACTGCAGTAAAACCAGAATTGTCCTTCGCTGCTTCTGGTGCAAATGTAGGGCTTGCTGCTTTTCAGAGGCACTCCCGTTCCTCTCCTCCCACGATTCAGAGTGTCCATCACTTTCTGGAAATACCCCCTGGGGTCTGTCAGAAAAGAACCCCAAGCCAAGGTCTGGCATCAGCCAGCACAGCCAAGAAGGTGGCTGCTGGATGGAGAAACTTCATGCTGACCTCGAGTCCCTTAACATTTGCATCTCTTGTGCCTTCAATGAGTGTTAGTTCCACTCCCATTCAAAGCTGTAGGAAAACTGCCCTTCTCACGTACGTGCTGATCCCCAGAGGGGTTGGCTGAGAACACCCTTGGAGTAGAAACAGTCCAGGAGTTTCAGCAGTGACCCTTCCCTCTCTGATGTCTGCAGCCACAGAGGCTCTTGGAGGCCTTCCACCGCTTTCCTACGCGTTGGGGAACGGGCCATGTCCTCCCGGCAAGCAAAGCAAAAGTGACACCTTGTCTTTTTGTGACTTTGGCTCACGCCTGTTGGAGGTGGAGCAGGGAAGGGGAGAGGGGAAGAAGTTTAACTGAATGGAAGGAACTATTGGAACTCCTCGTATAACATCAAAATGGGAAACGTGGCGAGACCCTTAGCTGAGCTCATGGAGGCAACGTGCAGCGTTTCACTTACAGCCAGGCACCTCCCCTCTGCACCCGCCGGGAGAGTTCGCAAGGAACTTTTTCTTGTGTTAGAAGATAAACAGCTCCTTTCTGAACCAAATCACTAAAGAAGCCCATTAGTGCGCACAGATATTTCTGGTTTTCTGCCATCATTTTACTCACATCTCTACAGTGTTTAAGTAATTCCAGTAGAGCATTTTAGTTAAACTAAAAACCGTGTTGCCCTGTTATGGATGGTATTTCCAGAAAATGAATAATTCCAATAAAAACCATCGGGGTTTGTTTTTTAAAAAGAAAAAAAAAAGTCACAAAATTAATAAGAAAGATAGAAAACTGCTTGATTTTGAGCCCGAAGTACTGATAGCAGTCTTGGAGCGTCTGGAAAGCCATCCTTTTGGGAAGCAGCTCCAGGTCTCTCATGTCACCTCAGTTGGCACAGACCAACCAGTGATGGCTTCGCTAAGCTCTCTACGAGGAACCCACGGGTACTCAGCCACGTGCGAGAACTTAAAATGTTGTGGACTTCAAAAGAAAAAAAAGAAAGGAAAAATAACCAGTGAGGCAGGTCTGATCTTTTCTCTTGGATGCAGTGTTTTTGAGCGTAAGGGAACCATCTCCTCATGCAGAGACCTTGGGGCTGCCTGAATGCACGCTAATTAAATCAGCTATTAAGCTCAAAACAAAGTATCTAAGGCAGAGCAAACCCACTGATTAAAAACAGTGGGTAAATCTTCACCTGGTACAACCTAGTATAATGGGGGACAACACTGCACTGCGCTGACTGGTAACAGCTGAAGATCTGCTCTGAAATTGTTAAACTCAAATAACTGCCATAAAACAGAGAGCAGGGAAACCCTTCCACTGCCCGCCTGGGTGGTTTCGGCATTTAGCTGGAGTGGGAGCAGGGGACCGGTACTTCCCTCGACTCCCGTAACCGGTGCTGGCTTGCCTTGCAGCGTGACTCTGTGGACGCGGGTGCGAGGGGAGCAGCAGCACTGCCTGAACCCCAAACGCCAGAACACGGTGAGGCTGCTGAAGTGGTACCGAGTATGGAAAGAGAAAGGCAGGTACGTACGGATTTGCTGAACAGGTGAAGGTGGGGGGAAAATCTTGGTGGCAAGTTGGGCAACCGGCAGCATTCAGAGAAAGCCCAGGAAAACGCACACGCTGAAATTCTCTATCCAGCACAGAGGATGTATTTCATTACCAAAATTACAGTTATAAATGGATGTTCTTGATGTTAGTTCTTTCCTGCCACATGCAGTCCTCACTTCTATTTTAGGATTAGGCTGTTCTGACTATAAATAGTAATTATTTTCTGTTAAACTATTCATCAGCTAATGTTCTCAGTTATTTACGTACACTCACCTCCCTTCTATGGGTAAAAAGCCAAGACGAAAAGCTAAATTACTTCCACACGGTCACAAGGAAAGCAGTCAGCAGAGCTGGGAAGAGAGTGCCCTGCCACACACTTTAACACCACCTCAAAATCATCAGGATACGATGACGCAGAACTTTGCCAATTTTAACTAGTGTGATATTCCCACAAAAACAGTAACTTCCTGGCAAGATGCTCTGCCACCTTCTCCCTTGGAAGGAGTATTATTTTTTTTTTCCCTCCACACGCAGCACAGACTCACCAAACCCTGATCCTCCTCAACTGAGGAGAAATTTGCTCCTCGAAATTGAGGACAAACGGGGCCAAGTGGGGAGCAAGCCCCATCTCTCAGCGGGTCCAAGGGTACCAGTGAGCTCTGGCACAGCCACACGGTGGCATGGACAATGCCATGGCACTGCGAGCTAGGGGGGTGCCGAGCCCCCCAGCCCGCTCCCCTGAATCCCAGAGAAGCTGTGGCTGCCCCATCCCTGGAGGGGTTCAAGGCCAGGTTGGACGGGGCTTGGAGCAGCCTGGGCTGGTGGGAGGTGTCCCTGCCCAGGGCAGGGGGGGGCACTGGGGGGGCTTTAAGGACCCTTCCAACTCTAACCATTCCATGACTTTATGATTCTACAATTCTCCTCCATAGCCCAAAGTAAGAGTCAGCTCAAGGCTTCCCCATAGTCCAGCCAGGGGAGGGAGACTGTCCCTGCTGCCAGGGAGAGGCAGGACAGCG
Organism: Rhinoptilus africanus; assembly: GCA_013400135.1. Classification (NCBI taxonomy): domain Eukaryota; kingdom Metazoa; phylum Chordata; class Aves; order Charadriiformes; family Glareolidae; genus Rhinoptilus; species Rhinoptilus africanus. Next base: position 585,408 of record VXBO01008299.1, on the reverse strand, counting down.
AGCTCGGCATCCCCGTGGCTTTGGCTGCCAGCCTGGGGCGTGCAGAAGGGATGCAGCACATCCCTGAGTTTTACCTTGCCCAGAACTGGCATTGCCCTGCTGCAGCAAGTCAGCCAGCAGGCCCCCGACACTGCTAACCGGGCAAGCCGGGCAGCATCAAATGGATATTTCAGACATAAAGAGCCTAATTTAAACACAGTCCTCATAATAAATTAAAAAAATCCATCAGTGTCTTCAGTGCTAGCTGTACCAAACCCCCTGCTCTTCTCCCCAGGAAAAGGCAGTGAATTTAAAGTCAAATGCGGTACAAACATGAATCCCTTCCCTAAAACAGCATTGCCCTTGGTTCTCCCCATGCCATGGAAGATCACCTTCACTCAAGGACCCTGCACAGCTGGGATTTTTCAGCATCCAAGCCTGTCAAGTGGTCTTCTCAGCACATAATAATGGAGTCTAATATTATTCTAAACATGACAGATATTGTGAATTTATTATCTACATACAGCTGATGTCCAACTTCAACGTTTGTATGCAAGATAGGGATTTTCCCAGCAGTTAAAGTGTATTAGCGGATGTGGATTTCAATCTCAGGTAAACTGATAATCGTGGCAGAGCGTGTTACTCCCTGCGCACCTGCAAAACGTGCCAGCACCAAAGGCCAACCCTTCTCCCAGATGCTTTACAGGGAGCAATATGGAGAGCAATCCAGTGACTGCTGAAATCAATAACTTACTTTCCATTTTACTTAAGGAAAAGCTAAAAATGCGGTTTGTTGGGTTTTGTTTTGTTGGGGTTTTTTGTTGTTGTTTGTGGGGCATTTTATTATTATTTATTCTTATTATTTGGAACAGAGTGGTTTCATCCATCATTTAAACACCTTGCTCTTGCCTTTCCTTCTGTTCAGGGTTTATGAAGAATAAGAGGAGGCAGCGTGAGGAATGAGGCGGACTCCCTTGGCTGGCGTAGGACTGGGCTCTGCAGAAGATTATTTCTTTCTCACAGACATAAGACACAAATTCTATATTATTATAAAGCACTTTTTACCAAGGGTCAGTTTTTACATTTTATAGCCGCGTGCAAAAGGCTTCCAGATTTCACAAGCATCTGTTGCACTTCAGATTTCACACCCATCTGCTCTGTACTGAGATTGGGAAAACTCACACTTTTCAGTTTAAAGAGGTTGGGTTTGGGTTTGTTTGGGTTTTTTTATTGTTATTCATTCATACTTCACTATGATTGCAATCGAGCTTTATAAGCTCATTAGACAAACAGTAATGTATGTCAAGGTGTTATACGGCCGCGTCCCTCACCCTTTCGCAGTGGGAAAGCTTCGGTGCTGTGGGGGTTTGTCGCGTTCGCAGCCTCCACCGTGGTCAGGCAAAGCGGGGACCGAAGACGAGTTTGCTGGGGAAGACGCCACTGAAACGGGGTGGCTGTAAGTGCAGAAGTGGGGTCCCTCGGCACATCAAACGAGTACGAACATCACCCGTGTACCTCTTCTTTAACGGACTTGAGGTCTTGCTGCAAGGTGAAGCCTACCACATTGCCCATTTAACCCTTCAGGCATTAGAAAGCGTTTCTAGGTTATTTTTATTACTAAGAAAATGTTTAATTTTTTTTTTCTCCACCTGAAGTTCTTACAGACAGTTTGTGGCTTCAGTTCTGAGTCATTTTAAGCTTCAAGACTATTGTGTATGATTTCCTAGATTTGTAGCAACAACAACAAAAAAAAGCTTTTAAAAGGTACCTTTTTATGAAAAATATGATAAGGCAAACATATAAATACCTATATATGTTTTAGTCACAATACAACATATTCATTACATTATTTTGAATGTAATACTTCAATGTTAAGCAGTGCATTCCTCTTTTTAAAATAACAAAACTACCTTTTCATTTGTAAATATACTATAGGAAGTCTCCCTATATTATCTTCCTGTATAATGTACCGTACTGCTAAATTATCATATCCTATTTAAATGTTTGAAATATTTAGAAGGTTGCATGCAGATTTCATATTTCTTTCTAAGACAAATGAAAAAAAAAGTAATAAAAAATATATTTAAAAAAGCTGGCAATTGCTCTTAAATTTCCCATCAGGGAACTCCAGCCACTTCCAATAACTTTGTTTGGTGGATGAACTGGTTTGGGGGAAAACGCTGAATAAGAGAAGCTGATTTAGAGACATGGGAATTCATGACAGTGAAATTAGAAAACATTATTCCAGTCCTATTTACTTCCCTTTCTCATGTTGGGATTTGGACTTCACCCAAACATGAAGGAATCTTGTTACATAAAGAAGGGCTATGCCATGCAGCTATAGCCATTAGTCTAGCGTTATGTTAAATAAATGTAAATCAAACACTGCGGATCCATGTGAAAACAAGTGAAATGCAGTGATTTAGACAAGATCTCAGGTTCGGGAAAACCATACAATGAAAGTCAGGAAACAAAAATCAGTCAGCCGAGATTAGCTACAGATTTATTACTACCCCGTCTCTCTGTGCAGTCCCTGCCCTGGCCCAAAAGGAGGGAACTTTGCGCCCAACAAGGCTCCTACACCGCTGCCCAGCTGAAACAGGCAGCGAGAGACAGGAAGGGTAAAGTCAGCAAGAGTTTACACACAATAAAACCTCCCGGTGTCCCCCGAACAGCACTATGCTCCTTCCTGGCTGCTCCCAGCTGTGCAAAGGCAGCTTCACACCAGGCTGCGATTCCCGCGACGCTGATCTTATACTATATAATCATGGCAACGCCTGGCCTCAGCTCAAGGCTTTCCTCCAGTTCAAACAGAAAAAAAAAAAAGAATTATATGTATGCACACACACACACTTATTTACTGTGATAATACCCTGGCAGAGCTGAAGGAGAAAGAGATATTCAATTTCAAAGTATTTTCCTATTCTGCATGAGGATGGAGCTACAAGCTTCAGAAGCCTATTAGGAAAAGGCTTGAGAAAGACCCCAGAGTATTTAAGAAATTAAACCCCTGGAGATACCAGCCACGAGGTCCCACTTCAGGCTGAGCATCTGAACCCAATCTCCGGGCAAACCCAGACCCAGGGGTTAGCCAACCTGCCCCTCTCTTTTCTTGAGTCACATCTTAAGAAAACCAGTAGTTTTTCCTTGAAGACACTTGATTTCAACAGCCTGACAGACTTCAAGAAGTGGTTTATGCTTATTTAGTGACTACTGGGCAATGTATTTCCTGGAAGAATATCGACACGGTTGCACAAGAGGTGGTTAACGCTCCGTTGGGAATGCCGTACGCAGCTCCGGTTGCCCAAACGCAGCACTCTGACTCCCCCCTCGCAGGGTACGGCCTGTGCAAATGACCCTTAGCTCGGGGTTTGTCTGCCAAACCAAAACCACCAGCAAAAACTAGGCACAGAGGAAACCAATTGTAGTCCCCCCCCCCACTTAACTAGAACGGGAGACCAAAGAAAAAGAACTGTTTGGTTTGGCATGTGTATTCCCTTTATCCGAAATCTGTGCTTCGAACAAAGCAACTCTTGGAAACAGGAATTCAAGCCATGAAGAGGAAAAAACTGTGACTCTGAGCTGTTTTTCCCAGGCCTGTTAAACTGCATCTCCAGGCAGGTTGGTTACGTTCCCACAAACAGGAGGATCATCCCTTACCAACCCCGATACTGCAGGTGTAAGAGGGAAATTCTGGGTCAGAAGGTAAGTGCCACACACAAAACACCAACACCACTTTCCTTCAGACTGAAACACCTTTGCTAAAACATTTAAATATATACATATATATAGGTATGTCCTCCAGCTAGATTTGGCAGCAACCTTAAGGTTTGCTTTTGTTCTCCCCAGCAGACTGCAGGTTGGGAAGCCACTGGAGACCATTCAGTCCAACCTCCCTAACATATGAGCCGTACATTTGTGCTTGGAGATTGAAAAGTTAAGCTGCTGAAGTATGGTCTGAGCACACACCAGCCAGCCCCAGCTGCTCACCAGTTACCAGTTTACCTTCCTAAAAGCTTAAACATTTGCAGGAGAAGCTGGAGCCCTGCTCTACCCTGGGGAGCAGGAGCAGCACAAGCAGATGCCGCAGCTCCTTTATTCAAGCACCGATGCCACATCCCCAAGATATAGACCCTTATCAGAGCCTCCAAGGAAAGCAGTAGTCAATAGCTTTCCCCCATCCAACCTGCAAAGCCGCTCCCCAGCCAGGAGCACGCAGAGACGGAGCACCAAGCTCTGGGCACAAGACCTCCATGGCCCCCCCATCCCTCCCTTGGGCATCCACAGGCTGCACCCATTCAGAAACAGCACTATCAGGTTTTATTTTAATAAAAGCAGGAGGTTGAACCAAGCAGCTGCAGTCAAAGAGCACAATAGCAGGGAGACCTGCCTTGCCGTTTCAGTGAGAGTGCTATGTGGGATTAGTAACGTTATACAGATCCTTTCACCACTTGCCTTTCACTTGTTCATATGTGGTCTGGGCCAGTGATGGCCAAGAAGTTTATTAAGAAGCGATAGCTGCTCGGTGGTCTGGGCGAGACAGCGCAGTGCTCTCGGCAAGTCCAGCTCCCCCCGGGCTCCCTAAATCAAGGCACAAGGCCATGCCCGATTGCTGCCTGCATGGAGACCCCTCCTGACCACATCCATGCAGTGGGAGCGCTGGCTCTGCACTAACGAAGTTTCGTCAGGGCTGTGGGAGCAAACACGGGGCTCCATGGTAAAGTCATCAGAGGGGCCTGGGGGGTTGCACTAGTCACCCCCAGGCGGGAAGCTGAAGGCAGCGTTACAGCAACACTGCTCTCTTGACTAGTTAAACATCAGAGTTGGAGCCCTCCTGGACCCACATTTGTCAAGAATGGGAATAAATGTGAGTAAAGAGCCACTGTCCCGCAGGACTCGCCATCCTGCGGAGATCCACAGCCAGGGAACTTCACCTGTCCAAGGGCAAAGGGTCTCCCACGCAAATTGACATCACTTAATGGGCTTTGTATAAGGCCAGGCAGAGCTTGCACTCTCCAAAACAGGCTTCCCATAGGTCAGGTGAAATACCAGTCACATTTGGAGTCTTTTTCCTCTAAAGCCAGCTTCCAAAAATGAGGCATCTAAATCCAGATGTGCACAGCATCCAAAGACCTCACTTACTTTAAGTCACTCAGCACCTTTGGCAAAAGCCAAGCTGGTTTCAGCTGTTGGCTGAGTTTGGGCTTCAGATCCAGAAGAAGGGGCAGCAGCCCATCTTAAAAGCCCTGGCCATGCCGACTTCACGCCAGGGCAGCTCCCAGTGTTGGCACCCTGTAGATCTTCCATGCATAGCACTCACGCTGGGATTTCTTGTTCAGTTTGTTCCCTTCAGTGGGTTGGGGGTTGTATGGTCACAAATGGAAGTACAGTTATTTTTGAGGATGGCTCTTTGCGGCTCTCACTGACTCTGTGTTTGCTCTATCAGAAGTGCTCCAGGTCTGTTATTCATTGATTTTCCTCTGATCCCAAACCACAAAGAGCCGAGTGCTCCCTGGAAGGTGCTCTGTTTGCCTTGAACAGCTGCACTCCATGAGCCCCCGGATATCCTTATAGCCAGCACGTGTTTCTGGCAGAGCACCCCAAAGCAGATTCCCTGTAATTCCTTTACCTGACATAACCCACCCCAGAAGAGCAACCGGGATTGCCACTGCCTGAGGAACAGCAGCTACAGCCAGGTTTGCAAAGCACAGAGCTTTGCTCCAACTGCTTACAGTGATTTTTGGTGCCTGTAGGTATCAATACACACCTTACAGAAGTCTTAGTTGTGGGCAACTCGGAAAATCCCACAGCACTGTTAGCTGTGCTCTCTGACACCACGCACCTCTGGAAAGATTGACCCCCCATCTCTATGGACTGCATCCATACCTAAAACATCCATAGAGAGAACGCTAAAAACCTGCCCAAAATTGAGTTGCTAGTTGATCATCATAACTCATGTGAAACTGAGATACAGTCATCACCTTTTTTACTCCCAAGGCTGCCTCCTTGGGCCATCACCTCTGCTAATGAGCGGCCCCACCTAGGCAGCGATGCAGTAACAGTCCCCGATTCATACTTGAAGTATTAAATACCCAGGCACAGATCCAGAAGCTGGGGTCTGGGTGCTTTCCAAAGCATCCTCATTTCTATTAGCCAGCACTACACAAGACAAAGCTGCGTGAGATCAAAGGGATGCTTTGGGGACCCCAGCAGCCCAGGGTTCAGCCCCGCTCCTTGCTCTCATCAGCCCCACAGCACTTCAGTGTCCGGTGGGTCCTGGGCCAGGGCCAGCAGATCCCAGCCCAGATGGCTGCTCTGGAGGAGTGGTGGGGAAAGCAGGGCTGAAAGGACATCTAGTGGCAATCAAAAGCCTTCTCAGACAGCCTGAGGACACCTCTCTATGGCCCTTCTGCTGCCTGTGTTACAAGTCAGCTTGGAGCCTGCTCATTGCGCTGCCGCTCTGGGAATGCCCTTCCCCAGCTCTGCAAAAAAGAGCTTCCACTGTAGCATTTCCTTACCCGGGGATGGGAAACCCAGCACAGAAAGTGCAGATGTCATTTGGGAAACCTGCTCAGAGGCTCACACAGGCAGATTAGCGCCTTAACGTGGAACACGCACACTGAGGGCTAAGGGGACACTTAGCTGCCACCGTGTTTACAGCAGCCACGTCCATCCCACCAGTATGAGAAACTGGATTGCAGCACAACCCTGGGAGGATTCCTTCCCAAACCCCTGTAGAAACATCGGGAGCTCCTGCCCAACACACCAAGCCCTGTGGCTTTCTTGACCAGTGGCTCTCCCTCCTCCAGCAAGCCCAGGACCCACAGGACTGTATGCAGCTGCTGTTCCCCACCTGGTGCGTTCAGGTCCTCTGACCCAATCATCCGGCTTTCCGGTGAAAAAACACACATACACGCTAATCACCTCCAATGCCTGAAGAGAAGAACTTGCTTCCTCTCGCTGGGTATGAGCACAATTCATCCAACCACCAGAACGAAGCCAAGATCCCTGGAGGAAATGCCTTGTAGAGATACAACGCGCAAGAGCGTTTGTTTTCCGACTACAGCGGGACAGGCTGTATTTCTGCTCACCTCGGAAGCACTCAAACCCTCTCAGGTTTTTTCCTCTTACCTTTTGCCTGTGTGTATTATCAGTTCTTTGGGCAGTGGCCACTCTGACGGCACACATGGAGGGCATCCAGCCCAACAGGAGCCGCTCTGCTGGGAGCGGGCACACAGGGCCCGGGAGGGAGGAATGACATGACATGAAGTGACAGGGAGGCAGGCGGCCAAGGCCTGGGAAAAATCACCACGCCTGTGTTTTTGTTTTTCTTCCCCCACAACAAAAGAGGTTACCGAATTCCTCTTGGATGGGTTTCAGAACCTCCCCCAAGAAAGAGGAAAAAAAACCCCACCAAAACAAACCAATCCTGCTGGTGTTCACTTAAGGCTGATAATTACAGGAATAATTATGATTTATTCCCATCATAAATCTTGGAGCAAGAAAAGGGGTTTGAGGTTTGCAAGCTTTGCTGGATGACAGAAGCAAAACACAGCTCTAATTGCCCTTCTTTGTTGTGTTTAATTAAGGATTCTGAAGCAACTGATCCCTGTGCCTTTTCATGGTTAGAAACCTGCAAGGGAAAGAAAATCTTTCTGCAGAGCCACCAATCGAAGCTTTGTTGGGTTACTAGGCACTAAGTGTGCTACATCTGAACACTCAGCACTCCCAGAAAAAGCAGCTTATTAAAGGAAAAGAAACGCTACAACAGGCTGGGTTTTTTTCTCCCCTCTTCCAGTAGGCTTTGGCAATTTTGAGCTCTCTTCTAATCCCAGAAGAAACATCTTTTGTCTTTATCCCTCAGCATTTTTGCCTCATTACTGCCCATTCCATTGTGTTGCATAAAAATACTTCTCCATTTCGATAACCTTCATAATTGCACCATTTACATTTTTCCTTGGGGTTTACGTCAGTTTTCCTTTAAGTCTAGAAGACTTATCACTTCTGCAAACGCATTAGGAGAAACAAACCAGCTTGGAGCTCCTCAGCTCCCTCCTAGGACCAGTAATTCCCAGTCAAGCACCACTCCTCCCCCGTAAGAACCAGTTCACCAAGTGTTACCTTTCAAATTCAAACTGTAAGTTACTGGCAGGGTGTTCCCTTTCCATTCCTGTGCAACAGCTAGAGCAGTTGTGCCAGGGAAATCCAGTGCCTCATTAGAGTAACGAGCATCAAATCACCACACCTGGCTCTGAGCGATTCCACCAGCCCACGAGCAGCCACCACACTCGGCCTGGGCTCTGGGAAGCTACCGGATAGAGGAGCAGGAAATCCTTGGGACTACTTATGAACCTGCAGGCACTTGGGACAGTCTTTTTGCAGAGAGCAATTGCCCTCGGTAAGCACAGCACACCTTGAGCTGAGAGCAGGACCACCAGGTGCTGCATGCCCAAAAGGAGCACACGTGGGGAAGCAGAGGCAGTTCTGTGTGGTCCAGCAGGTAAAAGCCCAACTCTTCAACTATACAGAGCAAGGTGCTGGATAACGATGCCTGGAAAAGAGGAAAAAGAATGGAAAAAGGCCCCTTAAAGGTCCCTTCCAACCCTTACAGTTCTGGGATTCTGTGAAAGTGTGAAAAATAGCTTTAAGAGAAAAATAAGACTTCTTGGCTTTGTCACCTGGGATCTGTTCTTCTCAGATCAGAAGAAAAGGATAAGCTGGAGGAGGACAAAGTCAGCACAGCGCACTAGAAAACATAAAGTCAGCAGCATCACTGACCAGAGCAACCTCAGCAGCATCACTGACCAGAGCAACCTGGCCACAGGTGCTTGGTTTAGAGCACAGAGCAAGCACGTCAGGGTCCCAGCCCCAAACCCCTTGCTGGTCCTACGGTCCCCGCTTCAGCACATGGGCATGGCCCCACGGGCCCAGGAAGGGCCATTCCTTGGGGGTTCGATCGCTTTTATCGTAAAAGCTGATGAGAGAAGCTGGAGAGCAGCAAGCTCTGAAATCTGGAGCTAAAGCGCCATTTGAAAGATGGGGTTTTCTATGGGAAAACCAACCTCCTTCCTGTTTTCCTAGAGTTTCAGCTCTATGCCATCTGCGTCATGATAATCCAAACAGTTGACTGAATGCCAGTTGCTCTGTTTTAAGGGTAATTACAGCTTGCTATAACACGCAGGAGCAGAGTGCTAGGGACTCAGCTCCAGGGACAGGACAGGAGTCTTGAGATTCACAGTAACTCACTGCTCCCATACACACATACATATATACATGTACAAACATGACATGGAATTGATAATATTCCTTTTCTTCCCCCACCTTTGACCTTATCTTTTCCAAAGAACATACTCTTTGTAGCAAATCCCATTCCCTTTTCTACACAGGGACAAGAACATTGAAATTGGCTGAAGCTTCCAGCAGAAGGAGATCAAACAGAAATAAAGCATGGCCATAAAGCAAAGACCGGTGGTAAAACACTCAATTTCCCATATTCTGAAAAGCCTCAGGAGATTTTTTTTTTTTCCCCCACTTACTGGAAGCAGGGTTTTCCAGCAGAACCTCAGCGCAGGGATGTCCATCGCGGCTGGATGCTGGCGGGGGAAGGAGAGCTGGCTCCGAGCTGCAGCTTGGTAAAGGTCGACACCTCGTGGCTGTTTCCATCACTTACATCCCAAGAATGTCGGGGATTTTCTCTTTTTGCGGCCGAGGCTGCGGGTGGGGTTCATAAATTAAGAGCTAAATTCCCAGCACCTGGTACATGATGTGTGGGGCTGAGGTCATTAACCGGTTAATGAAGATAAATACCACCTGACACTGAAAACGATAAAAAAATCAAAGTCATCCCCTATTTGTGGTTTTTTTGGTGGGGGGAAATAAAGAAAAGGAAAAAAAGGTTCTTTGGCATAGGAGCCATCCGTATATACATAAGGCCCACAAGACAAGTAATAAAGAAGTGACCTTGTGAAGGATGTGTCCCTGGGATTTCGCATCCCTCCTCTGTTGGGAGAGGGGGGTCAGAGGCTCAGGGCTGCCTAACGCCGACAGCTGCTTGGGAGGAGCCCCCACCCCAGAGAAACGCTCTCTAATGCCCACCAGAGTAAACGGAACCAGGCTTGAGACCTGCAGCACCTTAAACCTGGGGTGCAAGAAAAAACAATACTTTGGGTCTTATCCAAGTGAGTTAAAACCAAGGGATTGTCTGTAGTGTGAAAAAGAAGTACACTCGCTTAATAATTAGCAGTTGCCCTTATTTTACTATTTATCTGTGAAGACAGAATGCACTGCAATTTAATACGGGTTTAAATTGGCAAAGAAAGCAGCATCCCTGCAGCAGAGGCTCAGTGGAAACACATCGGCCAAACCTGCCTCCCCTCATCAGCCACGGACCCGGTCCCGAGGAGCTGGTTACTGGGGGGGGGCACCTTCAGCCCCAAGGAAAAAGCACAAACTCACCTAGGACAACATTCACTTTCCTTTAATTGTGCTGCTCCACTTCCTAATTCCCTGACTCCCAGAACTAGTACTTTGCATTTATTCAGCATTTTCCACCTTCAAGCTGTTCTAAAATACGTATTAGCGGACCTAAATCTTCAAGCTACCCCAGCAGAAAAATATTCAGTAATTACAAGGGCTAATACACACCTTGAAAACTAGTCAAGGGTGCTAAAGCACAGCACCTGCAGTATATTTCCTTCTCTCTCTGCCCAGTTCAGCTGCACCGTTAGGTACTGGTCCCAGCAAACCCATGTGCTGCCTGGCAGTTTTCAAGGGCTGTTACACCTGTAGTTTTACACTATGCTTTTATTTTTCTTTTTATACCCAGGGACATTATCGTAAGGAGATACTGGAAGAGATGATACTTGGCTGTCAGCGTGATGAAGAGCAAGGCTGAGTCCCCCAGCTTCGCCGCCACCGCTTACACTGACAGGGGGATGATTCAGGCTAGAATTTAAGAAACCTGTGGGTTTGTCCCTGAAGAACAGGAAATTTGAAGGATATACTGCACATATAACACTAAGGTAATGAACTGCAAAGCAGCCCAGCAGACAGCCAGGGGCTGTTTAACTCGGTGCAAAAAACTCCTTTAAACTACAGAAAGCACAGCAGATCTACAAGTTATTTACCATTTGCTTTCAACTACATTTAGAATGATAGAATCGCCCAGGTTGGAAGGGACATTTCAGATCACCTGGTTCAACCATCAACCTAACTCTGACAAAAACCGTCACCAAACTGTATCCCTAAGCACTACGTCTACCCATCCTTTAAATACCTCCAGGGATGGTGCCTCATGGAACGAAATTTCATGAAATTCTCATGTTTAGTGAAATTTGTTTGAAAAACAGGAGGACATCCCTCAAAAAGCTGAGTTGGTGCAGAGGAAAGAAAAAATGAATTTACTTTAAAAAAGATTCAGGGTATCCCTCAGTGTGTTTTCACTGAAGCATTGTAACTCAGCAGCTGCCAGATGTTTCATTTTGACATTTTCTAAAACTCATATTCTGTTGAAGCCAAACTAAATCTTTTCCTCCTTCCACACTGCCCGGATCCCAGTTTTACTGTTGCCTGCCTCCCCGTGCCCCGAAATTCAGCGCCCACCGCAGCTAAACCAGCCCCAAACCACCACCCCTCCATGGCTGGAAAAAGGAAAAGGAAATAAAAATAAAAAGGAGGTAAAAATAAAAAGGAAATAAAAAAGGAAAAGCTCTGTGCATCATTTTTTCTCACTCAGAAATCTTTACAATTTACTCCAGGTCACATAACACTCTTACTGGGATTATTAAAAAAAAATTTTATTTTTTTTTTACTAATGTGGTAAAAGTAATAAAATGACAGCATCAGCCCAAAGGGAAGCACAGAGGTTTTATGTCACTAGACCAGGTTTTGCTTTGCTGAATAAACCCCATTGAGGGAGTTTTTCCGGAGCCCAGGGAGACGCGTGCCCTCGGCAGGGCCGAGTTGGCAGCGCTGCGCCTTGGGGTGTCACCCTCGGCCCTCGCAAGGCCGGGGAGGGGGAACTGCCCCCCGAAGGGTGCTCCCGGGGGTCAGGGTGCACAGGCCAGTGGCCAGGGCTCCCTCCTGGCCTTTTCCACCTGCCCCACTCTTCCCAGGCACTGGGGCTCCCGCAAGCGCCGGCAGGTCCCTGCCCAGCTCTCACATCTCTTTTGGGGTGAATTCACTTGTTTGGAGGTTTTTTAATTGAGGAAATATCAGATTCTTCCTCATTGATACGATCTTTTATTATAGGTGGCCTCTATTTATAGATAATACATCCAGCCTCCCTTGATGTGAAAAGCATCTGGGTGCTTTCGTACCGATGCCCCTTTACAGAGGGCCAAAACAAAAATTACAGGCAAACCCTTCCCACCTGTAACAAATGCCTGGAGGTGGATGCACTTCAAAACGACTGCTTCAAAACACGTGAAGCATCGCATTTTTCTTTCATGTACGTGTACTCTCATGCACAGGGCAAAGCAGTGACTGAGGTGTGACAGGCAACTTTCACCGAGCCCCCTGGGAACACGGATGACCCAGCCTTCCTCTCCCACTTGGTGTGCAGGTGGACTTACACCCACACGCACGTATGCAGAAGTGGGTACCATCACTGCTGTTAACAATTGGTCTTGGCCTGAGACACCACCAGAGCCAGGGGCTGAAAAACCACTACAAACAGACCAGTATATGACCCCAAATACGACGGGTACAGGTATTGCCAAATACCTCTGGATGCTGTCACAGAATCATAGACTGGTTTGGGTGGGAAGGGACCTTAAAGCCTATCCAGTGCCCCCCCCTGCCCTGGGCAGGGACACCTCCCACCAGCTCAGGCTGCTCCAAGCCCCGTCCAACCTGGCCTTGAACCCCTCCAGGGATGGGGCAGCCACAGCTTCTCTGGGCACCCTGGGCCAGGGGCTCACCAGCCTCAGAGTGAAAAATTTCTTCCTGATATTTAATCTAAAGCTCCCCTCTTCCAGTTTGAAGCCGTTACCCCCCATCCTATCACTACGTGCCCTTACAAGAAGCCCCTCCCCAGCTTTGGGACAGCAGTAAAGCTTCGTGCAGGAGCTGCATGTGTGCACACGCGTGTGCACGTGTGTGATTGCATGTGTGTGCACGCACAGGAGTGCCCAGGGGCCCGCGGGTTCAAGGCTGTGCGTGCACGTGGGTACCCACATGGTGGGGACACAGAGGTGCACCCACGTCCACACGCGTGTTTGTGCGTGCACAGCAGTGCGGGGGTTGTTCCCCGGCCTTTGCCCTCCCGCCCTGAAGCTGGGGGAAGGAAACAGGCCATTCTCTTGCGGGTGCAACCCTTGTACGTACAATGCCAGGGAAGGGATTATACCAGGGATTAACATTTTAAACTCCCCTACCAGACCTACTGACTCAAAGATCCTCAGGCCAGTAATCGTATTACTCTCTCTGGGATTACTGTGTTCCTGACTTCAAACCCAAATTTCAGGAGAAGTTCGGTGCGAGCTGCCCCCCAACCCCTGCGCACCCCAAACACCCCGGGCTGGGGAAGGAGCCGCCGCATTTCACTTTTTCACCTTTTCTTCAGCCATTCTCTCCATTTTTCGCTGCTGCGGATGGGAGAAGACTCCACGAGTGCCTTTCTTGTCGCCTGCCTCCTCCTAATTCCCGGTAATTTATCCCGTATTAAAACTCCCTTAAGGAAGAATGGCCCAGGACTCAACACCTGCTATGCAAATGGCAGCAAATCCCTCGGGCCCCCGTGGCGGGGCGGTTGGGGACCCGGGGGCTGCCGGTGGTCCCGGAGCATCCTCCCCCGANCTCGTTTCTCAGAGGTGACATCCTAATCCCATTTTTCCCAGTTAATGTGGTAGCTGGGAGGCTGGGGAAGGGCTGGGCAGGGAGCGTACCCCGGCAGCATGACCATACCGGGAGGGCTTGGCCCTTTTCCTCGGATAACTCGGATTAGGGTTGTTGAAACCTCAGGCAGCCGGTCCCATCCCTGGGGGTACCCGGTGCCCAAACTGGGGGAGATGGCACCGCTGTGCTGGGGACCCGCACGAGGACCCCGCGCAAACCCCTCCACCTCCAGGCTTTCTTCCCGGGGCCCTTTACCGTGACCATATATTTCCCAGCCCGGAGCGCTTGACTGACACTTGGGCTATTATTCGGGGAGATAGATTGTTTGGCCTGAAGATGCATTGTTTGGGCTCCTCATAAAAGAAACAAGTTAAATGCCGCAGCTACCACACACAAAAATGACTCCTTCTGGCCATAAAACCAGTGGGACAAGGAAGTGGTTGTAGGAGTCAAACATAATTGATGCTCAGAAAGATGTTATAAATAATCAGCGCCGAGTCCTCTCTCATGTGCCTCAAAAACCACAGAAAGTGACGCTTTTTTTTCTTTTTTTTTTTTTTTTTTCCTTTTTATCTCCCCTTAGANGCGCACCCCAAACACCCCGGGCTGGGGAAGGAGCCGCCGCATTTCACTTTTTCACCTTTTCTTCAGCCATTCTCTCCATTTTTCGCTGCTGCGGATGGGAGAAGACTCCACGAGTGCCTTTCTTGTCGCCTGCCTCCTCCTAATTCCCGGTAATTTATCCCGTATTAAAACTCCCTTAAGGAAGAATGGCCCAGGACTCAACACCTGCTATGCAAAGGGCAGCAAATCCCCCGGGCCCCCGTGGCGGGGCGGTTGGGGACCCGGGGGCTGCCGGTGGTCCCGGAGCATCCTCCCCCGACTGCAAGTCTCTATCCCCAGAGCTGGGGGGGACCCTCAGAGCCCTCCTCCCACCCTCCCCAAAAAAAAAGCTGAGGCTCAATTTCATCCCACATTACGGAGATCAGTTCTTTCAGGTTATCTTTATCGCAGTTAAAAGAAAATAAAAATAAAAGCCACTGCTAAGCAGAATTATTTATACGGAAGGTGTGAAAGAAAACCTGAGCATCTCAGCGTGTAGTTAAGCTTCCTGCTTTGCAGTTGTTGGGGGGATTTCATCCGCACGGCAGTCAATGAATTTTGTCCCTTTCTTTTAGG
>VXBO01008299.1:495012-555490 GCA_013400135.1 Rhinoptilus africanus | reverse complement strand
GTTTTGAAAAAAAAAAAAAAAAGCTGAATTACTGCCTTTGAGTCCCCATCTATTTTCCTCCAAAGTTACCATGAAGCAAAAAAGTATAAATCACACTTTTAAGTGGGCCTGGCACCCGGCTCACAAGAAGAAGAAGAAGAAAAAAAAAAAAAAAAAAAAAAGAGGTAATGCCATAATGTAAAATAGTTAAAAGCTTATTAGAGCCGTTCAGGGCAGTATGATTTCCACTTTGTTTCAGAACACCCCAAGCCCATCCTTTCATGCTATTGTGAAGGCAGCAATTCAAATCTCCCTTTGTCAGTATGAATGGCCCCTCTTAAAGCTCTTTTATGCCAACATATTCCCTACAGGCATATGCCCTTTAGCTCTATTACTGATTTACCCAAGTATTCAGCCCATACCTTCTGCTTTTCTTTTTCACTTACTGAAGTTCCACATGACACGAGCTGCAGCCTCTGCTTTGGGGCCTGCCCCACACCCCGGCCCCAGCCGGGATGCTGCTCTCTCCGCCGCTATCTATCTCACCAGGAAAAGCCACACAAAAAAACTAACAGAGGAGACTTTTCAAATGATTGATTTTTCTCTCTTCCCCCCACCACCCCACCCCTTTCTACCTCTCCCCCTTCTTTCCATCCCTACATTTGTTAGCGCAAACAAACGAGCAAGAGTATATACCTCCCTCCCCCAGCTATAGGGGAAAAAGAGCCTTGCAGGCTTTGAGGGGGGAAAAAATGCGAGCGTAAAAAACGCAAGTGGGCCTATTACCTCTACTTACCCTAATTAGACTTGCTTTGAAGGGCTATTCAGAGATTTTGAAAGGCTGTCCTCTCCCTGCATCTCATTGTGCAATGTTTGCAGAGACATTTGCATCTGTTTGTGCTTCTGAAAATAGCAATGGATGCTTTCAAGAAAGCAAAGCCACCTCCGAGCCCCTCCGCGCCCGCCCGCCGCAGCCGAGGTATGTGCGGCCGGAGCCGGGCGGGGGGACACCCCGGTTTCAAGGGTTTCAGGGTTCTCCGCCGGCTCCCTATTTAAACAATTCCCTTTAACAATGCCATTTTAGGCATAAAATCTGCTAACTAGATTAAATCCAGATGACACAGGATGCAGAAATGGAAAAGAAAAAAATCAAGGCTAAAGTAACCGGGTAGGCACTTTAACAGGATAGAGAGTGTGAAATCCATGCAGAGCTAGAGAGAATGGCTGGCAGCCCAGCCCGGGCTTTCATACGCATATGGCCTTGACCATTTGACTCTGGTCCCATTGAGGTGATCAGCTGGAGACGTGAAGGGGCATCTCTGGCAACGCACGCGTTCCCCCCTCGCTCCTTGAAGAAAGCCCACGAAATAAAGCTGCGTAAAGGTGATTGATAGTAAACATTTTGTAATTTGGAGGGATTAAATTTGCGGGATGAGCTTGATCAGGTTCTCAAGGCATTGCCAGAATGCAATTACATTAGAATAGCCGCTGCTGGATCGCTGCTGGCAAAGCCACAATATCCGCCAAAGAAAGGGGGTGTGAATGGGACAAAAGGGTTAATTTGAATACGTGCTGAAAAGACTGGAGGTGGACAAGGAGCTCTGCAAGGACTTCATCAGGAGCCATGGGCAGAAGGAGACGGTTTTGCAAATACAGGGGGCGAGCGCAGAGGATGTTTGTAAAGCACACTTGGAAAGGGGGAGAAAAAAGGAAAAAAAAAAAAAAAAAAGCCCCACAAAGCTCAAACTGCTTCTTTCTTACATTGCCCGTGGCTACGCGCGGAGGAGCGCTTTAGATGGATTAATCACAGGGAAAAACAATGGGATAAAAGTTGTCTTCTCTGTCTGTCCTGGGCTACAGAGGGGCTGCGCTGCTCTTTCCCCACATGGGGAGCGGTGGCTTGTGGCCTGGGCAGGGGCCCAGCCCGGCCCCGACGGGTGACCACATCCCTTCCCTTGCTGGTGGGCCGCACGCTTGGGAGCTCCAAGTCCCACGGGCTTTTTACGAGGGAGACCCAATTAAGGTCACGTTATCAGCAGGTTGAAGATTTTATCAGATGACTCCTCCAAAAATGCTTAGCGGGAATTAAACATGCAAATCCACTCGGCCACTCTGGGGACAATGCGCTTCCCCGTGCTGGTGAAATTCTCCTGCTAGCTCAGGCACCCATGACATGGGCTTTTCCGCTCATCTTTTTAGCCTTTAAACACACACTGGCATCTGGAAAATGCTCCCCTGCCTAGGACAGGCTCGGATGTGCTGGGTGGGCTGGGAGGGGGCATGTCCCACCTCTCCAAGGTGATGGGGGAGACGTTGTGCTGTCACCACATCCCCATTCCTGCCCTAGTCGGTTGCCCTCCCCCACTGTAGCATCTATTTAAAGAGGGAGGATATGTCCTGTGCACTTCAAGAGGTGCTGCAAAGTGCAGGATCTGAGCCTGAAGCCAAAGAGCAAGGCCTGAAGCCGAGTGGCGATGGAGGACACAGGTGGGGGAAGCCTAAATTTCAAGAGGGGAGATGGGAACATGATGCCATTGCTGCCGGCTTGTGGTTCATGGCAGATCTCACACCCTCTGGGGACCTTGGTGCAGTGGCTGGAGGCCGTATGGACGTGTCACCGTCTTGGTTAGGAAGAAAGCAGCAGCTGGGCACAGATTTGGGGGCAGTCAGGGTGGTGACCCTCAACACCCCAAATCAGCCCAAAGCTCCTGGGCAGATGTGGTTGTTTGCAGAAGCAGCCCTCCCCTCAGGGAGCCACTGGCAGAGACAAGGTGGCCTCTCTCGGGCATTAAGAACTGTTCAAAGTGAAGCCCTGGCTGTGCATAACAATAACGGTGGTGATCCTGCTGGATTAGGGACCCTGCCCCATCCTACCTGCCCCCGCCGCCACCCCCTGCCCCAGCGAGGGTGCCAGCCCCAGGGACGGTGTCACTCTAGGGACAGTGCCAGCCCTAAGGACAGTGCCAGCCTGGCCATCTGACCCACGCGTGTGTGATCGCACACCCTGGGGGGAGTTAGGTCAGGGCTTGGCATCCTCCCCGATGCAGGGGCTTGGGCTACTCCAGCCCCTTTTTAACTTTTGAAACTCCGAATGAAGTTTCACCGTTCCCTGTGGAGACACAAGTAGGGTTTATCTCTGCTTTTTTTCCTTTGGGATATACGGATACAGCAAATCATCTCCGTGCTCTGTCTCTCCCACCACATTCATCAAGCACTTCCAAGCAAAAACAAGCCTATTTTGGTTTCATATTTAGAAATGCAGAACACATAGGGAAATGCATTTTCCACCACCCCCCCCAGCTCCCTCAGCTACACCTAAAGCCAGCAGAGCCCCTGTGGCAGGAGCCTGAGGAGCTCCAGAAACCCCCCCAGCAGCCAGTTTTCCAGGGTGGCTTTGCCCGGCAGCGCGTGTGCCTGCTCTTTCTCCCTGCCTACCCCTCGCTGCCAGTTTGGGGAGGGTTTTTTTGGTTTTTGATGGGTTTGGGGTTTTTTGGTTGGTTTTTTTTTTTTTTCCACTGGGTTTTTGTTTCCTTTGAGAACACCCCGTGTTTGTGTTGCTCTTTCTCCGCGGCACAATGCCCCTCTCCATTTCCTCGGCCGGGGGCTCGCGCGAGCGTCAGATCTCGGCGGAGCGAAGTCGCAGGGGTCGCGGGTCACCCGAGGGCATCGGGGACAGACAAAGTCTCTTCAGCCGCTAATGTAAGCCGGGGTAACGGCGCGCTGAAAGCGCATCCACTTGAGACTATCTACAAGGCACTCAGCCCTCTCTAAGGGCTTATAATGTTGACTCTCCTGTCATTGGATCCAACCTTACTATAAGCCCCGGAGGTATGGGGGGCTTAGAGACATTCATTCAGAAAAATAAATCCCCCTGCTACCATTCTCTTCATGAAGATAAATATACCACAAACAGAACAAGGAAAGAGGCTGAACTCCTGATCTCTGCTCCAGCCGCTTGAAAATTGCCATTAAAAAAACCAACTCCTTTATTATTTACCGTTTAAAAAAAAAACAACCCAGCATAGTTTATGAGGCTCCAAAGCAGTTTATTAACATTTTACCAGCAAAACTTGCTTTCAGCTCAGCGTCACTTCTAGTCCCCTAAAAAGAGAAAATTTTACAAAGAAAATGGGGTTTGTATTTGAACTCGACGTTTCTTGTGGCATTACAACCCAAGATGCTCCAGCCTGAGGAAGGTTTGTATTCTCTGCTGGGGAGGGTCATTGCTCAGCTCCAAACCGTTGTTCTTTGTGGTGCTTCTTTCCTGGGGGGCAGGACCATGGCTTGGCCAGAGTCGTACAGACACTGGGCAACCTGGACCACCAGTTCCCAGCCTGGAAAGTCTTTCCCAGCACCGTGGCATGTGGTTGCAGATGTCTTCAATTGCGTCATGACCTGTTTTGCTTCTATTATTCTCCCCCAAAGCTGTATCAAACTTCACTGAGGGTCTGGTCTTCAAGGGCTGGCTATATTCAGCTGGTACTCAGCCAGGACGAAAATCAGCTGCCTAAGGCTTGTGCCTCCCTCTCCCAGCCGCAAGTTTTCCTTCTCTCCCCATCCCTTCTCTTACATCAAATCTTGCTGCAATACCCCTGAGCTCCTGATTGTGCTGACAGAGATTTGGGTGGTTGTGAATCTTTGCAAATTTACAGATTTTTTTTCTGAGAAAGGTACCTCAGTGTCCCCCAGGAGTGCAAAAAGAGCAGCAACTCCCTCTAAGTCCTTGGTCATAAGTGCATCTAGGTTGGAGATGTTCCCAGCAGGGACACGTCCTGGTGAGCTGACTTCTCCAATGTGCCGACTACAAGGGTAGAGGAGTCCCGTGGCCAGAGTTCCCTGCTTAATCCCGGTGAGCACAAGTTAGAGCTGCCCATGAGCTGCTCTAAATGCCAGGGAACCTGGGAAGGGGACATGTGGAAGGCCTCCAGCAGAGGCAAAGCCCGGCAGGGTCTCTGGTTAACAGATCTGAGCTGGTGTCCGCATTTCTTCTTCCACTCCTGTGTGGTTGGCTCACCCAAAAAATCACCCAAACCATTGATTTTTAGGAGAATTTTACCTTCTACTGTAGCTACATCTATCCTGGATGAAGAGGTGAGTTTTAGACCATCAAGTTTTGCCTCTGTCAGGTACTAAAGCTTTATTGGCATCTTGAAAGCAAAGCCTAAGAGCATCAGCAGGCTTTGAACTGCAACAAATTCTTTCTCCTTAAGTTAAGGAAAAGAACCTGGTGAACATGGGTGCTCCTGCAAGCAGACTTCCCTCCTCTACCTCCACCTGTGCGTTTTCTGTCACCCTTGCTGGTGTGGTGGGGACAGCAAGTCACTGCCACTGGCAAGGCTTCAGGGGAGAAGGGGACTAGGCTCTGCGTGCACCGTGATGTGCTCAGATCTCGAGGGGGAAAACATGCACAAAGGGGGAAAGTTGTTGCCTTGGGGAGGGAAAAGGCCGAACTGATCAAACTGCTGATCTAAGAGAGGAGGAATAATGGGATTTTGAGGGATTCACATTGATGTTTGGAGGAGAGGAGCCTCTGGTTGCCTTTATTCTTTCAAGCCACTGAACAAGAATTTTAAAGCCCCTTTAAAATCTGCCTTGGCTGAGCTAATTATTATCACAGGAGTTATTAGACAAAAGCTCAACGGCTTTTCCAGTGGCTCTTCAACAGTTTCTGGGCTGCCTCGACATCACAAACTACAGCTGCTTTTTTTTGATTGCCATATTCTTCTAAAAGTTTTCAACTGCTGATCTTTAATTTAACCCTTAGAGGAAGCACAGGCAGCGAGATGGGTGCCCATCACCCTGACGCACGCTCCTCTGGCCCCATGGCCTGCAGCTTCGCTGTTCCCCATCGGCATGGCTGGCCCGCGCACAGCTGTTTTCTTTCCTAAAGTCCACCAGAGGAAAATTAAATGTCACAACAGAGCATCCAGGTTTTGAGTAGCGAGACAGAGACCTACGGGAAGCAGCAGCCGGCCTGCGCCCGGCCAAGGCTATCCAATGACTTACTGAAGGAAGCCATTCACACCTTCTCCCCAAGGAGAAGGGAAGCAACCGGCCCCAGCACAGAGACGTGCTTGTGGGCTTTCCGCCTGAGCAGGTCACCGGAGTGCTCCCGGGACACAGCCTGGACCACCAAGTCCCGGTCCTGCAGCCTTTGTTCTCTACCAGTTCTTTCCAGATATTCTCAATTTGCTAAACTCTCCTTTTTTTTTCCCCCCTAGGAGAAGTAATAATTACGTGGGTTTTTAACCAGGGGGTACCCAAGGACAAGCAAAAAGTAATAAGCAAAGCAATAAGTAATAAGCAAAAAAGCCGAGATGGCAATAAGGCTGTTTGAGGTGGATATTTCTCCAAAAATTCCCCAGCACCGGAGGGTACCTGGGACCTCGTTTAGCCCCTCCAAGACTGAAGAACCTTCGGTATTACTCAGGGGGGCGAATTTCCCCGCTCTCAAGCAGAATGGCAGTGTATAAAATGTGTAAAGCAGCTACTAGTGCAGCTCTCACTGTTCCCCGTCTCTACCCATGCCGGGGGCTGCGTGGCTGCGGATGCACTTGTGGACCCCCTGATCCATCCAGCGGTGAAAGCACCTTGTTCCAC
The DNA here is from genome assembly GCA_013400135.1 of Rhinoptilus africanus. Taxonomy (NCBI): domain Eukaryota; kingdom Metazoa; phylum Chordata; class Aves; order Charadriiformes; family Glareolidae; genus Rhinoptilus; species Rhinoptilus africanus. Next base: position 548,911 of record VXBO01008299.1, on the reverse strand, counting down.
GCTTCCATCTCAGCTGGTAGAGGCACAAACGTAGCACTGTTTTCCCTTCTTTTTAGGAAAACTCCACTAAAAAGAAGCTACTGATGGTGTAAGCAAGCTGGGGACTGATGGTGGCGATGGCTGGAAGCTGTTCTACAGCAGATGTGGGAGCCACCAGCTCAGTCCCACAGGTCCCAAGCCCACAGACTGGTCCTCACAGGATTCCCAGCAGGAGCACTAAATTGCTGCGGCATTTTTTTTTTTTTGCATTGTTTTGAGAGGGTCCTTCAAGACAAATGGACTTTTTTTTTTCTTCTGTAACTGAACATCTAAACAAAACCTTTCCGAGGGCTCAGAGAGAGATGCCTGATGGACAGCCAGGAAATGGGAATGATCAATCAAGCGCTGATGGCCGCGGCACTGCCACTGGGGCTCAGGTTTCGGGACAGAGCCTGGTAAGGAAGGACCTCTCATTTGTCCTGCCTGAACAGCTGCCAGACGGTGTCCTGCCCACCCGGGCAGCTCCCTGCCTTCCTCTGCTGTGGGCGACCAAAAAGTTTCCTGCCAGTGCAGCACCCGTCCCTGGATGGTGCCCATCTCCTGGCAGGAGCCAGGGGGGTGGGAGGAGGATGCTTGGGCCTTTCTCTATCACTTGAGCTTCCTTCTCTTTTAGCATAAAGGAGAGCAAATGCCCGCCCGTCACACTCCTCCTGACTTACTGCACAAAACACGTTTATTTAAAGGCAAGAGAAGGCAGTAGGGAAAAACTTTCAGTGTTAGATAAATCACAGATGAGGCGAAATGGGCTGTTTCTTCGTGCTGGCCCAGCCCAGGCAGTCGCTGTTGGAAGGAGATGTCCCTGTGGGATCTATGCCACGGTGCTGGGACTATGAGGTTTTTATTCCCATTTTACTCATGGTTTCTGAAGTGGACTCAAGCAAACTGTGGGCTGCATGGGATGGGGTAATATTTATTCTCTCCCAGATGGACTGTGAACACGTTCACTGCTTTTTGCAGGGGCGCAGACCAAGCACGCACCGGGTCGGGGATGGCTGGTGCCTTGACCCTGTCCCCGCGCAGCACCAGCACCAAATTTGCCGTAAGGAAATGCTGTTTCAGCTTGTGTTAACCAATGTGGGTTTTTACAACCCTCTTGTCAGCTGTATGTGCTGCTGCTGGGCCGTGATGGGGATTTTGATCAAAGATGAGGCTTATTTTCCCCCACAACCTTCCCAAGTAATATTTTAAGAGATTTTTAGGGCTTGTCCTCTCCTTCTGCCCAGGGCCGAGTGTGAGGTGGAGCAGAGCCTGCACAAGGGAGCGCCTGTGGTTGATACAGCTCCAATACATGATCCAGAATGAGAGCACTGATCCAGCGAGGAGGAAGCAGCACCTTCTTCTGATTTCTTGGGTATGGGTAGGTGCAGCATCCCCACTCCAAACCCTACATATGGTCCTCTGGGCCAAGACAACTTCCCAGCCTTGCAGAAGGGCAAGGGCTCATCTCCTCTCTCTTCTCCCTTCCCTTCTCCTGACCCCTCTCCATCTCCATCTGTGCCCAGAGGTGTGTGCTGAGGAAGTCACCGACTGCACGGCCGACACCACTGCCCCCACCAGTGACACTGAGATGTGGGGATCAGCAGCCCCCGGCCGGCCCCCGGCTTCTCTCCCTTCCCCTCTCCAGAAGTCATCTATTTTGTTGTGTGTACACATAGAAAACAAGGGGCTGCCCCTTGTTCTCCTCCAGCCATGACACATCAAATTATCCTGCCTCCAAATATCCCATCTGGCTGTTAGTTTTTAGCTTATTTTTTTTTTTTTCCCCCCTCCTTCTAGGTTGTTTCTGCTTTCCTCCTCCTCCTTTCTCTGCTCCCCAGCCCATGTGTAAAAGTAGCAGGGGGGCCTTTATTAAAGGCAAAGCCCCACGGCAGCAGCTTCCCAGCCAAACTGCTCTTGTATTACTTTTTGATGAGTTTTCAATTTAGGCCTTTGCAGACAGGGGGAAGAAGGCGACTTGAGAGACAGAGGGGGGAAAAAAATGCAACAGATGGGGCCGATTGTGCTCTCTAGGCAAATTAAGGAAGACATCTGTAGCTCCCAAATACTGGTGGTCTAAAGCAATTAGTCCCCTGTGAAAAGGGGCCTCTCTGAGCCTCCTCCAGCCAATCCGCGCCCCGGCAGCACTCACGTTACAATGGCCTTGACCACAATTCACTGAGCCAAAAAAAAGAAAGATTAATCCAGGAGGAGCTGTGCGGCCAGGCTGGAGTTGCTAGGCTTAAAAGGGAAGGTTACGTCCGTTTCTGCCCGAGTTTGGAGCAGAAAAGCAGGGCGGGGGGAATTTTTTTTGCTTTCCAATGGTCACCCAAGGCATACCTGGTTTATGTCTGATGTCTGGAGGGAGTGTGTGTGTCCCCACACGTGTCCCTGTACCAGGAGAGAGCTGTAATCTGTAAATTGCTCAGGGACTTCAATTTTCCAGTGGCTTGTTTGGAAAGTGATGAATGAAGACGCAAACCCCTGTGGTTGGAATTATCTCCCCCAGCCCCCTCCGGTCCCCCTCCATCTCGAATAAAAAGAAGCTGTTATATGATAAGACCCCTCTGTAAGTGATAATTATAATGATTGTTATGATGCCAGGGTTCTGCTTTCACAATGGGAAATAGGAACTCCGGCTGAGCTAATCCGGCAGTGTGGTCCCTTATTTCATTCGACGTCAGGAAGCCGAGAGTGGAAAATTCAGAAAAGGACTTTATCCAAGCTGGTTATGAGCCCCCTTCCCCCCCCACCGCCCGCCCTTCCTCTCCCCTAGCCCTTTTATTCATGCATATTTATGATCAGTAGATCTCAGTGGAGAAAAAAAACACATACAGAAAACAAAACCGGCAGCACAATGGGGAGAGCTGCTCATGGGAGGTCACAGCACCTTTAAATTACACCTCTTGGCTTTGTTCACCCCCGCACAATGGAGCTAAGAGATAGGAAGAATAGCACCCTGCGCCCTGGTGCATCACAATTCTCCTGATGATTTCAAAAAGAACAGGGAGCCCCAACTAATTTGATATCTTATTGGGTTTCTGTTAACCTAAGGACATGCCTCATCCCAGCCACCGCGGCTGGGCAGGGGCTGGGCTCGTACAAAGAGCATGGCCACGTCTCTGCAGCGTGCTGGGTTTTGCTAGTCCAAGCAGATCTGTCTTGGTCAGGTTTGAATTTGAGCTGAGTTAACTGGTTTGGAAATACAAAAGCACCACTCGCCCACTGAACCTTTGCCCCTTTAAATTAATTAATTTAATTAACGTGTTTATTGTCATGGCGCCCTTCAGAATGGGATCTTCCCGGGGCCACACCATACTCTAGCCTGCCCTCAGGGACAAAGGAGTTGGGCTCATGGTTTTGGAGCGGAGTTTGAACCAAGTGACTTCTCAAGGCACTGAAATTTGAGTCTATAATTTATTTCTCCCCACCTTTTTCCTAGGATGGGAAAAATGGGTGACCTCAGAAGCTGTGGTTCATGTTGGAATTACAGGCATTAGCGAAGAGAGCAAAGTTAAAGTGGAAAACTGCTGGAAATAAGCTGCTGTCCTTAGGTTGCTATCGTGTAAGAAGCTGTTAAATGCGCCAACCTGAGTATTTGTTAATAACAGCCTCTGAAGGCAAACTAAGTGAAGCTGGTGCTGATAAAGAGCAAAATAATGCCCTTCAAGAGAAGGCAAACCTGTCCAGGGAAGGACCTGCCCGTGCTAGAAGAAGACCAGGCTTTCTATGACTAAGCCCAGCCTTTTTTCTTCTCCCTTGGCCTCCCTTGCAGTCTTGGCTTGCAGGGGAAAAGCGAGGCAGGTCAGGGGAGCGAAATAATCCCAAGTCATTTTCAGATCCTGAATGCTGAAAATGTTTAAACGTTGCAGATGCTGCCCTTTTTAAATGTAAGCCCACTATTACATGGCCAAAGGACTGCTGGGAATCCAGAAAGCTATTTTAATTTAAGAAATGCTGAATGGAATCGTTACCATCCCATGATGGGCTGATCTCCGTACGCCCAGGATGCACAAACCTTGCTGCAGTCCCACCATGTCACGTTGGGCTGGGTTACGTTACCACGCCGAAGAGATGTTAGAAACTGATTGCTGTAGCCAAACACAGGTCTCTAAGGGCTGAAATGACACGCGGTATTCGTACTTCACTACCTCACTTTAATATTCATAATGACCAGAATAAATGTTTAAATACACTTGCATTTTAATATCAACAAAAAACTATCTCCCTCCAAGACTACAGGACTCCCAAATCTGCCTAGGAATGCTGTTAGAAGAAGAAGGAATCTCTCCTACCCCTGAGGAAGCAAAGAGATAGAGAGAGGCTTTCAAAGTGCCTTCCAGCAGCAAGTGAATGTTTGCTCAGCAATATAATCATATCTGCTGCCAGCGTCCTGCAGAAAGCGGTTCACCCGCATCTATGGAAGAGGCTGGCTGGGCCGGGGTGTGGATTTCTCTGCCCGGGAGCTGGGATATGGCTTGACTGACATCACCATGGGTACTAATGACAGGAGATTTCCCCAAAGACGCTTGGGGCTTTGAAGAATGGTCTTTCACTCTGTGTTGAACGTACAGATAAAATGTCCACAGCAGAAAACTAATCAGATCATCTGTGGTTTGCTTTGCTGTTTGCTCAGGTCACTATCCCATGGTTTACAATTATCTCAGTCAAAAACCATACAGATGTCCAAATTGGCCTCCTGGCTTTTTCCTGAAGAGTCCTGCTTTGGAGAATAGCGATTTCTATCTGGAAGTTTTTGGCCAAGTCCCTCACATTTAAACCTATCTCCAAGGAGAGAATCCTGCTCCAGCCTCCAGGCAAAGCTGAAACATCCCACCACTGCGCATTGCCAAAATAAGCATTTAAAAATCATAAGTCACACACCAGAAACCCAGAGACAAAGATTTATATGTGAAGAGGCAAGGAAGTGGGGAAAGGAGGCGAGAGTCTCAAGATGTCTGCACGATCATATTTCCACAGCCATTTAAAAGAGTTGAGAATTCATTGTGCACATTTTTGGGGTATCTCTGGGAATTTCAGCATTTCATTCTGCAGCTTTTCCGGTGAGCATCAGTGCTCATGTGCTTCACTTCATTCACGTGTCTCTTCCAGTGGCTGGGGACCAACATATGGATAATGTAGCAGTGGAAGTCGATGCTACTTGCTCGGCACGTCAATCCTTTCACTGCAAGAATCGCTTTTTAAATAGGCTAACTGTTAATAATCTACTTAATTACTCTCATGGCTATAATAAGGATGCATGACCATGTGGCAACTTCTGCCTCTCTGCTGGAGAGTGATGACGATGTCCTTGGAGCCACAAAAGTGCTGCTGGTGAGGAGGAAATAGATGGCTCCTGGCCTTGAAAGTCAGACCCTCTGCCTATCTTTGTTTGTCCTCATTGAAATTTGGAAAAGGGCTTCTGCAGTTGAACTTGTCTTGGTTTGCTCCAGACTTTGACCCTGCAGCAGCAGCGTGTGCTTCGGGGCTGCAAGGAGACGGGGAATGCCACGAAACACCATCGCTCTTCCTGCATGAAGGGCAAGACAGATCTCTAACACGTAACAGCCACATCCCCTCACCTGTTTCACATTTAGGTTTTTAAACACATAAGAGTTTACCAACCCGAAGTAAAAATCCTAAAGATATTTAATACCCATTATATCCTTAAATTTAGTTTTGATTGTGAACCAGAAAATCTTGACAAGTAAACTATAGAAAGTTTAGTAAAAACTTTAGAAACACTTTACAGGCCCAATTCAGCAATCTCCGCTCAGGGTACGTAGCCTGTTGCAGGTGGCATAAAGGAAATCAATAGACTGTCATATTCCAGTCCTTAAAGGGGCTCCAGGAAAGCTGGGGAGGGACTCTGGATCCGAGAGTCGTGCACCAGGACAAGGGGGAACAGTTTTAAACTGAAAGAGGGGAGATTTAGATTAAATATCAGGAAGAAATTCTCTGCTGTGAGGGGGGTGAGCCCCTGGCCCAGGCTGCCCAGAGAAGCTGTGGCTGCCCCATCCCTGGAGGGGTTCAAGGCCAGGCTGGACGGGGCTTGGAGCAACCTGGGCTGGTGGGAGGTGTCCCCTGTCCCTAGGTGGTCTTTAAGGTCCCTTCCAACTTTAACCATTCCATGATTCTATGATTCGAAGGTTTTATGCCTTAAATTTAGTGGATTCTACCACAAGGGCTGGCTTTGCAGAGGCACAGAGAGCTCTTTCAAAATCAAATTCTTCAAAGGTAATTTAGGATGAATATTCCCAAAATGCTCCATCCCGAGCGGCTGTTGGTGCCTCTGAAGCAGGAGCGGGCGCGCAGCCCTGGGGAGCCAAAGACCCCCCTCCCCTCCCGCTGCACCCAGGCATCAGCCCAAAACCTCAGCAGCCGCAGCAGCAGCAGGACCAGCAAAGCGTGTACCGAGCACCACCCTCTGGCACAAACCTAAACTGGAGGGGAAACGGGGAAAGGATTTTTCTCTATGAACAAAACTCTTCTTTGCCGGGTGCTCCGAGGCGGGTTGTGCATGGCACTGCAGCCCCGAGGGGAGAAAGATGCTCTTCTCTAATTATAGTGGCCACATGAAATTAATTAATCCATCTAACAGGATCTTCAGGACTTAGATTTTGCAAGCATGATGCACCTCCAGAAAAAAGGAGCAACCTGAACCTTTTAAACTTATGTTCCTGGGCTCGTGTTTGGCTGCCCTCGGTGTCACACCAGAGCTGGAGCATTTCTTCATCAAAAGGCTTATCAAACATTGGCACAGGCTGCCCAGGGCAGTGGTGGAATCGTCATCCCTGCAGGTATTTAAAAGATGGGTGGAGGTGGTGCTGAGGGACATGGGTTAGTGGTGGTTTTGACAGCGTCAGGTTGATGGTTGGACTCGATGATCTGAAAGGTCCCTTCCAACCCAGGTGATTCTGTGATTCTATGATCCCAGGCAAGCACCTTCCTGGCATGGCCACCGCACCCAGTGCATGGGAACCTAAATTTCATGGTGTAAACCCAAAAGTGAGTAGCATAGGGGGAGTCTGCTTTGCAGAGAGTGACCATAAAGCAGTAGAAAACCTTCTGTACCCTAAATGGCTTTGTGCAGGCAGCGCTGCTCCCGGGACGCATGCGGGAGGCCATCTGCCCTATCACTCCCCGTGTTCCTCTGCTCCTCACACGTCCCAGCTCTGCCAGCCGAAAAGGGCAGTTCCCCAGGTTAATCAGGGGAGAAAAGGATTTGTCACTGCTCTCCAAGCCCTACAGCAACACTGACAACAGTATCTCAGGACCAGCATCTCCATCCCTCACGCTCTGCACAGCCCAGTACAGCCTGCCTTTGGTGAGAATGGCAGCGACTTGACACTGGGCGGGGAAATGCCATCAAAAAGCCTGGGCTGATGATTTGTGCACTCAGGAAGCCCCATCCTTCCCATGCTGAGGCCAAGCAGCCCCATGGCAGCGGGAAGCTGGGGTTTCTGAATCGACTCTTTTAGAGAGGATGGGTTACAGTCCTGTCCCAGTGTCAGTGCGGCCAATGTCACCCTGCTCAGCCAAGCTCTGAACTCCTTTCTCAGCTATTTCTCTAACTGAAGGGCCAGTCAGTGGCCAGAGTGCTTTTATGCGTTGGATCCACCTGTTCTCCCACACTGAATGGGGGGTGACTTAAAAAAGAGACGGAAAATGCTGTTTCACTGTTGGCCGTGCTGCCTGATCCATCCTGCAAAAAACCCATGGCCACCCTGCGTGGTCTAGCCCTGAACTGCGTAACCTCCTGCTCCTTACCTGCAGCTTGGCTTTCATCTAACCACTGAGATGTCCTCTTTTCTTTTTTTTTTCTTTTTTTTTTTCCAGAAGCACTTTACAGAGGTTAATTACAAGTTTTGTACATTATGAAAGGGATTTCTTTGCTCCAGAAATATTGCAGGGCCCACAGAACCAGCGGGCGTTGTTACAAACTCATTAGAAAAGCTCAGGCTTTGATAAGTCTGTATTTTGTCTCACTTCCAGAAGATGGAGCCAGAAAGCTGGGAGTAGTTGCTGCAGCGTGGGAAAAGCCAGCTTATCCTCCATGCTCCTGAGCAAACCCTGTTCTCTCTCAAGAGGTGTCCTTTAGTGGTGAAGGGAGAAGAGATGCCATGGGGTACCAGTGAGTGCCCCACAGTCACTGGAAGGAGACTGATTTTCCTCTTTTCTTCTGCATGACTGCCTGTACCAGGTCAGAGGAAGGATGTGCTCCTAGGATGGGACAGGGAGACACGGGTTTTACTCGCAGTCCTGCTGCCGATTTCTTGTAGATCACAAGAAGACCCTGAGCCAGCCGGTGTCCCGGTGTTTGCTGGAGGGGACATCTTTGGGACCGTGGGATGCTGAACCTGCCTGCGACGGAAAGCCGAGGTGCTGCACAGAGCACACCATGTCACTCACCGTTTATAACCCAGTATCAGGTTTTAGCGTCTTTTCCAGCTGACAGCACATCCCGGAGCAGAACTTGGTTTCTGGGAATGTATTCATCACACAGAGTAACCTGACGGTTTTCAAGGCACTTAGGGTTTTTGATTAATACTATAACTTCAAAATTTGGGGTAGGAAATTAATGATTTGGACAATATTTTTGTAAAAGTTATCACCTATATTTTGACTTCTACAGAACTATCCAGAGATCTTCAGGTCTGACATTTTTAGATGTTTCACTTACAAAAATAGCATTTAAAAAAGAAAGAAGGTGATGTTTTTGTGAAAGATTTCTTATTGTTTTACTTCTTTTGGTTTTACTTCTTTTGGTTTTACTTCTTTTGTCAAGAGGACAGGTTAGACCAGGCCATGTGCTAGGAGGATGCTCGCAGAAAAGCTTCATTGCTGCGACCTTGGAGGCTCTATTAGCCTGAAGAAGGCTCTTGCGGGCTGCTCTGTCCTCTTCCCTCGGAGCCAGGGCCCAGAGAACATCAGGCAGACCGCGGTGAGCGCCCTTCGCGCCTGCTAACGGGGGTCTCGCCCCTGCTCCATCCCACGGGATGCAGCCACTGCAGCAGCGTGCCTGGAAGCATGCCCGGAGCTGGGTGACGCCATTTGGGTGAGCTCCAGTTTGGACATCACCCAGGGCAGGAAAGCACCGAAACGTTCCAGCTTTCCTCCCCTGTCCCTCGTGCCGGGTAGATGCCTGCAATGTGCCGCACCCGCTTTTTTGGCTACCTTCTCTTCTAGCACGCACGACTCCTCCATCTCAACGTAACCTGAACGATAAACAATTTCAAGATATTTTTGCAGCTGCAATACTTTCCTCTTTCCAGTAGCAAGAAACTCAGTGTGTTTTGTTTTGTATATTCAGGTAACAGCGTCGCTTGAGTGCTGCTAATGATTTATGTCCCTTTCAGCAGCAGGACTCTGGAAAACTACTTGGAAGATATGAACACCAAGCATTTTTTCATTTTCTCATCAGATTTCAATTGTTATGATATATGCCCTCGAGAGACTGTGAGGAGGGGAGAGGGGGGCAGGGGGAAACCTTTTGTGGTATATTGGGATCCATATGGAAAAAATATACATTTCCCACACATCTGATTGAATACAGTGTGCACATTTGTAAGGCACATGTGAATGAATGCCAAGAGAGGTGAATTTTTATGAAAGTAGACTGATTACATGGCAAAAAATATATCGGTTGAAGCTAGATTTATTTACAGCATAGTAAATAGGCTGTTCAGAAGGGCTGGCACTATATTGGTGATCAAGATGTCTGGGGAAACGTTGAGTTATGTTTGCCAAAAGCCGTCCAGGGCAGCGTTCCCCAAGCCAAAGCATCCATGCGTCTTGTCTTCTCGTGTCACAACAAACCCAAGTGCTGGATAACATTTGCAGCAGCCTCCTGGGGATAAAGTTGGAGAAGGGAAGGAAGAATGTTAGGGGCTAAAAATGTCCAGTATGCATTAGACAAGGCTCCAGAGATTTGGGTTTCATTCCCGTTTCTGCCCCTGCCCAGTGGGGTGACCTCATCAAGACCATTTCACTGTTTTCACATCAGCTGGAAGTAAAGTGCCTCCTTCACTGGGGATGGGAGACCTGTGAGGGAAGGGGAGGAAGAGGAAGGTGGGATCCCCCATCCTGGGTTTGTGTGCGACCACCTCAGCACCATCCTGCCAGAGATCCTACCCACTGCACGGCTGTACCCTGATCCAGACATAGGATGGTGGAGGATATTCCCAGGAAAATGGGTTTCTAGAAAAATGGGGACAAAGTGTGTCACCCCTCAGTGGGCACAGAGCCACCCCTGCCAGTCTTCCTCCACTACCAAGAGAAAAGTATTTGAAGGAATAAGACTTTTCCCCTTTCCCTCCAACAACTCTGGTTATGTGCTTTCAGCGTTAGAAAGAGTCTTCTATAATTCAGTCTTGCCCTTCGGTTAGTTTTGTCCCGTATTTCTCATTCCCGTTGTCACCTTCTTCTCCACCCCAGCTCCATGGTGCTGTACCAAGAAGAACTCGTCTTCTATTTCCCCAAGTTCAAGAATTATTTTAATACCCAGACCTATAATTAGGGTTTCATTTTCTAACTGGGGATGAACTGGAGCAGAAGGGATCACGTCAAACCTGAAGAAATTGTACTGCACCACTGATCATCTCCGGAGATGCTCAGTAAACAGTAAAGCTCTTCCTCTCTCAGAACAGTAGATTGTCCCATTAGATTTTCTTGCCTTGAAATGATGGGGCAGGTGGAATCCATCATGCTTCCTGGAATGAGCCTAATTTGGGACAAAACTAATGAGCTCTGTTTTCTTTATTTGCATTGCAAAATAAATATTTTGCGAAGAGAGTTTGAAAGAAGACACCAGAATCCTATTTAAAAAGCACACCAGCATGTATGGACGCACACAGTCACACTCACACACACACACACAGAGGCTTTTTTTTTTTAAGCAAAAGCAAACCAGATTGCATTACCCCATAAGATTAGTACTTTATTGAACCTCATTATAGGTTCACGTCCTCCCATAGTCATATCCCACTGTGTTATTTTTGGCACATGGAGCCATCATGATTTAGTATCCTGTGTGAGAAAAACGAAGTCTCTTTCTAAAATATGTTGACTATTATTCCAGATGTGGTAGTTGCCTGAGATTCTTTTCAAGCAGGTTTTTATGGCTGAGGCTGTTTGAATCAGGCGTTATTTATTTATATGTTCAAGTTAAAGAAGGGGTGGGAGCAGTTTTTAATGAAAGCTAAAGGAAAAGGGATAATAAAGTGTGCTCACTGGAGAAAGAAATATTTACACATAACTTTTGTATGTTCCCCAAGAAAAATAAAATGAGGTTATATTGAAAAGCACAGTTATTATTTGGCATTCTCCCGCAACAGCAAAATCCCAGGAAAAGGCTGAATTTTAAGTAATTAGACTTTCCAGTTAATTAACTGGTTATAACTGACTGTGTTATTGGCAGTAGGTCCAGGAGAGGCAATGAGTCATTACAGATTCTTTCAAGGCCAGATCACAGATTTGCAGATATAAATGAGGCAGAGGCTGGGGGAGGGAAAAAGGGCCCAAATTTCCCGCTGCCACACAAAGCTTCCCATGTTCGCAGCTGGAGGTTTGATTTACTGGGGACCCGCTAGAGACAGAAGAGGTATTTGCACAACCAGACTGGGGGCATAAATGCATAAAATGAACGTACTGGGGGTCAGAAGAGAAAGCAGTTGGGTGGGAATAAGGAGGATTAAGAAATTAATGGATTGGATAAGGAACAGTAATAAATGAAAGCAGGGTTAAAGGTACCCAGGTTATGAACATTTTGCCACTGACGTCAGCAGGGCCAGGCTGTGCCCTCAGTGTCCGCAACGGGATGGTGCCCATCATTGCACTTCTGGGCATTAATTGCTCTAATTATTATCGATGGGGGTGAACTTTCTCCAGGAGCAAACTCCTAAATGCTGGTGGAGGAGCAGCCCGTGGGTGGCCCCGGGCAGAAGACGTGATGCAGAGCAGTAGCTCCCCTGGACTGCGAAGTGCGAGCATCTCCTCAGAGCAGCGGGCTGGGATTTGAATTTCTGGTTACAAAGAATCTCCCTCAAGTAAGGCCAAAAAAAAAAAGCTACAAATCCTGAAGCAAACTCCGCCAGAAGGCAAGCTCTCATCGCAGTGGGAAATAAGGATTCGTGTCCAAATTTCCACTGAAACACCCAACTGATCCAGCCCCGGGTCTGTTCTCACAGTGATTTTGTCATGTCACGTACCTTCCCTCCCTCATGTCTTGAACAGAACTGAGAATGGAAGCACCAAAATACCAGGTGAAAAGCTTTTCCATGGAGTTTCCTCAACTGCTGGGAAAAACAAAGCCCTGGGAACTGTGTTGTTTCTAGCCTATTTTGGCCAATTGAGCAGGGTGAGATGGCACGGTCAGAGCCAAGCACAAAGGTGGGTTTGAATCATCCTCCAAATATGCTTCCTAGAGGTTTTGGTTTCCTTGGATTCACCGCAAGGAACTAGTTTGTGTATTTGGTGATTTTAATTCAAGCACAAATTGCTACAGAACAAATGCTGCCTGCGTGGACCTGGCACATGGGATTCATACCACCTCCGGTTAATGAGCACTTTTTAAGAAAATGAGAAAATCTATCACCTCTCCAGGAGGTATGGCACCCAGGGGAGGCTTGGGCAGCCATAGGAGGCTGGGTGGGATGCGGGGAGCTGCAGTCCCTCGTCCATCCCTACGGCCGCCGTGCCGCAGCAGCGCAGGGCAGGTCCCCAGCCAGAGCCGCTCGTGCCTGTGGGGACGATGCTGGGGAGGCAGCTCAGGAGCCAGCTCTGCTTCATGCTCCTCCGCATTTCCATGACAGCTTGTGTGCTGGGACATCTCCTCGACACAAATAAAATAAGAAGGAGTGAGCCTGGTATTGTTTTTTTCCTCCCCCTTGAGATAACAAATGATTCAAACCAAATTTGGAAAAGAAAATAAGAATGAAATGCTTCCACATCTGTGCTCACACCCGGGCTCATTCCCCAGTTATTCTGCATCTCTGTTCCAGGGGGCTGTCTGCTCCCAAAGCTCTCTAGACAAGTTGTGTAAATCCACGTGCTGGACTTTGCATGCACACGAGCATCCTGTTATCACTGACATCCCTCGTCCCCTTCCCGGCCAGCATCAAGGCGAGTGAGCAGAGGGCAGAGGGGGAAATGGGAGCACGTCGGGGAAAAAGAACCATGATTGAAGCTCCATCTTCATCTTCCCACCCCCGCAGCACTGGGTGCTCAGCCTCTACCAGCCCCAGGCTCAGCAGCGGGGTGATGCTCTGCCTTGACCTGCCTTCCCCCACCCCAGCATCTCACCAAAGGAGTCAGCATGGAGGAGAAATGGCTTGAAGAGGTTGAAAGCCGATGCTAACTGCTGGGTCTTAACATCTCTGGCTTCTCTTTCTTTTTGTAGTTCAGCTCAAACCCCTAAGGCTGGTGAAGCAACTGCACTGGGAAATTTTACAGATGCTGGACCCTGAACGTCCACATTTCATCCAGCTCCTGCGGCCTCAGATTGTTGCTCCGTCACAAAGCGTTAGGGCTGAGAGGTTTACACTGAGCGGAGAAGTAAACAGCAAAAAACCCCCAAAATCAATACAAATCGGTTCATCTGCTGTGTAGGGATATAATAAAAGCCTTCTCTACTTTTAACTAACAATACTATGTCCTAAACCATGCCTGAATTCAGCAGCAAGACCTGTTTTATTATTAAACCACCACAGGGCTGGCAACACACCTGGGTGCAGAATTTGCTCTTGCATATTAATTCCTCGCCCACTCAGTAGTTTGTTTCAGTAACGGTTTATGTGAGTTCAGTTCTCTTTGCACTGGAATGCACGAAGAGCACTCGTACAGTCATCAAGAGAGTGGGAACAGGGACTTTTCGAGCTTTTGCTGCTGGTTCACAAGCCATGCTTGCCTCTTGCATCTCATGAGCAGCTCCTGTTGATTCTGCACTTAGCCCACAGCAATGAAGGGAAAGAGAAGTGCTCAAAGTCGGCAAAGGAGACAGCAGCCAGAGCAAAATAACCTCCAGCAACAGGAAAGAGCAAGCTCTCTGGGGTCTGCCTTCAAACAAAAAAATAAATTCAGTTCAGGCACTGTGCAATTCTTGTTTATTAGCTGCTCCGTGTGGATGCAGCAAGGAAAACGGGACAGAAGTGGTGCAGAGCCCAGCTGGCTCTTAGCACGCCAGCGGGTCCTACAGGCAGTGAGGGGGCTGCTGGAAATCTGCAGGGGCTTGGTGGGGCCACAAACTTCTTTAGAAGCATAATACTGAGGAGAAAACCAAGGAAACGTGGCCATAAGAGGAGAACAGACCTGAGATGATGATAGTTTTCATAGCACCTGATAGCACAAGCAGCAATCCCAGGCTGAGTGTAAAAGCACTGGGATGCTGGGGATTCTCCCAGGCGGCTCTCAGTGACCTGAGGAGCCTATGCCTGGTTTTCCTTTTATTTATGCCAGACTGACACCATCAGCAATCTCCAACTGGCCTGCACAAGTGAGAAAAGAAATTAGGCATTTTTTTGGCAAGCTTTTCAAAAGAGCACTCGGCAGCTCCTAGGGTTCTCGCTATTGGCAAAAAAATAAAGGGGATAAATCTAGAAAATTAAATATATATCTGCTGCTCTAAATCTGTTTGCTGATAGCCAGATGTTAGCTTTAATCTGGGTATTTCAGCTAGGAGGCACAGAAGGGCCAGCTACAGATTAGGTACAGGAAGGTTAGCTTTTATCCTATGACCTTCATCAAGTTTTCAGAAAAATGAGGGAAAAATTAGATACTACCAATGTGACGCTGTGATGGGGCAGAGTGGACCGGGCTGAGGAAAGGGCATGACATGAAGGGCATGAGTGGACCCTGACACCAATAAACCATCCACCTTTGGCGGTTTTTCATTGTCCCTTCACAACTCCTAATGTGCCTTTTTTACACTGAACACTCTTTTGGGGGTAAATAAGGGAGAATTTCACACTTTGGCCATTACATAGGCACACTGAGGTACCAGGTTTAACATTTTTCCAACGTTACTCATCACTCAGGGAAAGAAAAAAAAAAAGTCAGACGACAGATTTACATCCCTGAATTTCAGTGGATGTGAAGGGTCTAAAATCTCCCTAACGTTTCTTTTTATTGATTGCTCCCAAGATGAAACAATTGGGAGTCTGAGTAAATTTATAACTAGCTTGTGAAATAAACCTCACATCTAGCAAAGATATTACACTGAACAGGAAACAAGCCCACAGAAATTCATTATGTTCCCAGAATTAAATGAAAACAATATAGTTTATGGACCATAGAAGGTAGTTACAGTAAAAATGAAACGAAAACCCCTGGGCTGCGCAGAAAGATGGCGCAGAGGTCCTGGATCCTCTGGAATGAGGACATTTCATCTGCCAGTTTTGTGTCATCACTTCAGCGCTCCCGATCTCGGAGCTGAGCACGGCGCGGCGTGGCAGAAAAACACCCGTGGACGCTCTCCAGTCTCATTCACCCCAAAACCCCAACCGGCCACACTGGGAGCGTGTCCCTCCACAATGTCGGGAGCCACCGAATGGGAGAGGGATGTCAGGGGATGGCACCGTGTCAGGCACGGGAAGCAGCGACCTGGCCAGGTCTGCGGGGAGGAGGGCAGCATCCCTCCGCTGCCAGCGCCTGGAGGGGAAAGGATGATGCGAGGTGGAACCTTTTAAGCTGGCAATGAAAGGCAGAAAAGGCCTCGATAGCTGGCCTTCCTATGTTTATTTTTAGATAAAAATATTCATCTCCCACCTCCTCTGTGACCAGTGCTGAACTGCTGTGGTGGGAATCCATAAGCTCAATTTCCAGCAGTGGAAATCTGCTTGCTCCTGGGTAAACACTGAGAAACACATGTATGTATCGGTTTTAGGAAAAACAAAGGACTAAAAAGCACCAGCAGCACCTACACAGACGCGTCTGCAGGCAGCACCCTGTGGCTGCCGTGGGGGGACAGGTATGTCCATGTCACGCCTCGGGGGAGCCGCAGCTTTTCACCCCACATTTTACCAGTGGGAATAATTAACTTCTCATTACTGGGGTCAGTCCCAAGAGGTGAGACAAAACCTGGGACAACAAAGCTGGATGTCTACACCCAGGGAAAGTACGGATATCACCGAGGGGATGCAGCATGGTGTCCAGAGGTGGGCAGCAGGATGCTCATGTCAGCAGCAGTTTTATTTGATTATGAAAAAGAGCTGCAACATGAACAGAGAGCTAGAGTAAAACATAATCATCTCGCCCATTCATAGTTCAGTAGGAAGGAAGACGTTTAAAGGCTGAGTTGTAGGAGGGATGCAAATGAAATAAAATCCCAGCGTTGGAGAGCTGGAGACATGCAGTGTGGGGCTGCCCCATGGGCAACCTGTTCAGGAAAAAGGCTCGACTGCAGCTCTGGGGATTTACGGCAGCACCAGAGCACTGTGGAAGTGATAAACGCTGTTTCCGTACTGCAGGCAGATGCTGGGACATAAAAGAGCAACCGTAGGTTTGCATATGCCTCAAAATGAGGACTTTAAAATCCTGACCAGCGACTGCTTAAACCTACGCTAGGAATGTGCAGCTGGATCGGCCCTTCCCTGGGCCAGTGAGCCAGCACAGCCCTGGCTCAGGCTGTACATTGATAGGGCTGCAGGTAAAAAAAGAAAGGATTTCGAGTGTATTTAATGCTGCTGCCTCTGCCCAGCCTCCCAGCGCCATCCCTGGCCACCGCCGCCTGCGTTAGCCCTGTGCATCCTTCCTGCAGCCGTCACAGATGGGGCAAAGTCTTACTCCTGGCTGAAAAAAGCAGGCCCTATTAAACCTTGCTAATTAAGAACTGACTCAACATGGGAAAGCCCTGCTTGGCAGCCCATAAAGAATAACTGACAGATAGCATTTAAAAAATGGCCAAGGATTTTGGTGTGCAGCAAGCCTTGGTCACAAGGTTAATTGAGAGCGAGCCTTGGCTAGTAGCAGCTCTGCCAGCTCGGTGGCCTCTTACAGAAGAGGCTGGTGCATTCGAGCAGGGACTGTGTGATAGTCTCTGGGCAGTGTGGCTTAAGGGACATCGGTATGCAGGAGACCTTGTTTCTGTCCCCAGGCCAGCCTCTGCTTCACACAGACCTCCTCTGTGCCTCAGTTTCCCCACTGAGAACAAAAGCAAAGATGTCAACCCTTTTGGCATGGAGATCTGCTGGTGAAGACCACTGCAGAAGAACCAGCCTTTAGGATTGTTCCAGAGCTGTGAGGCACCCAACACATACCATAATTGCAACAAAACTGAAGGAAATGGCTGCGGCTCCCAGCTTATTGAAACTGGAAAGAAAAATGCTGTTCTGGGAGCCGTGCTGGCTGGGCAAGTCCAGCAAGATGATGGAAAGAGTGAGAGGACCTGATGGGCTTGAGGCCCCCTCCCAACCTACATCCCTCGTTCCTTCAGTCATCCAAACACACAGCCCCAGAAAAAGGGAGCAACAGGCAAAGGAACGGTGTTGTGGCAGCTGGGATGGAGCCACAGAAGAACTCGCACCAGAGCTCAGCCGCCCTGGGAAAGCCACATGAGCAGTACAGGCCAAAACTCAAATTAGGAAAAAGAAAAGCCATAAAAGGGCTTCATAGTCCCTGCAGTGAAGCAAGACAGGCAACCTTGAGAAGGGCCACTTCTTTAGAAATTACCGCATGGAACAAATAGAGTCAGAAGTGATTCGTGATCCCCTCTGCTCCGCGGGCTGGGGAACAGAGCTGGGTGGGGAAGCGCTTCCCTCCAATACCACATTTCCAACAGTATCCTTTTACCTCCGGAAAAAGGTTTCACGTCTACTGAAACAAGAGAAAATATAACAAATAACGTGATGGAAAACCTGGCAAGGCTGGTTCCCTCCCCTACAGAGCCCCAGAATTTCAGCCCTTGGTTTTCCTGATCCAAGAAGTAATTTTCCAAAAGGAGCTGTCGGTATGAGGAGAGCTCTCAGGGCAGGCAGGGGCTCATCGGGTCCCACATCCTCTGCCCGGGGGTTTGTCATTTCTGCACAGGATAGCTCTGAAAGCAGCGGCTTTCTAGCTTGGCAGTAGGAAAGGGTTCTGGCATTACAGCCCCGGTCATCTGGCAGAGCCCTTAGAAGAAACCAGGTCCCCACCGCTAAAAAGCTTGCTCCCCCCGCTTCCCACCCCACCCCCCAAAAAAGCAGCTAGAAATGATATTATTAACTTCTTTGTGAGTTTTAACACAGAGATTTAGTCTGCAAACAGCAAAACTAATCACGCCTGGATCTCTCCACACTCTTTTTCTTGCGATTGATTCTAAAGGTGAAGCAGGAGTAGTCTTTTGTGGCGTTGGGCACACATGGGGACTCCAGAGTATCTTCTGCCTAAGCTGCTGCTGTAACATTTCTCAGTTAATACAAACATATATTGCTTCCTACTCTCAAAAACTCTTAAGAATTTAATTATATCTGAGCTTTCTTACTGTTTTTCCAATTTGGATGAAATTTTCACTAGATTCACAAGTTACAGAAGGGCAGGAGACGTGGGAGAGGGCAAGAAATTCACTTCTATGAGAAAACAGGCTTGGGGCTCCTCTGCCTTCATTTCTGAATGGCAGAAAAGTTTCCGCAGCATTATCCTTCCAAGATTACGAGGAATGTGGTCTCCTCTGGGAGCAGTGCTCCTGGCCAGGTTCATCTCTCAGGTCATCGGGACTTCCAATGAGATTGAAGTGGGCACATCCTTAGATGCGTCCCTCCCTCTGCAGGCAGGACACAGCCTCTGCCATGCGCCCTGACCTAATTGTCATGGGACACCGCTGGGTTTTCCAAACCCAGACTCTGCTCACGCTGAAGTCAACAGCAAACCTCCCATCTGCTCCAGCGAGGGCAAAAGCTGGGCCAAAGCAAAACACTGTGGAAAAATCTCACTCCATCTGAGCATTAGGATGATTACATATGGCAACGGAAATTACAGACATACAGAGAAGGGGTAGGACATCTGCAGCTTTCTTAGGTGAGATATCATTTATCCACTTGCAGACAAAGGCTAAATAAATAGTCGCAGAATTCTCTAATTCCTTGACAGTATCTTTTCCAGGCCACCAAGTCCCTGGCCACTGGGTGGCAGCTACTGAGGGCCAGATGCCTTCGTCACTTGAGCTGAACTATTGGCACCAAAAGGTATGTCTGCTCAGGGGCAGTGACACACCACAGCTCCAGCACACCCCAGGGCACAGCAAGAGCCAGAAGTCCACAAGTCCAGCCTCATATGTCCTCTCCATGCAAAAGAAACCCTGAAAACAACCCAAACCATTCTGGTCCTGCTGGACGTTTTTGGGAACAGCATGGTCAGCAGGAAGCCCAGCCTCCAGACTCCTAATATTCAAAAAGAGGGTGTTTCTATCACAGATATAAATATTCATCTCAATTTACAGCCATTTCCTTTTATTATTTAACCAACTTGTGCAAGTAGCTCGGTTGAAGCCAAATTTGAATCTTTTGAGCCTCACCAATTACTAGTCTGTACCAAGGCTGGCTTCCTTCTTGCTCTCAGCCTGCTGATATTCAACAGGACCCTCACCCCATGGCAGAGTTTTTTCAGGCTCATGCACATCCAAAGCCTGTACTCAAATGGCAGTTATTCCCGTGGTCACTTATGTAGTTGAGCTGCCGAGGCCAGAACTGTCAGGAAACACATGTTAGAAATCAGTGTATATGTCTGGTCCTGTCTCCTTTCTCTGTTTCTCCAGGTGTCTGAGAAAAAGCAAGAGCAAGAACATTTTCTGATGCTGACCCTGGTTAATGTGAGCATAAATACAAGGTTAATACCCAAAGGACGGTTGACGAAGGAAAAAGTGAAGAAAACTAATCAGGATGAGGAAAGTAATTCAAAAAATTCCTTGAAAAATGTGCACCTTTGGCTTGTATTCTGACAACAAAGGGTGAGGATTATCATGAAATAGGAGAGTAGCATGTGTTATGTTACTTACTCCCTTAGGAAGTAAATCAGCAACGTTAAAGAAGATGTTAAACCTCTTCGTAAAACTAACTCAGTCGCTATTTTTAATCAGACACTGTGCCCCAGCACCAAGCAGGGCATTCAGGCCCCTCTCTGTGAATGCAGATGGCTTTCCTGTGTGGACAGAATATGTTTTCTTGCAATCTTAGAGCCCAGCTTGTCCTCAGGGCTTTCAAAACCCACTGCACTGAAGTGGAGGCTGCTGCCTGAAGCATCTGCAGAGCCAAGTGCATCCTGTTGCAGCACCCTCCTGAGCACCTATGGGTGCTGCAGGCTGACACCCCTCTACATCTCCCCATGCGAGAGCCTTCAGGCACAACGCAGAGAAAACAATTATTTAACACACTGAATACAGCAGCACACCTCCAGTGGGTGACAGACCCGGCAGCCGTATTCTCATTTCCGTGCCAGATGATGCACAGCCCCGGAGAAGACAGGCGTGATGCCCACAGCACTCTCCACTTGGCCTCCATGACTCACCTTCTCTTCAGGTTTGGACAAAGCTGGCATCATCCCCAGGGTGTTTCCGCTGGAATCAGGGAATGAGGAATACCAGCAGAGCTGCTGCAATTTCAGTGCTGGGGACGTCAATGCAAACAAGGATCAGCCAAAAGGCCACGATGTCAGGGGAATTATTCATCACCTCCATCATTTTCTTGTCTTTGCATATTTTTTCAGTACCATGCTTAAGAACTTTTCTGCATATTTGCAACGTGAGATGATCAGTATCAGCCATTATGGCCAGAGGACCATGAGTTTTTATTATTTTCCTGGCCAGAAAAGACCAAGGACCTAATGTAGCTCTTGTCGGAGCTGGGAGAACTGTGCTTGCGACTGAGGCAGGATCATATCCTGGATATATTAAAATAAATAAGCAAGACATGCATTTTTTCCATCTACCTTTTGGCTTTCCTAGAAGAAATGTGACATCTCCCCACACATGGGAGATGTAGGCTTTACATCTTTTGGCCCTGGATGAGATGCTCCTTGGGATACCGGAGCATGTGTAAGCAGCAGCTGGGGAACAGAGGTTGAACGCTGCCTTCTCCCTTTTCCAGCCCACTCAAAGTGACCTTCTCTGAGCCATCTGATGATGTCATTTTGGGCAAATAAATGTACTAAGTTCTGTATTTTTTAATGCCAGAGACTATAGCACTTTCCTGTGGGAAGGAAGAGGGAAATTCCTGCTCCCTCCCCCATCACATACTCAAGTAAAGCACAGTCTGTCCCAAAGCTTTAATAAATTTTTATACATACTTCAGGCCAGTTTCTGCTCTCAAATTCATCAAGGTAAATCTGGAATGAACAGACTTCAGTGGAGCTGTTCCAGTTTCCCTGAGAGCAAAATTGCCTTTGCTCTGCCCAGTGCAATCGAATGAAAATGGCAGGAACTACAGCTTTGAACCACCAGCCCTTGCAGACTGGATCTCTTCTCCCTTGTCCTGCGGTTTGCTTCATTAGCTGTGATCTTCTTCGATTAGCTTGTCAGCTACATTTCACAGCCCAGAGAGGGGAGGTACTGCAGGAAACGAAGAAAAGGCAGCACAAGCGCAAGGTGGGGCTGCAGAGGAGGCTCTGGGCTGTGCTGAGAGCTTCTCCCTGTCCTCCTGCCCCATGCCAGGAGGGCTGCAAGGCCCACCACAAGCAGGTTCCTGTCTGCTTCCCAGCTCTCTGCAACATGTGCTGAGTGCAGGGTGTCTGCATGGAGTCCCATGACATGACCACAGCCTGTTTGTGGTAAGGATGAACCCGTCTGCGTGGCTGAGGGTAAGGTTTGGTACTGCTTCTTCTGCCTAGGAGTGTTGCCCACTCTGGAAGCATCCCACAGCATCTACTCTGCTCTGTAGGTCTTTCCACCTATGGACCAAACTGTATCTCTTCCCAGAAGATCAAGGGATCAAGATGAGTAGGACTTATTCATAAAAAGAAACAGTCCCAGAACACTATGGCCAGCACAGGAGAGGATGCATGTGTGCTCACCCCGGCTCCTGATTTACAGCGCTGTGGATGAGCATTAGGAAGTGCAATTCTTCTTCCAGGACAGAGGCTTTCAGCTCGAACAATAGGCAAGGATATGAATACTTCTAACACTGCCCATAAATTCTTGCTGAATGTGTAGCAGGGAGAGTTAAGAATGAGCCTGGTTGGTTACAGAAACATATTTCAAGTCATTTCAGGCAGAATGAAGTGAAAATTAATACAATATATGTTTTCAACCTTCCGTAAGGCAATAGTCTTATCAAACAGAGAGGTACAGCTCAGGTTCTGCTCCTCTGTCATCTTTGGAGGCAGCAGACTAGATAGAAAAAATGGGGTTTGACCCTCTGAAGTCATCATTTCTTTGGGTCTTAGGTTCTCTTTGTCCATTATGGCCCTTCCAATACAGCATCCTGTCACCCTTTTGGCTTTTAAGTTGCTTTGCTCTACTTCCTTCAAAACCACGTGTCAGCCTGGGAGCAGGGAAGGGAGGGAATATAAAGTCAGAAAAAATCCTGCTTAAGGAAAAAGTTGAACTTAAGGCAAGTTCCCTGGTGCCCAGCCAAGCCTTGTGCTGTTCTCCTGGCTGCTCTCCCCCTTGTTTCTGACAGACCCTGCAGGAGCAGCACTTCATCGTTGCGTGATCTGTGAAATAAACCTTGTCAGGTCTTACCATGTCATCCGACCACCCAGTAGTGCATTAAAATATACCACAACGCTTAAAATCTGTAGCTGTAGACAAAGACCCTGCCTAAAACCACTCTTCCCTCAAAGAAAACCAGACGCACTTGCAAGACCTCCAATTACCCCTTAAGCCACCTTCTCCTCCCTGCTCCACTCATCCCGAAAGTCCCTGGAAAACAGATGGTCCTTGCAGTTTGCCTGCGCGTTTAATAAATCTGGTGGGCCGAATGAGAGGAAGCATGTTTCAGAAAGAGGGGGCTGTGACGAGGAGGCCCTGCCAGCTGCTCCCCCCACTCACCACGGATCTGGGCTGGAGCCCCTCCAACACCCGCGGCTGCTGCAGGTTCCCGCTGGGAGGAGGAGCTCCCTCTCCCTTTCCCTCTCTTTATTACCCAGGTCACAAAATGGTTAAGGCTTTGCAAGCTCCGCTCCAGACCTGGAATTCCACCCAGAAACCTGTTGGCTGCCAGCGCTGATCCCAGAACTCTGCTCTAACGGGCTGCGGGTGTGAAATTCTGCTTAACGAGGGGGCAGCTGCATGCGGCGAGGACTCCCCTCGCCCCCCCGACCTGCTCAGTCCCCAGGAATGGCAGTGTGGACCCTTCGGAGACAAAGGATTGCGCTCACATCTCCGAGCATGGGCAACTAGAAGCTGTGTCCAACACGTAGCTGCTGCATCCAGGATAATTCGAACGTTCCTGAGAAGGAGCAAGGCTGATTTATCTCCTGCAGATGCCCCAGGGGGGGAAACACATTTGCTGTCTTTCCTTGTTGGACATATACACAGTCCTGCCATATTTTTTCATGGAATTGTTGGGTTTTCCCTCTTAGGTTTTGCCTCCAGGAACCCCATTGTGACCATTAGGCAAATCTCTAAAGCCCCGATCTGCCTGTTGCTCATAACCAGTAACAGGGATAAGCTGCTGCATGCACTAACATGGGGCTACTGCTGGGAGAAAGCCTCCTCCTCCCAGCGGGGCAGCTCAGGAGCAAGCACTGCAGCACTGCAGGCATCAGCATCTAACTCTCATCTATAGAGATTCAGGTCCAACCTGGATCAAACATATGCCAAAAATATGGACACATTCAGCTCAGAGTAATGACAAAGCTTATAATCAGCTCATAAAGAGGACTTTCATCAGCTGTTTATGTGGCTTTCCTGGATGGGGAGACTGATGTGAAGTGACGTGCTCAGGAGCAGTGGCTTGGGTGCCACCCCTTCCCTCCACCCCATACTGCAGGCGGCTGCAGCTATGGTGGGGAAGAAGGAAATAAAAGGATGGATTTTGCTGGTTTAAATTTAAATCCCGGCTTGTTAGAGATTATCAAACAGCTTTTACAGATTTATCTTCCTAATGTAGCTCCCAGCAAGGAAGTCCATTCCCAGTTTAACCCAATATGCACTGAGGTTCCCGCGTTGAGTAACACAATCTTGATTGCTTTTGTACAGGACAGGGATGTCTTTTGCAAGTGCTTTCACTCCGAGGTCACCACATTCTGCACAAGGACATAAAATAGCAGCCGAGCTCTATTTCCCTCCTGGTTCTGATGGAATAGAAAGAAGAAACAGCAGTGATCTCCAAACCCGCTCTGAACAGAGGGCTCAGACACTGCGCTTTAATGAGCTGCTATCACCCGGACTCGAGAGTTGAAGTATTTCAAGACATTTCTCAGCAGCCGCATTGAGAAGTTAATGATCTGTTCATTGCAAGAGCACATACAGCTCCAGGCTGAAGGATATGGAGTCTGCCTACTTGCCTTGAACCTTTGGATATTAACCTTCTCCTGGCATTCGACCTTAGAAATGTGACCAAGGAAAGTCACCAGCATAAAGAGAAGGGACTGTGATTGCAATTAGATGGCAGACGACACGTTTGTAGAGCCCAGGTATGATGGATGTAGTTATGGATGTTTTTGCAAAAGAGACATCTTGCTTCAAACTTGGAACTGATTTGCCTCAAATATGGACTGATAGATCGATGTAGCTAAAACAGAGGTGACTGGTACAAAAAAACCCCCCTTATATGTGTGAATAAAAGATGGGCTAGGAAGAGTTGAATTACCTTTGTTTCAAGGAGTGGACAATTTTACAGACCAAAGCAACGTAGAAAACCTCAGCAGGCTCATTCCAAGACGAGAGCTTATAAGATAAAGATTGTTGTTTTAGCACAGTCGAGTGTTAACAGAGAGAACAGGACTGTGTTCCAATCTCCAAAACTGTCCAAAAGAAAAGCTTGAATTTTCACTTAGGAAATTACTAAGAGAGAAAAGCTTGTTATACAAAAGGACACCATCTGAGTCAAAGGTACTTGGGTGCACAGAACACAAGATCATCATCGTCAATACCTGTTCTGCTGATGTGCAAGTATTTCAGTTTGCTGAAGTAATTTTGAAGTGTTTACACAAAAAGGAGAATTGCGGTGAACCGTTCTGAAATCACCTCTAAACACTGAGGACAGAGCACTCGAGCATCTCATTTTGCCTGCAAAGAAACTTCAGGAACCAGAACCTCAGAATAGCCAAGGACATTTCTGTATAGAGGGGGAATTAAATAGCTAGGATGAGAAACAAGGGAAAGGCAGCTAGGCACATCTATGAAAACAACCTCTTCATATACCAGTGGCCTTGAGGACAAATAACTTTCAAGTACTCTCGCAAGCATCTGAGCAGAGGAATACAGGAAAATGAGAATTTGCTGTTAAAATGGTTATGACAAATTGAAGAACTCATCGGCATGAACTCGGCTCTTCCCAGCGAGATCTGAAGCGCTCCTTTGTCGAGTGCGTGAGTTTTTGCAGAAGGTGAAGCTCCAGGCTTCAGAAAGGGCAGTTGCTGTTTGCATCCCAGAGGATGATCTTTCGGATCCTGATCCAAGGGCTATTAAAGCCCCCAGGAAACTCTTCAGGAGACACTGAATCTGGCATTTGATGGCAGTGACTCATAATTCCATTAATATTCTGTGGGAAGTTTAAGAATAATAAATTTGTTTAAGGGAGACTTTTAGTTTATTGCATGAGGCAAAATGAATGCACTGTGGATTATTTTAAAATTCAGATTTTTAAAATGTCACATTGTGGTTCTTGTAGCACACTTGCTTTTCCAGAACGTTGCACTTGGCATGTAATTCATTCTGGAACATGATCCATTTTTAGAGAGAAAACCCTTTCACTGCCAGCTTCAAATGGGAAGAAAAATTTGTTTCTGTGGATGCAGTTTCCATGTAGTTATTCTACACAGAAGCATCAGCAACCAGAAACCAGAGCACCAAGAGAGGTCTCTCTTTTGGGTTGTTTGGTGAACATCCAACTTTCCAAACTGTTTGCAAATGTGAGACAGGCTGAGAGAGCTGGGTGGGGGGGTTCAGCCTGGAGAAGAGAAGGCTCCAGGGAGACCTTGGAGCCCCTTCCAGTCCCTCAAGGGGCTCCAGGAAAGCTGGGGAGGGACTCTGGAGCAGGGAGGGGAGCCGTGGGATGAGGAGGAATGATCTTACACTGAAAGAGGGGAGATTTAGATGAGATGTGAGGCAGAAATTCTTTGCTGTGAGGGGGGTGAGCCCCTGGCCCAGGGTGCCCAGAGAAGCTGTGAGCATCAGACATGTCCCCCAGACAAATTTCCAGTGATGTGCATATCTCGGATGATCCACAACCATCATTTTGACTTGCACCAAACACTGCTGTTAATATTGGAGATGCTCCAAGAGGGCCTTGCAGCAGTCAAAAAAAAGAAAAAGAAAAAGAAAAAGAACATTAAACAAGCATTTATTGCTTCAAGATTAATCTTTTTCCAGGTGCATGTGGCCAGGGGCTGAGGTCTGCATGCTGGATGAGACCCGCCAAAGGATAAGCAAGGGCTTAGTGCACTTGGTTCTGCAAAGTGGCCAGAGCTCACGTCCCGGTTCTGCAAGACAGTGAAATACAGACTTAACTTTTAAGCACGTGAATAGTCTCATCCACTTAGTAGAAGCTCTTTTCCAGAACAGATTTAAAACAAGATCGACAGAAAAACAGAAATCATAAAAAAAAAAAGACCAATTCCCACAATAAATGGGAAACAGAGGAGGAGGACTAATAAGTGTTTATCATTTCTAAAAGCAGTGTTTGCTGTGGGGACAGCCTTGGAGAAAGATCTCGTTTGGGTCTGAGCCAAGAACGTGCCGTGTTTCCTGAGAGCCCTCCCAGTGCCTGTCAGCTCTGGGGCTACATCGTCTTTTCTTTCTGGAGCACAGAGGAAAAGGGGAGAGGAGGAAGCTTTTTTTTTTTTTTTGTGGATAGCTCAGCAAAAGGAAACATCTCCCAAGTTTTGCAAGGTTTTTCCCAATGTGCTTCACTTGGTGGGTATAAATTCTTTTGCTGTTGGCCTTGCTGCACCAGTAGAGCCATTTCCCGGTTGGTCTTGCCCTCAGACCAACCCTGGAAGTCTTTATGCATAAGGAGATCCAGGGCTTCTTCCAAAAGGAGCTGCAGAATTTAATTAACTCTACTCCATGTTTGCAGTCCTGTGATTTCTCTTACCTTTAACATGAACTCACATATGGATTAAAGTGAATTAAACCCTACAATTTGAGTTCAATTCAAAGCTGATTGGAAACATGTATTACCTTTCCTTGACCCGGCAGTCAGAAGGGAAGTTATTACAGTTCTTTAGTGAGTTTGTAAACTCTTTACTGCTGTGGCAGTTTTAATCCTGCTGAGAGAAAATTTGATCTGGAAAATAAATTGCTCCCATTTTATTCTTATGTTTTACAATCACAGGTTTAGATAGCAAACAAGCATCAAGTTCTTTTGGAATCAACAAGCATATTATCAGAATCCAGATGGCATTTTTAGGTTAAGTAATAAACAAGCATAAATAATAATGAAGAAATGCCCCAGATCTCGCAGATTTTAATATGCTGACATGATACAGAAAAATTTGGAAATTTTAATGATTCACCATGACCAAGAAACAAGTTGTATGTCTGAACAAATTAACTGATCATTCCCAGACAAAACAGCAGATTTTCACCATTCTTTGGAAGTTTGCAAACATTTTCAGGTCACATTGAGAAAAGTCACCAACTTCAGATGCTAAAATACTGGCAGCCCTTCCATGAAAATGAGAGTCCAAATGTGTTGAGAGCAAAATCCCGTTAGTTATAACGCGCTAACAAGATCTAAGGGCTGTTTGCATGTCAGCTACATTGAACTGGAAACAAAGGCCACGCTCTGAGTGATGAAGGTGATTAACACATTACGAAAGGAAGAATTGGATTTTCTGTCTCTTGAGGTCTTCAAACGAAGACAGGATGCCTTCCTGGAAGATGTGCTTCGGCAAAGGAGAAGTTATGAGGTTCCAAACAGAAATGAGCTGGGCAACATTTATTGGCCGGTGATAGATGAGGTGCACCTAATCTAATGTGCTTCCAGCTCCCAGTGCCATGAATCTCTGAACAAAAATCCATGAAGAGTTTCACCCAGGAAGTCTAAATCAAATATCTGAGGTCTTTGCTTAAATTAAGCAAATCAAATATTTTGCACAGGACTGATGTCTCCTACGTGTTTGCTTTTATGCATTTGCATGNCTTCAATTTAATGGGATGAGCTGGTTCTGCATATTCTCAGACCCCAGCCAGCTCAGTATGTCATTGTCCATCGCAAAGGAGCCAATGAAGAAGAACATAGAAGAACAAATTGATATATTTTAGCAACAGAGTGAAATGCCACCTGCTAAGGATTTTTCCATTATTCCTTAAAAAGAAGCTACCAAGGAAGGTACAGGAAGGGGAAAAAGATATTTTCCCTTTACTCTTAATTCTCTTGCTAAGCTGGATGCTATGTAAGCCACCTGGGCACAGCTACTAGCAGGGGTTTCTATAGCATTCTATATACCGAATATCCGCAGTTTCTGAGATCCGTTTGCCACACCATTAAAACTGAAACGTTAAACACTCCAGGATACTCAGCTGAAAAGTGTGTTTTATTGTTCAAAATGAGCTTCAGAATCATCAGGTAGGAACAGTCGATAATATTTCTTTTTAACTCAAATAAATCGTTTGTACTACACAGCAGAATCAAGATAATATTATTAGATAATGTTATCTTGTTAAGATAACAGGAAAATAATCACACCATCTCTTTTAGTATCTCCATTTTCTGCATGGCACAAGGGTAAAAAGGAAAAATATTGATACTGTAATCAAATCAGACAGAAAACGATGCAGTGTAAATAGAGCATTAGGGAAGAACTTTCTGGATTTGTTTTCACTGCTGGCCTGTGTTCCTCCTGACACATAAAATCACAGAGAACGATAATCTGTTTTCATGGGTAAACAAAGAACTAGCGGTAAAATAGACATAAAATCAGAAGTACATAAGAATGTGTGTAATGGATCGCACCGAAGACAAACCACCTGCCAGTGGCTGGTGCTCAGGCTTGCAAAATAAAAGGAGGTAAATACAGCATGATGCTTCCCCAGCAGCCTCTCCCGCTCCCGGCACACTGGGATGTAGGGTCCCTGCTCTGAGGCTCAAGCCACCGTGTTTCCCACTGACCAGCTGAGCTGCAGGGCTGCTTCCAGGATCTCGTACTTTCGTTTGTGATTTCACTGAGTGCTGCCTCCTTTTGTCTTATGACAAAAAGGGCTAATTGTTCCCTTCTCGATTTCTCTGTCCACATGGAGATTTTCTGATCCCTGCCATACTCCCACTCCATCACCTCCTTCCCAAGCTGAAATCCTTCTCTTTAGCCTCTCTTTTCATGGCAGTGATTACATATTCCTGACTCTCTGGATTACTGCTCTCCAAACTATTCCCAGTCTGAAATCTCCCCTTTGAGAGGTGTTACCAGCCCTCAGATCTGGGCATTGTCGATAAAACAGGAGGGGTGTGACAGCCCCTCCTTGCCGTCCCCCAAGGCTCCCACCCAAGAGAAGAGGCATCTTCATAAGTACTTTTTTACAAACTTCAGAGGACTTTCAGACTGAAGGAGAAATTATTTTCCCTGCCAATAGACGCTACGAGGGTGAAGATGGAGGGTGTCACTGTGCAACCCCCCGCAAGCATCCCTGAAGCACCCAGTGCCCTGGGCCATGCCAGAGGCTCCATCCCTGCCCCTTGGCTGCTGTCACTGCGGGGGACACAGGCCTGTCCCCAGCCCCGCTCCAGCCCTGTCCCTGCTCCTGCGGAGGAGGGCTGAGCGTAAGGTTTCAATGCGCTTTCTCCAGCATTGCTGTAACCAGCTGAATGCGCTCCCCCCGGCCCCAATTTAACTTTCTATCATTAAACAACAAGGTACGGGACAGAATATCTAAAGCCTTTGAGTGGTCAATGTAAACTACAGCCGTCAAAAGCTCCTGATCCCCAGCCAAAGCTAACTTATTAGGTACCAGAGAAACAGCACTGGTAACACTGTTTTTCTTGAAATGCTGACTGCAGTGGGGATATTATATGAGGAATGTTAAAATGGAATATAATTTTTACTTGGTTGGTAATAACCCTATGAGGTTTATAATTGCTTGGGTCTTACTGGTCATGAGTTATTGAAATGCAGTTATTAATTTTGCATACCTACCAATGCCTGCTGTAATGCTCTGAGAGACAAAAGAAACAGTTTGGTGATTGGAAAAGAAATCAAAGCTGTTGTCCGAGGTGGCAGAAAGGGGCAGTGGAGTTTGAGGGGGAGCAGGATGGTCAGGGAAGCGATGGGGAATTGTGCCCTGCTTGCCCCAGGAACTCTCCTTTCTCACACCACCAGCTTGCAGCTTGCATTCTGCAAACTTTTCTCTCCAACCGCGGGGCAGAGGAGAGAGGAACTTGCTCTTCACTCCATTTTCAAACTGTTCCAAATTAGGGAGAAACAGACCCCAAACTACCTATAGTGATTTTTGGTGGGGTGTATTAATTTCAGCAGAACCCGAGCAGGAGCAGGATCTGCTGCCTGTTCCCAGGATCCAGAGAAAGGTCTCAGCAGTGCTGGGCTGGAAAGGGAAACCAGGGATCTCTCGGGTGATACTCACCCTGGCCGTGCCTGGGGCAGGGACAGAAGCAGCACTGTGGCTGATGGGGGTGAGCCCGCCTGGATGTCCCCACATGCTCTCCCTGCTGTAACACCCTGCTGGGGCTTGGATCTGGAGCATGAGAGGTGGGGAGATGAGCAGAGCTCCTCTTGCAGAGCGGAGGTCACTCCTGATGCCACCCTGAGGATCAGGGATGCTCTGAGGAGAGCAAGATGATGAAAAGCATCATGGAGGATTACAAGCCTTTCCCTCTCCTCACCTTTAATCACACCAGGGTTACTACGCTCGTGGGAGTACACGGCATTTGCAGCTGGAAGCCTGGCTCCAAGGGTGCTGCAACGCAGGATGGTGGGGTGGGGTGGGGATGGGGATGGGAGCAGATCATTCGCTGTGCTGCTCCCTCCCTGCTCCTGGCCTCCCTGCTTGTAGCTAAACATTTCAGCCAGGCTTTCAGGGTTGCTTTTGTTCTTTTTTTTTTTTTTTTTTTTTTTTCNTTTGTTCTTTTTTTTTTTTTTTTATTCTTCCTCTAAAAACCTGCCAGGGAAATGCTGTGCTAACACGTTAGCCAGTGCTGTGCTCGGCACATGAAGGGAGAAGGGGGGGAATGTACAGGCACCGAAACCCAGAGGTCACCGCACCGATGAGAAGCACAGAACAGGCTTTGTGCAGATCTGCCCTGCCAGCTCCCTTCATTCTTGACTTGAAACACTTGCTGATAATCCACTCCTTGACCTCTCCTACATAGGATGCAGTGTCACTATATGGAAGCCATATGGAACAAAGGGATCGCTCTCAATACATGCTGAGCATAAAAAATAAAGTTTACAATGGCACTGTAACCACGGCAGCTGGGTCGGCTCTTTGCCAGCGTGGCCCTCATGTTGGCAGCTGAAAGCTCGTGTGCCTGGTATGATAAAGCGTGGCTTATCAGGCTTTAATAAGAGGCATTTCAGCCAGAGGATGTGTTTGTACCCCTCTGTAACCAAGCTAGCTCCTGAATTTATTGTCCAGCTTTTTTTCTCCCCTTTGAATAATCATTAAAACTGTGAAATGCTTTCTAGAACATGAGAAACAGATATGATTCTTGATGTTCCTGTTCCTTTGAAGGAGGATACCTGGTTCCCATTAATAACCTACTTGTTATGGGATGGAGCTATGGACAATTTGCTTTCTAGTGATTGCAGATTGGACTACAAAGCTCAGGAATACTCAGAAAATAGACTGAGTTTCTGCTCCAAATGTTTTAAAAGCACATGCATATCTCATGTCTAAAATTTAGAAATACCCCATGATTTGCCGACAGGATTTGAATAACTCCTGCCAGGATAAAGGACCTACTTGAGTTTTGGGGGGAAGAGGGGAAAAATCAACAGAAAAGTTGTATTACTTTGCAAAGAAACACTAAATTTGCCCCTTCAGTACAGAAAAAAGTACGAGGCTTCAAAAAAGCCTTCGAGGGATGGAGCTCCATGTAAGGTTTTGACCTTCTTGTTCCATATCTCTTCACTAATCTGTCTCTAATAACAGAAAAGATGTTCTGGCAGATGCAAAAGCCACCTGATGACCAAATTCGAGCTGATGTTTCCACCTCACTTTTATCGACAAGGTGCTAGTCGTACCCTGCCCTGCATTTCCAGTGCTTCTGGAGCAGATGGCTGGAGGCAGATTACAACCAGCATCTTGTCTCTACACTCCTTTGCCTTTCAGGAAGGTTTTATTGGAAATCTCATCTGCTCCCATTGGTTTGATCTGGTGCCAGCTCTAAATGAGAAATGGCCCATTTCCCACTTCATTTCCCCTTCAAAATTCACAGGGAGTACTTGGCGGTTTTCAAACCAAAAAAGCCCAGCACAGGCTAAATCTGCAACCAGACGCAAAACCCAGTTACTGAGCCCATCACTGCTGCACTGGCACCGCTGCAGGGGAGGCCAAATTTTGTTTGTTTTCAATATTTCCACTGGAAACCCTCCTGTCCACGTCAGAAAGGAAGACACATTTTTTTTGCAGATCATCTAGATGTCTGATAGTGAGAAATTTCTCACCCTATAGCAGGGCACAAGCAATGGCTTCTTCAGCAAGACAAGCCAAAACCTTCCCCAATTTTCATCCAGGAAGAACGGGGGGTTAGTTTTGGGCCAGTTGTCCAATTATTAGGCTTAAGAGCTCAGTATCCCTTAGGAAAATGATAGAGAAAGATGTGATGGGTTTTTTAAAGCAGAGATTGAGTGACCTTCCTTGCACACAGATCCCAGCTTGCTACTCCACACTTTTGGGTGGCAAAAAAAAAAGGAGGGCAAAATGTGTCTTTTCTTGTAAGCTAGCAGCTGACCTCAGCCTAGCCTGAGGGCATTTTAAACCTATCTCTGCCTTTATTATGTGTGTCATATGCCCCTATTCATCCTTTGTACTTTAAAGTAAAAATGACCTTTTATAGCTATCTAAAGCGTAATTTTGCTCATGTTCTCCACTCTCACCATTTGTTTCCAGTTAAATATCAAACAGATGTGCACCCATTTCTTAAAAAAATGTTTAATATTAGAGAGCATGCCCTCATATAAGACTGGGAAAGCCTTTCAGAGAAATAAGCCTTTCAAATAAAAAAGCATATTAGTAAATTTTAAGGTGATTTTAACTGTATATTTTCAAGCATTAAAGGAAACAGATCCAGCAAGCCATAAAGTGACAAGTGGGAGGTGGGGAAAGATATACGGTACTAGTTTGAAAGAGAAATGAGACCTGGAACAGGGTGGAAAAATCCACCTACCCTGGAGCTATTTGGATTCGCAGGTTTGGGGGCAGGGAGGTTGGAGCAAGGGAGGGAGGGCTCCCGACTGGAAGGGGGCACAGGTACATGCATCAGCTCCACCCTTCCCCCCCAGCAGATACAGGTTGCCAACCGTCCAAAACACACCACGGAGAAGGTGGCAACCTCCAGGCTCACTTTCTATTTCATGACTAAGGGCACGTTTTTCAAAGCCAGCTCTCAGTTTGGATATCATGCTGTGGCTCCAATGAAGGTATCAATCAGCTCAGTGTAAGCTTTGCTCCGGTTCCCCTCCCGAGTCTGCAGCGCTGATGGTGCAGGGCTGCATTAAACATTCCACACCCCCTAATATTTCTTGGCGTTGCACATATTTAAAGTTCAGAACTAAATTACCTGGCTCCCGTGATCTGCAACAGCCATCTCCTCTGATGGTTAATGCTGAAATTAAAGTATTTCCATGTGGCTGCTTGAATTTCTTCTCCGGTAGGAAAGGACTTTCTCTGCTGACACATGCCTGCAAATTACATTTCCATTTGGCACCAAAGGCGGTTTGCAGAGTGTTACTCTATTCTGGGGCTATTTCATCTGCAGTTTGTAGCACTGGGGAGGAGAGGTGACACCTTTACAAAACTGGGGTTGTGCCTGCTGGTACAGTCCAGGAAGATGTAACTGGTTATCACTCCATTAGGCTGCTGTAGCAGTACCTGAAACCCTGAATAATCTGAAGTCGTTTTCCTTAATGACTGCTTTAGGGAAATGATCCTGTTTCCATCCACTTAGTTTTGACAATGCAACCAAGCCCAGGGGTCTGCAGGAATCAGTGCTTTGAAGGCTTGGGGAAATAATTCTCTTGCTTGCTCCCTCTCTCTCTTTCTTTTACAAGCCAGGCTGCCAGCTTGCACATCTACGGCGGTTTCATTGGTTCAACGGTTCAGCTTCACTGCAGTAAAGGAAGTATGATTTCCTCAGCTTTGGGCAAAGGAAAGGACATTTCTGTCTCTTTTAATCCTTTTATTTCTCATGAGCAGCTGAAGTATGGAATGGAGCATAATTTATATTTTGAGAAGTGTATCGAGGCTCTGCCCTGGGAGGTTTATTCCTGACTTTGCCTCTCTTGCTGAGGGATCTCTTGAGAAATGTCTCATAATTCAGAGGGCTCTAGAGCTCGGGGCAGAAAGCAAAGCCTATGTTTGGGTACCTTTTGCGTACCTCAGGAATGGGCCATGCGGGGCACAGGCACCCAGAGGCCACAGCAGCTGCAGGACCAGCTAACAGATCTCATCCCTCAGATCGTCGTGGTGCTGGAGAAGCTGCATTCCCAGAGCTTTGCAGGGAAGGGAAGACAGCGTGTGCTTTCCATGCTAACCGAGATGGCCCACCACTGCAAGGTATGTCCATTGTATCAGGAATTTTCAGGTGAGAAAGCACTACTTTCATCCAGGTGTATTTGTTTCTCTGTTCAAGTTGAACTATGAAGTCTACCGTCACAACCTCGGTCCAGCACAGGCTCATCGGTCACTGAATTAATGCTGATTTTGATTGTGTTCATTCCCAAAGGAGCAGCTCAGCCATTTGGGGGCCTTCCAGCCTGATCCATCTCCCAGCGAGTCAGTGGAACTGAGGTTGGGCCCTTCAGGCTTTCACCTGGGAAGGAAAATGAGCGCAAGTCAGGCTGGAGAACAGGAGCAGTAGAGTAAGCAGCTGCATTATTAAGGCAACTCAAATCAGAACCCAACAGTATTCAATTGTGGTTTTGAAATTCAGTCCATTAAATCAGGACAACCCAATAAAACCAGCTTTTCACCCTAACTATTGAAAAAGAACAATGAAATTATCACTGCTTGCTGGACCTGTTACTCAGCGCAGTAGGATTTTGCCATCCTTTGCTGAGAACAAATACAGCGGCTGCCAGAATGTCAATATGTGGTACTAAGCAATGAGAATCATTTAGATTCCAAACCATCCCATCCTAATCCTCGCCTCCCCACCAGCCGAGCTATTCGTCGGATAACCAGAAACACCTGGGTACAAGGAATTTCCTGCTGCAATTCAGCCTTAATTTCCTCAGATAGTAAAAACCTAAGGCTTGCAAAGGTGAAAGAAACCAGCAGTCAATCAAATAAATCACCACCACCACCACCGCAGCAGTGATAGTACATTCTAAATTAAATTTTAATTCCCACCTGATGGTTCACCGGGAGTTACTTTTATACAAACCATTCATCTGACCCACCTTTGTATTTCAGGCGATTTGTTGGGGTCCCATTAGTTATTAACACCCATCCAAGTTCCAGAATGGCTTTTTTCTGTGTTTATGATCAGAATCAAAATGAGAAGCAAAGAAGGCAAAGCCTGTAAGTATTAGCTGGGCAGATACACTAAGGCTACACGGGCAATCTTACTATGGAGAGCAACAAAAATGCCAAGAAATTATTTCTCAAAGAAGCTCAGCCATGAATTAGAAAAGGTGATCAGGGCTGAAGCGTGTGGGCAGAGCTGTCTGGGGAAAGGCAAGAGGAGGCATTTCCAACCAGCACTTTCATCACCTGGATTAATGAACTAAATAAACAGAAGGAACCCAGGCCTTTAAAGCCAGATTTTTTAAGAGGTGTATTCATGGAGTTGCCATTCTCACATGTTCAGCATGGCAACTGCAGTCATTTCTGTTTGCAATTCTGCCAAATCTGCCAAAGCAACACACAGAATTAAAGGATGTTTTGTCTAAATTTAACATATAAATGATGAAGAGAGAGAAAAAAAAAGTCAATTCAACAGAAGTTTCACGCAAAATTGCTGACGTTCCTTTTTTCTTCTCAGTAAATCTAAATATGAATACTCACAAATGTCGATGAACACTAGATTCTTTATCCTAAGAAGATGCTTTGCTAGGCAGCTTCCCAACACGCTTGAAGACTGTTAAGACCAGGAAGATGGCTGTCCTCGCTAGGCAGGGAACAACAGCCTCAGAGGCTGTGTTAATGGATAGCTGTCACTACCAAACCGGTGAGACCTCCCCAGCGAAGGTGTTTGTTAGGTTTTATTGTCAAGAACCATGAGAGAGGCGTTTCCACAACACCTTGAGCATCCCAACAACGGAGGAACATAACAGCCGACTTCTGTGATGGGAAGCCCTTTGCTTTCTGGGGGAGGAGAGAAATAGAGCTTTCTTGTTCACCTTTATAATTATTTTGAGCTGAAAAATGTTGTGGTTACCCATGTGAATGCAGTAGCATCTTTAAGGAAGAAATTTGCTCTGACACATTGCAGTGTGGGGATTTTTAAAGAAAATTCTATTTTAAAACAGTCATATTGTTTGCGTTTGAAGACCAACAGCATGATAGCTCGAAATTCTATTTTCAGGGGTTCAGTAACGAACTTTACCCACCAGTTGCCTCTCACATTAAGATCAGTGCAAGGCAACTGAGATCTTTCCAAGCCCTGAGCCACAGCAACAAAGCAGGTGTGGGAGCCTGCAGTGACGGGCAGTGTCAAACCAAAAGGAAAAAAGAATAAAAAACTACGTCAAAGGCATAGGAAATTCTGCCATTGCAAACTAGGAAAAAACATGGGATGTTACGGCAACAACTGAGTGATGTTCTGCCAGTGTGAAATTAATGTTGGAGAACTGGAATCCTGCACTCACAAGGAGGAAACAAAGCAGACACCACATTCAGGTCTATCCTTTCTGATTTCTGTCATGCTACAAAGCTGACCCCAGCCAGGAAAGGCTCCCAGAGTCAATGTCACCATCGTGATGCTGGGACCTTCTGAAGCAGGAGGAAGATTTCGAGCAGACACCTCTGTAGGGCCCAACTCCTCATGGGTCAACTAACTCCTCAGAATCTTGTTCAAGCGAAGTCAAAGGAAGATCTGCCAAACTATAAAGGCAGCAATTCAAATCCACCTGGTCCCCATTACTTGGACCAAAACCTCCCAAAATGACAGATCAAGATAAGCCCTGGTCTTGAAGGGGAAAACATCTGCAGTGAAAAACAGTTTCCACAGACCAATTTCCAGTCTACGAAATGCCAATTTCCCAGGCAGAGTATGCTTTTCATTGCTGTTGTAATGCTACATGTATACATGGATGACCATGTCCAACAGACTCTAAGAAGGGAAGAGTTGACCGAACAATGACTGCACCAGGAATAACAAAGACAATCATATGAAAATAATTATCGCTCTTTCTAAGGGGAGGGGATCTTTCTCCCCTTCTTCAAGCTTTTCCGTATATTCCTCCTTTTCAGTTAGCCTGGGTGGTTTTTTAATTCACAAACTATATTCTGCAGGAGGGATTTTCCAGCTTCTTAGCTGTTTATAGCAATTGGGATTGCCTCTATAGTGGTACCATGTCTATTTAAAAATGTTTATCACTCACTACTTTAATGAAATTTCAAAGCGTATCTGTGTTGCCCAGCAACAGAAAAAAACTGGCTGCTGTTTCCTGAACAGAAAATTAGGAGTGTAATCACCTAATGTCATCCTGTTCACTGATAATTAAGCAAATTATGTTCAAGGAAATGCCTTATATTAAGGTTACAGCAGTGATTTTTGCTTCCACCTGCAGGATCAGATCTTGGCTTCTCCTCTGGTTTGCTGAGCTACCTGAAAAACTTAAGTAAGTGTTTGATGAAAAATGTTTCTCCTAAGTCCTAGTCACTCAGGATAGCCTCAGAGCTGTAACTTCAACCAGGTCATGGCAGAGAGGAGGAATCACTCTCAGATCTCTTGAAATTCATCACAATGCCCCAACCACAACATAAGTCTACCAGAAGTGTCTGTAACTCTTTTCTCTAGGTCTTCATTGCACTCGCTGCTTCCCATGGCCAGGAGTGCTGCCTGACTCCAAGGTCCTGCATACACCCAGAGCTCAATAACACACCAGAAATGCTGCTTCAGGTCTGCCCTCTGCAGTGGTCCTCTTGGCCAAAATTCAAGTGGGTTGAGTCCTATGTGTTGCTGGAAGTAATGTGCTCCACTAAGAGTTATAATGCTGTCTTGGGTGGCACGAATGATCCCAATGAAGCCTGGTTCGCATTGTGCAAAGGATGATGAGAACCAAGTCCTCCAGTGCTCTCTCAGCACCCAGGAGAGGAAGCCACAGGCATCCTGAACAGTCTAGTCTTCATAAAATGAGAGCAATTAATTTTAATCCCCACTAGATGGTGCAGGAAGTCAATAAATGTCAATCGTCCTCTAACACTGGCCTTGTCTTTCAAGCGCTTCCATATTCCACTGCAACTACCTCATCAGATGGTTTCCTTCATGAAGCCCTAAGCAGGGCTTGAACTGGAGTCTGAATAGGACCTGAGCTTGGGCATAGTTCTGTCTGTTTGTTCAGCAAATTATTGTTATGAGGAATAAGAAAAACAATGTTAATATTACCCACGTAGGAATTACTTGCAAGACTTAACAGAAATCTAGTTCTGCTGACATTCAAAACTCCTCTATGAGATTTAATAGGCAATTGCATCCTTCTTATATAATAGGGTGGTTTAATGTATCAAAAGACAAGATCCGTTGTCTTCTAATCAGATTGTAAATGATTTGGAAGTACAGACTGTACAGCTTCTAGTACAAATGCTCTAATTCATGGTTAAAGATCTCCAAGATGCTGGAATAATATAAAAATATACATAAAGGTAATGAAATCCTGATGGATTTTATAATTATTTCTGTCTTGCAAGATTATAATAGCTTCATACCCCTATTTCAGTTTCCTGACTCTCAGGCTGTAAACCAGAGGGGTCTTGCAGGATCAATATGCAAGTTATTTAGAGGAGTGTTTGATGCACACATGACTTTCTGTAACACTGACACATGGCAGCGTGTAGATCTAAAACCAACAACAAAACATGCACACACTTGGGTAAGGATGAAAGAGAGAATGAGCGTGGCAGATGTTAGCCGGATCACATAGCTGGAAGGCACTCAGATACTCTCTGGTGATGAAGGTGGAACAGCATCCTGTATAGATGAGAATGCAATTTACCCAGGGAACTTGCAAGAAAATGAAAAAAATACAGTACCATCCTCATGAAATGAGCCCTCTCTCTTCAGTCCTAAATTTTGCCATGAGGCAGCACTCCCAGGTCTAAATCTATATGGGTCAGATGAGTTTCCGGCTCTCTGAACACAAATCAAATCCAAAGAGATAATGAGCCAAACAGAGACATTAATTATTTTTTATGTTGTCATTTATTTTGAGACATTTAATTAATATCATAAAAATATATAATATACATTTTCAATAAAGAATTCAAAGTACCACAACCAAAGATCACATGATCTTAGTTTCATTACAAAAAGTACCTGGATTCAATAAAAAGAGGACATAGCTTTATCCTAGACATAAATTTGGTTCAGGCAGCAATATTGAGAAAGGTTAAATGGTAAAGAAAACTAATCTCTTAAGGCAATATGAATCATAGGAAAAGAGGTTGTGGTAAAGCGATAATAAAAATCACAGCTGTAATTTTCTTCGCACGGAACCGATGCCTACTAGGTGATGTACAGCACTGCCGGTGCCTCCGTCCCACGGCGATGGGCTCACAGACGTGACTGAGCAAGGACCGAATCTGCAGAATTTGCAGGTCACGCATGGGCAGGGGAGGCAGGAGTAGATGCAGTCTGCACCACAGTAAGCATACAACATCTCCTTCACGTGGCTGGTGGCAACCTTCACAGTGTCACCGGGGTAAACTACCATAAACATGTTGTCTTCTGGTGTCAAAGGTGTCAGCAGCATCACTTGGGTGAAGCTGTGCCAGTTCAACCCAGTGGACAACTCAGTGCCATGTATTTCCAACTAGCGTGGTTGCTTGCTTCTATTTTTGAAGCCAGTTTAATCAAAGACAGTTTAAAACTTGTTCTTTACTCTTCACTGTTTATTGTCTTTGCTGTCAGCCTGAAAACGCGACCACATCAAACAAAGTAAGTTGGTTTTATTGCCGTTTGTACAACAGCTTTAGACTTTGATGCGTGCAAAATTTGGAGTCAAACTGTGGAGACCCACCTTTTGGACAGCACATCCCGTCAGTCGTTGGGATTCAGGAGCATTAATTTACAGACATGTAGAGGAAACCTTCATATTGTTCTGCATTGCTTTTCAGTTGTTTCCATTATTTACTGTAAACCTTGGCATGTTTTGGGTTTAAGTTCTGTAATCATCTCTTTAGGGAGTCAAATTTGATCTGAAGAAATGTATCATAAAGTAACTCTTCAGCTAATGCTCAAATGCCATTCAGAGGCAGCTAACGACTGTGTATGGGTGCTAGGCACAGCGGCATGGGCTTGCCACAAAAAGACCTTTAATTGTTTGAAGTTGTAGCAATGCTAGCTCTCTGCTTCAACTTGCTTTTTCTGTAGAACATAATAAATGCCTCTAGGACAGAATGAGGGGGGAAAAAAAAAGGAAAAACAATGTCCTTGTTCTCCAGATTTATTTTGGTTTACTTTAGTCTTCCTGAGTCCAAATTGGAAAAACACAAAAATGTGTGGCAAGGCTGTCAACCCACAGTGAAAAAAAAAAAAAAGAAAAAGGCTGTGTCTTGAAACCATTGCTTTCCGAAGGGTGGAACTGCAACATGTCTTCACAGATTCACAAAGGAGATGACTCTCTCATTAGGAAAATGCAGTTTGGTTTCCCTCCTGGCATCAGAGAAAGACTTGCTTTAGATTATCATTCTGAATGACAGCGCTGCTGAGAGGTTTACGAAGAGAAAACTTGGATTAAATCTGCTTCTTCAACAAATCGGTTTCTCTCTGTATTTTCCTGATACCTCTAGGAAAGTCTTTGCTGCACATGCATTATACTGCTGTAGCTGCCTAAAGCAATCAAGAGTGTCTCTGGGATGCCAAAGGCACCAGCTCCGTCTCGCATCTGAACCTCTGACGAAAACATTAGGTGCACAAGCTGGAATTGAGTTGGCTCATGAGGCAAGGCTGATACTTCCCAGAAATAAAAATCCCACCTCTGTTACTCACCAGCTGGATATAGACAGCATCAGCTCATATTCCTAATAATTTTCATATATGGGCATCAACCAGACTATGAAATGGTTGAAACTCGAGACCTCCCGCAGTGAAGCCTCTCCGGATTTGGTGCTCACACAGAAAAAAAAAGAGCTGAGTGGGACTCAACTGTTTTAAGCTCTTGAACAAATCAGAGACCTCCTGTCGTGCTGGCTGTGCACGGGACATAACCTTTTGTCATGCCACTCTCCCCCTCCTGCCCCCTTAAACTTGCAGTAAAATATTGGACTTGTTCATAAATTCTCTGACCCTCTTACTATTTATTGCCAGACCCTGCGGAAACTGTTCCAGCATCTCTTCATTCCCATTTCCCTGGCAGCTCTGCAGCTACATTCAGGATTTATCTCTTCTTGAAAAGACAGACTAAATCCTAGACACAATCTCACTACATCACTGCCCTGTGCAGAGGTTGTCTTCACATACTGCTACATTCCCTGCAAGTTTCTATATTATTTTAACACTGAAATTTTGTTTAATTACATTAACTCTGATTTTATAGCTGTTAGCTGGTCTGTTAACCAAAATAGTCATTGGGGCTGTACATTTAAGTGTTTTAATATAGTACCATGTCTCCTGTATGCCTTCTGGAGGAATAGATATAGCCCAGCCAATGCTGTCTGGATAACGGGAGTCCAGGGGCCAAGGAGAATGTGGTACTTGAGCATCTTTTACACAATCCAGAGCCCTGACAAATAACAATATAAAGCAAAATAATAAATGCAATACACTGCAGGTACTGCTTAATGAGAAAATACCTATCTTCAAGATGTATATCTGACAGATGTCTTTATTTGATAAAATCAGCAAACTCTCTTCTGATAAATCCTCTTGCAGCCTGAATAGCTAAAATCTGCTCATTCCAGCTGCAATGTTATATCCATTTGATTCTCACACTATAATCCCCTCTTCTAAACAGTCAATGGCAATTCTTACACATTGCAAACTGATCCCAACCTCCTCATTTTAACTTCAGCAGTTAACCCAGTCAAACAGCAAAACTGGGGGGTTCCCTTTGCCTTTTGAATGACCGCTTTTGGGGGTTGTTGAGTTATTTCCCAGATTTAAAGGAAGGAGCATTGCAAAGCAGAGCTGCGGTTGTATCGCAGCAACTACGGCACAGCCATCTGCAAAGGGCCAGCACACACGCGTACAGCAGCGACAGTAACAAACACTGCTCTTTGCAGCAGGAGGCGAACATTTCACGACCATGCATTGCGGAGAACAACAAGAAAAAAGGTAATACCCCTTGGTGGCGAACTACCATAGGTCTCCTGCATGCTTAAAGCTACATGATACAGGAGCAGGAGCTCTTGCACAGAAACAGAGATCCTTTAACAAAACCCCACAAGTTTCCTGTAAACCAAAGGCGATGGCTTTCTATAATCCTCTCCCATGGCCATTTCCCTATCTTACATTCCTCCCTCCTCCTCCCCTCTGACTGGTAGAATTGGGCAAAGATGTGATAATAATAAAACACCCGCTGTCTGCTTTGTCTTTGAATTGAGGTGATGGCATAGATCTCTGCAGAAAACAAAAACTCACTGCCGATGAAGTAATTTTAAAACCATCTGTTGTAGTTTACTGACTAATGAAGTGAAGGCTTGCTCTCCCCAGCCTCACTGCAATTTGCCATTTTTTCAGCGCACATATAAAAAGCCGCTGGCCTCTTCTAGAACTCTCTGTGACAGTCTCAAGGTGACCATCCAAGCACTCCTCAACCCTGGCAAATGTAAAATTCCCAGATTTAGTCTGACTCTCACTGAAAAACATTACAATAGAGCCAGTTTTGCAATATTCCCTAGTAAATTCTCTCCCAGAGGCTGGTATGCTGGCAGTACAGGACCAGATCCCACAGAATATACAGCCAACCCCAGTAAAACTGGAGTTCACGGCAGAACTGATTGACGGCACTTCAGAGGCAACTCAAAAGGTAAAATCATGTGTTAACTCACCATCCCTTCTTTTATCTTATATAGCAAACCACCATCCTTGACTTTGAATTCCTTCCCTCTTCTCTTTTTTTAATGCCTGTTCATTTCTTTTGATGTCTGAAATAAAAATCAGTGTGCTGGAAATACTGCAGTTAATATGTGGGAATCCAAGCATCACATTACTGGTGGGATCCCATCTGATTTCAGGTGCATCCCATTGACCTCATACCCCATACCTTGGCAGCTAGCTTTTGTTTAGAAGCTGAATAAAAAAATAATATGTGAAAAGTTTTTTTAATTAAAAAAAGAAATAGCCTGTTCTTGGCAGAATTTCCCATTTATAGTTTTGGGAGTTTTATGGCTTGCCAGTAGTTGCAGCCTTCATCCTTTGCACATTTTTCTTCCTTTATGTCTGCAACTCCTTTCAATACTGGCAGGTATAATAATGTTGGGACTGTAAGCACCGAAGTACACAAGTATGCTGACATCAGGCATGAAGTATTGCACCGGGAGACTGGAAAGGCAGTTTATAGCCTATCGTTTCAAGAGTGGAACAGCATATATTTTCTTTGCTTTTTTTGTAGCTTTCTTTAAGAAGTCTTCACGGAGCGAGCTGCTGATTCAGCATTGCCTCCTGGCGAGCCGGGAGAGAGTGATGATGTGAAACTGAAACACTAGACTCAGGACTGGAACAGATAGTTAGATCAGCAAAGCCAATCTTCTGCTACAGCAGAAAGCACATCATCCAGGCCTTTAGATTACTGAGGTTTTCTAAGGTGGCAAGCAAAATACCGTTAAATTTTGCAGCCAGTGAATCAGCAGGAATAAACCGGGGCTCGCTGTCTGAGACCACCCAGGCAGGGATGGCTGGCCTCCCGAAATGCTGCCCCGCGTTATTTACAACAGCCTCGGTGGCCATGGCGGCTCTCCTTCTCCAGCATCAGTTGCCAACTTT
Organism: Rhinoptilus africanus; assembly: GCA_013400135.1. Taxonomy (NCBI): domain Eukaryota; kingdom Metazoa; phylum Chordata; class Aves; order Charadriiformes; family Glareolidae; genus Rhinoptilus; species Rhinoptilus africanus. The sequence continues at coordinate 504,566 of VXBO01008299.1, read as the reverse complement.
CCTTTTCTTGGCGCTTAGTATGGAAGAAATTCTCCTTTTTGCCAGGTGAAATGTATTCACTGAACAGAGGGTATTTGGTAGTAAATTCTTGCTAGGGCTTTGTTTAACGTTACTTGGGTCTAATGCTGTTTGTCATCGTCTCCCTCTCTGCTGCGTCCCTTATGGGTGCTGAGAGGCTCCTTTTATAGCTCCCATTATTTCCTTCTCTCTCCTAAGGCATTCTGCTGAGCAGGTGCCTGACTGATTTGAGTATACGACTGTGTTTGCAAATGCAAGGACCTCAAAGACATTTCAGTGCCTCCAAACACCCGGACATTTTCCAGCAGTTTTTCTGCAGCCTGTGTTCATCTGCTTCGAACATCCTTTTTGTGGTGGTTTGCATCTCTCCTTTGAGTCCTTTGTCATAGCTTTAGTGGCACCTGTTTGGGTCTGGTAGTTTCTGTAGCCTCTACAACTGAAATTTCAGCCTGTCTGTTTTTCCTCAGCACTCTGCCTGTAATTCACATTGTCTCCGCAGTGATCGTTTTGTGTCATCATGTGCTTTTCATGGCTGCCAATTCCCTTTCTCCTCCTGCATAGCTCGGAGGAAGGCAGGGTAACCTGGCAGGCCCTGATCTGCCCGGCTGGGTGGTTTTCCCTTTCTTGCTTGCATGCTCCTGCCTGTTTTTGTGTCCAGTATGACTTTAGATTTCATAGACTGCATCTCTGCGAGGTTCTGCAAGCCATTCCTGTCACGAAGGTGTAAAAATATCACCCTGTGAATCACCATAGCATGGTGCAACTTTTTTTTTTTTTTTTCCCCCTCCAAACTGTGACATAAGGACTTCCCTAGACGCCAGTACTGCTTACATTTCTATTAGCCAAAGCAAATCCCATCATTGTTTTTCTTCACAGTCTTACACACTTCTCACTTCGGTTTCTGGATAACAGAAGAAACTGCCTCCAGAATAGCTTATCATGGCAGCATTCATAAATCAGGTCTTGCCTTTAACCTTAAGCCAGAACTCATAGTGTAAGACAAAGCGATGCCAGACCACACAGCTCATCTCTGAGATGGAGGTATAAGCCTCGAAGTCTGGCTACATTCCCAGGCAGATGCCAGCCATAGCCATATCCTGCTCGGAAGGGTCGGCCAGCTCTAGTTTCTCTGCTTTGGCTGTTGTTCAGCACTAGACTTATAATAAAGCTTACTGACAGATGCAATAAACCCTTCTCTCATCTACCTCCCATTGCTATCAATGCAGCATTACGATTTTTGTCAGATATTTCTTGACCCTTTCATCTCTTCCAGTGCTTAATACAGCTTCTAGTGAAGCACTGCCTACCCTAATCCTATCCTAATCCTATTTTTTGCCATCAAGGCAATAAATAAAATAACTTAAATTGAGTATTCAGTTCATTGGAGTGCTCCTTCTCCCTTCGTGTCTTCTCAGGTATATATAAAATTGACAAGTGAGATTTTTTTTTAATGAATTTACACATAGTGACAATTATTTAGCACTCCACATTACTCCAAAGTCAATGCAAGCAAGTTAATAAACAGTATGGGCCATCTTTGCACTAGCGATGTGGCCTACATGTGAAGGATCTGACAGCCGATGGAACCTTTAACGACCCAACGCTCTTCCAGAACTGACAGTAAGAGGCATTTCCAGCACAGTTCCAGCTAAGCCTTCATCAGAATCAAAAGCTCTGCTGTTTAAATGCATTTTAAACTCCACCTGCTGGCTGAGCTCCTTAATGGCATCATGTCTTCACGCAGAGATGGTAAATGTGCTTAAGGATACTCCCCTTTCAGTGGTGAGGGGGTTAAGAAAGATCTCATGATACATCCCATTAAGAAAAATACTAAGCAAGACTTTCTGAGGTGATTAATGATCTCTATAGCTCTGTTTAATGGAGACATGCCTAATAGATCTGTTTTGCAAAATCGCTAATCACGTTTGAAAACGTCGGACACAACAGCCCAGAAATATCCTGAAATGCAAATGGGTCTAAGGAGAAGCAACAAATAACAATTAAAAAAAAGGAATATATTTCATGAAGAAGGTTTGAGGTACTGGTTTGAGTGACCAGATGTTGCTTGGTTTGCCAAATCCAGTTTCCACAGATATATTTGAAACCATTGTATAACAGTGGACTTCACTAACTGTACATACACATGCAGAACACGATGCAAACGCAAAGGAGGGTAATGGGATTGGGGCAGAAAGTTGGTATTTCCTGCTGTTGGCATTTCTGCATGCCTGTGTTTTTACAAAACCATATATTGAAAGAAAATCAGGGTTTTGTTTTCTCAATTTTAGTACCTAAAAAGCAACTTCAGTGGAAAAACAATCTATAGAGCAGTTTAAGAATATGAGGTGCATTCAGGAGAAATGCTGTGCACCAGTAAATGCTTCCATGTGTGATAAGGGTAATTTAGCATAAAACTACATATCTCTTATTTCCTCAAAACTAGCCTGACCTTAGAAACATGTTATGATATTAATGAGACAGAAACCTTTGAGAATTCAGTGCACAGCATATAGGGAAATCAAAAATTAATTTAAGAGGCATATTCCCAAGCTATGGGGGTTATTCACAATAATCAGTACAAGCAGTACACAATAATGAGCTTGGTGACTCAGTCACCAAACACTAAATATTTTCTTCTCAAAATAGTATGTTGAAAGATTTTGATTTTTATTTTGTTTCATATTCATGTTTCATATTCATTTATTATGCAATAAAAAGTTTATGTGACCCTATTCCTATTGTATGAATTGTTTGGAAAGTATTCACCACAACTATCACCCAGGGAATGCTTTACTTTCCATAGCTCAATTTGTGGGACAGGTCAACTGAGACTGGAGACTAATTCTGCTTGCCTGGTTGATCCACGAGCTTCAGAATGACCCTCTAAGCACTTCCAAACAAATATCCTGGCATATTTCTCATCGATATTCACCTCAATGCTTTCTGTGAGACATTTTTCATGGAGAAAAATTTCATCAGCTGAATTAGCAAGAAGCAAGTAGAAGGGAATAAGATATCCCAAAATGAATTGTAGGGCTTTATGTAAACAAAGCAACAAGGAATAGTTTTCCGGGAAAAGAAAAAGAAGTATTTTTATGTTACAGGCACCTTCTTATTCCCATTGTGTCTAGTGACATAACCTGAAGAGAGAAAAAAAGTTTGTTTCACATCTCTAGACTTTTATTTGGGTTCAGCGCAGTGACTTCTTCCTCCCTCTCTAGTGGGTAAAACCATGTGGTTCCTTCTTATTCCAGAGACTGTGCAGAAGGGTTGGACTCTCGAAGCACAGAGGATTGACCTGTTTGCCTGGTGACATACAGTTAGTTGCACGCTGCTGACCCCATCAAAAGCAGCGCGCATAAACACAATCATATTGCAAAGCCTGTTAGGAAAAAGAAGGGCAAACCCCATCAATAATCACCGAGTTTCTCATTAACATGTATAAACTCTTTGAAAGCACAGCTTCTGAGTAGCTGTCAAGAAACCAAGACTTTAGTTAGAAATAAATAGTTATGGTTCATATCTTCAGCATCGGTTCACCGCGTGCCCACACCGCCTCGCTGGCATGGGCAGGAGGAGCTGGCGAGGACAGGTAGTCAGCCCCGCAGGAGAGCTCCGGAGCCTGGGGCTGCAGTACGGGTGACTCCCGTAGAGGGAGATGTTGCTCTGTTTCCTCCTTATTTTAAAGTTTTTCATCTGTCCAGGCCATGGGAAAAACTTCATGTGCTTCAGTCATCGTGCAGACTCTTCCCAAGATGTAGATATTTCTGATGAGCAAAGCACGCACTAGAACTTGTCATTCACGTCTATTACTCAATTAAATTTTTTCCATTGTCTTCATATGCCACTTTTCTTCAGATTTCTACTCCACAAAGAGCTAAAGATAGACTGTTATAGAGTACAGCAGTGACTTGGCAAATCTTGTTGATCCAGCATTACTAAACTTACAACTCATGACTGTTTTCTTAACCTATCCTTATTTCCCAACGAGAGACGAAGACTGAAACTGCCCTTACGAAACAGCACAGCTACTGCATTCCCCACACTACCGAGCTCTTTGGGTCCCTCAGCAAAGCCCAGGGTGACCATGTCACCTGGCACTACTTTTGACCTGAACATGCTGGCACAATTTGTACTTCTGTGCCCATCACAAACAAGCATCCAAGACCAACATTTCTTCCTTCTGTACCCCTCTCTCCACACAGAGAACATACTACAAAACACACAGAAGAAGCAATGGCTTCTCTGATGTGAATGAATTAATGAAGTTCGGTTTAAACCTAGGACATTAGTCTCTAGTAAGCTTTTGTTTGCTGTGACGGACGGTGATTTTCTTCTCTGCAAGAGAAGTTTTGTTTAATTTATAGAGTAGGGTTTGTCTCATGAGATGGATATGAAATCCCCTGATTTAATTGCTGCCTGGTATTATGTTGGACTCTAATTCTCTTGACTCCTTCATGAACTATATTCTATATGATGTCTGTTGTCCAGCACAGGAGCTTTTTAAATTCATATTCCTCAGAGAGGTGATCTGATTTTGCTTTTGCAGGCAAAGAAATGGGTCTGCTTTAAAAATAACCCCTTATTTGAAATGATGTATCATAGTGCTCTCATGCAGAACAGCAGTTAGTAAAGTATTCCATAGCAACAGCCACATCTTAATAGAAGATCATCTCCTGGACATCTCCCTCTGCATTTCTGCAATTACCAGCTATGTCTCCTACCATCTGCAATTATATAAAATCCCTCTGGCAACTATAGCTATTGCTTACATGGAAAATTAATGTTGGGGAAGCAATGGGATTTAATAACTAAAAATAAGAAATATGAGTTATCACTGCATGACTCTCCACCAAGCTTTTCACCAGCTACCAGGAACCATTGAGCAGATCATCATGGGATGTAATTTTGAATCCTCTGACTTAATAATATAAATCACAGCTCTTAGATTTAATACTTTCTTTGCACAATAACACAGAACTTTCCCCAGCCACTTGACATTAAAAATGCAGTCATGCAAGAGGTCGTTTCGAATACCAGAAGAGAATGAACTGCTTTGCTTAATGCCTGACCTGGAATCAGGTTATGCTGGGAGCAGGAGGCTGCCTACACGAGAGGCGGACAAGTGGTCCTCTTCCCTGCTGGCTCCAGAGTGCTTCACTCTTATTTTAGAGCACGTCTTCCATATTCCTGGAAACAGGCATTTATGTTTCCTGACGTCACTGTGCCACGTTGGGCTACCGATTTAATAACTCAAAACAGCATTTTGCTTTTATTTGGAAGAAGCAGGTTTTGAAATGCATTTTATCGGAGGTTAATAGCATCTCTACTCAACAGATTAATTATCACTTTACAGATTTTGGCATTTTTTTTAAGTCACAGCATCCATTAGCTGTATGAATGATTTCAAAACTTGCGTTAAAAAGTGCAATTATCACAGTGTCCCTCATTTTCTAGATTTAAAATGGAAAAAGTTTGCCTTCCTTTAAAAAAAGGTAACATTTTATTTACAACATTTTCAATGCTATTAAGCATTTTTTTGATAGGGGGCATAAGCATTCTAAAAAATTCCACAGTTGATATTTTTCTAGGAGAAAGTAGTTACTAACAGGGCAGGGATATTTGTTTAGCACATTTTTTTTTTTTAATAAAAGATAACTTGCCTACAAAAATTTCGAACAAAAGAAGTCAATTATCTGTACTAACTTATCTCTATCTTCCTGCCTGGGAAATGAATCCCAGACATCCACTTCTTGTGCCCTGAAAGTATTGATCTCATCACAACATATTAACACCAGTTGGCACTTCTGCTATAGAACAACATGCCTGGCGATAATGTAGAGTCGACAGTGCCTTGAGAATGTTGAGGCAGAAATAAATAATTGTTTTCCATGTTTCCAAAGAGGGGGAACGTCTTCACAATTGTCATGACTTGGATGTCAAAGCCAAGAGTGACTATCTGAAAATGGAATTAATTCTGTTCAGCTGTGGTAGATAAAGGCTGAGTGTAAAACAGCAGCTCACCGACAGTCAGCTGTCAGTTTTTGAAGTGTGATAGAAACGAAACTGCAGTTCTCTGTTTGTCTAGATGATGAAGATAAAAAGGGATCATTAAGATCAATGGCTCTGACCCTGCACAAAACGGGTATCAAAACACTCCATGGTTCCAGCATCAGTCTGCGGTTGATCTCACTTGCAGAAGCTCCTGATCTTGATGAGGTAATTTTGAATAATGGGGAAACTCCGTATCTTTATGGAGGCTGAAAACCAGAGCAAAGAGAAAGAGCCTGTGTGTGTCCCACACACATTCAAGTACTGTAGTGAGGAATTTCTCAATATAATAACAACCCCAGTGGATTACAGCAATCTGCAGGAAGGCCATGTCAGCCCTTTGGAAATCACAGTTAATACGCCATGGGGACTAGGACTGTGAGCTGCATTAAGAGCGTGACGAGCACTGCCTGGATTTGGTACGAGGTCACTGTGCCCATCTGACGGAGAATGCATGAATGTCAACAGCATTAGGCACACTACAGGTACGTGTATGTGATTGGAACCTGACTGTAAGCAGTTAACTGAAGCACGGATTAGTGGTGTAGTCTGCAAAAAGAGAGGAGACTATAGTCTGCAAAAAGAGAGGAGACTAAGCAGCTGAAGGAGGTTCAGATAGCCCCTTCTGAGAAGTAGGTCGTGCCTGAGGAATCTGTACTTTCTTTTGATCACGTGAAGATGGAAGGAAAACAGCAGGGACCTGCTGTCTGGGCACACCACATCCTGAAGAGATATTTCAGCAAACTGAAGTAACCTAGGACATGCATTCTGAATATACAATATAATAAACACAGAATGACAAACAAACACCAATGACAAATGAGGTGACGCATTCAGAATTAAGACAGCTATCCCAAAGAGAAAACGCTTATCTAAGTTTAAGAGGATTACCATCAGCCACAACTCTTCCCATACTGCTCTGCCCCCTCCCAAGTAATATTTCCTTCTCCGCCACCTATGCTGCATAAACAAGTTAGGTGTTTATATTCTCAGTCACTCAGAACTATCTTCTGCAAACAGTCCCTTGAGGTTGCTAAAGTTGATTACAGAGTCAGGGTGTCAAAATGAAGTAAGAATACAAGAACATAAGAACTGTTTCTATTAATCATAAAGACAGGGGAGCTCTGGAAAGGTGCTTTTTATCATTCTATGTATAAAAAAATACATCACTAAACTGGCAAAGGGAATAAAATCTAAGCCAAGGTTTGTTTTAGTGAGGTAGTTTATGTAGTGTAGTTTTACAGACTTTTGTAAGCAGTGATCCCTTTAGCCATTTGGGACACACTGTGTGCTTTCAAAATGGGTGCTCTTTGGAGACACAGTAGATGTTCAGCATGATCGATTTGTTCTTTGGTGGGAGGTGAGCCAGGCAATGTTAAGAGTAAAATAGTCAATAGCGATCTCTCTGCTAGCGTCCTATTTCATGGAGAAATTGTTCAGGCCCTCTGCAAACTCAGGCAGCTCTCACTCCAGAAATTCTCACCAATTGTGTTTTGAAGGCTTTCTTCAAAAGAAAAAATCCAGAGACCCCCCGTAAAAAAACAGACAAAATGAATGACGACAGTAGAAGAGCATAGAAAGTGACGTACGCTGGTTTCCTAGATAACTCTATCTGCCCTTGTAGGTCACCTCCCTTCACCCTGTGTCAACTCCATCAATGTTGCTCATTCTTTAAATTCCACGTGGGCAAAGGCTCATCATGTGAGCTTTGCAGCTCATCACGTCAACAGAGATACCTGGGAGTTGTTTGTTTGGGGTTTTTTTTAAATAAAACTAGTGTGGGTGACAGCAAAACGGAGTGGGAAGAGCCAAGCATTGGAGGACCGGTTCTATTCAGCACAGCACACGGGAAGGGTTACTGCGTGGGTAGTGCTACCAGGGAGGAAAAAGGGAGCTGAGCTCCACTGTGCTGTGAACGAGGAGGAGGAGGAGGCAGGAGGGAGATGGTGTGTGCGGATGGGTACACAGGGAAAGCAGAGTGTGTCCTCAGCTGTGTAAGAGGAGCAGGGCCAGTAATACTGTATCCATACCCTCGGGTTAAGGGCAGTCAGGGAGTATAGGGCACTTTACTTAGCGGGGAGTCTTTGTGAGGCAAAACTGCATGTCTGAAGAGCATTCAGGTGACAATTAGCACTCAGGGAGCACAGTCAGGCCAAGGTTGCATTTGACCCTGTGCTGCACAAAAGTAATGAGAAATGGCTTGTGAGACACAGAGTTTAGCTGCATTAAAAACCAGAGTAAGTCTGACCATTGATACAGATGAGAACACCACAATTGTAAAGCCTGAGCTCGGCTGGTGGAACCACACAGGACATTGCATTCGGAGGATACACGGATTGCACGCAGCCCTGTGCGTACTATGACTTCTCGCCCCTGATTTCAGAAACACTTTTTGAAGGGATGTTTCTCAGACCAGCCCCACATGTTTTATACAGGCTATCCCCAGTTCCCTGGTTTTCATTCTTCCTTTGAACCTTGTATTCCTTTACGCTTTCTGTTTTCTCTGACAAAGTTACTGTGAATGTGTGCTAATACTGAACAAAATAAGGAGTGCTGGAGATTAGGGTGGTTGATAATAAAAGCGTGAGGGAAACCCCTTGCCTCTACTCACTGTTGGTAGTTGCAATGAAATTACGCCACTGTGCCACTGTCACCTGTCATAGCTCTAGCCATGAAAAGAAGAGCAAAGGACACTGGGGAGGAGGCTATGGGCTGGCATCCTGCTTTGGGCTCTGAAGAAAGGCGATGCTCCATTCAGGCGGGAGCAGGAGAAGGGTCTGGGAATGCGAGCAAGCCAGGAGTCTTCCATGACATTCGGAACTCCAGTTACCTCTAGTCCCACCGTTATAAATGCAGAGGCAATCTGTTATGACTTGTCTATCCTGCCGCCAAGACCAGCTGTGGCAGCTACCCTCTTCCAGTGGCTGCCGGCACGGAAGGCAACTGGAAGAATACTGGAGAGGGGAAGGAGAACCTTCCATTCGTCAGCTGGGCGTGTGCGCGGGAGCAGCAGCGACCTGAATCTCTGCACCCAGCAAGGTGTGCTCAAGGACGTCCGCATCTCCCATGCGGAAACTCCTCCAAAAGCTCCATCTGGGGCCTCTATAAAATGGCAGCAAGCCATTTTTGTACAGCAGGAGGCGAACGGAGCCAGCCTGCAGGCGTTGTGCTGGCGGCAACGTCCCAGTCGCTCCTTCTCTTCCCTCCCCGAACAAGAGACTCCATTTGGGGAAGAACGTGGTGTGAACCCCCGTTTCCTCCTCCCCGCTGAAGACGGCGGAGCCAGCCCTTTGGCACACAATGGCCCGGCAGCAGCTGCGGCGGCCGCGCTGCCAAGGCCCAGCCCCACGCGGGGACGGGGCTTTTCAACAGCCGGGCCGGGCCGCCCGCATGGCGGCCAACTGCCGCCGGGGCCCGGAGGGGAAAACCGGTGGCCACCGGGTGGCGGCTGTGGCGAGTGACGCCCCCCGGCCCCCGCCCAGCAG